>OX104134.1:23450084-23519604 GCA_944470555.2 Heterobilharzia americana | reverse complement strand
CTGTATAGAGATAAATGTATTTAATGTGGAATTATAATCTACCGTAGTTCCTAATTCTATTCGTACAGTTATGAACGTAATTTATCATATGTTTGTTGTATTTAACGAACACAACTGAATCAGCGGAATAAGTATGCACGTGGTTGCGACTTTTTGTGTCAATTACTATTTTTAGGTACACTGAAGGTTAATTGACTGTGTGCCACCCGTAGGCGGTTGATATTTTCTTAAAAAGTCAGTCCATCTTGATAAAGTCATACTTTTCACTCGCCCATGCCACTGTGATAATGATGGGTTTTATTCATAACTGTTATAACCTCACAAATAAACACAAATGAACAAAAGCACATCATTTCAAGTTGCCAAATTTTGTGATAGTACAAGAAGAGGAAGCGAACGGAAATCAGATCATTTTACATTCAACAAATAAGGATGGAGGGTGAACAAGCGAATGAAAGCGAATAAAATGTTTCAAATTACAGAGATGATAGAGAGTGAATAAGTTTGTACTAGTGACCATTTCCAGCAATCTCCTTCAGAGTCTGCAAACATTGATCCAATAAGTCAGTCAACACCCACCTAGATAGCTCTGACAAACGTTCATAGAATCCACTGATTGCTACCGTTTCACGATTTACACAGCCTTGGTTTTCTTCCTACCTAATATTACTTCTCTGAGTTTCAACCCCATCAAACTAATCCTTTTGAGCTAAAAATATTCTACATCACTTCTGTTGGTGTCACACATCAAGGTAGGCTGTGATTCAGCTTACCTGATTTGGATTTCTTTTAATGAACAGTTTGTGTTGTGAAGGTAATACTAAGGTCCACTTTCCAATGCGTCTATAATTATTTTCTCATTTCGTGCTAACACGTCCCCTTTGAATGTACGGCTGATGAAAATTGGTTTCTGCTCAGTAGTTTAAAGTTTCCATTTGATTGTCTCTAGTTTTCTGTATTTCATGATGAACTTCCTGAGGTTATTCATTTTCCTCAAGGGTATCTTTGGAACATGAACTGAAAGGTGTTTTGACCAAACACCTCTTGTAACTGATAGGACAAAAATGAAATCGTTCAAGTATTGACCAATCAGTATGTCTTTTCTGTGGATAGTTTTCTCAATTGTACCATCATTTCTTCGTTTTACACAGAAGTTTAGAAAGCTAAACTGGTTATTGTGCTCATGTTCCAAGATAAATCTGATGTTAGCATGAGCTTTTCAAACAGCCGAGGTGCATGACTTATCAGTGCATCAACATGCCTGCGGTAATATATAATCTGCATCTTTGATTTCACTCATATGTGTTCAAGGTAAACTATGTGAACATATGGGCTACGACTGGGTCTAATGGTGAATCTCTGACCACTTCATCAATTTACCTGTACAGTTGGCTGTTAGATTGAAATTGAACACCCTTTGTGCAGAGAAACAATAGTTGTTTCAATTTGTTTTCTATCAGATGGAAACGTTTAAATTCTTGATATATAATTTTGGACAATCTCATCTCCAGTTATGCTCTTAAACAATGAACGAACATTATATGATACCTAGAGTTCATCTGAATTGTCCATATAATCCAATTCACTAGAAGTTTGAAGTGATTCCTTGAAACTATGAACTGCTAACTTTCTTCGAATGGAATCAATTTTTACGCTGACTATTTGAGCTTGTTTGCGACATGACGAACTCAGATAAATCAATAAAACAACTTCGGTTGTTAAAATTCAATTATCATGATAGGTTTACTGAAGCACTAAATTAATTTCGAGTACATTTTAGAAAAGATCTAGGCTTCTTTACAGCTGTAGCTTCAACAAAACTAAGTTTTGTTGATAAGTTTGAAAGAGGTATATTCGAATCTCCACCATGACGTAATGTTATGTTTTGCTAGAGACATAGTTCGACATTTATTTATTCTTGTTACAGCCATCTAGGGATATACCCCCTGGCTTTTTCCGTAAATTGATTGATCGTCCCTATGTGTATATGTAGAATAATGAGTGCATATAAAGTGATAAATGCAGTGGCATATAACTGCATCGTCAAAAAAAGGCTATGAGGGTTTACCAAAGTACATTAGCTTGTAGTAGGTGCTGCTGATCAGAATGGATATAAGTAGTATATGTTGAGAGGTCGGTAGAAATCATAGGAAATTACCGGCGATGGGTAAATATTCTGCGAAGAGGAACGTAAGAGACAATATGAGCGTATTAAGAACAAGCCAAGATAGAAGCAAATGAGGAAATGAAACACATTATGCAAACGACTGTTTTAGTGGAAAGTGTACAATATTTCATCACTACTGTACATGATGTCACAATAAACCATTTCTTCCTGTGTCTCAGTCTTGTACTTTCTTACAAGCTTCGTTTATCACTATGCTGTCTTCATTCTTCACTGTATTAATGTTTTTCTGATGACTGCTTTGATTATTTGTAGTGACTAGTCACCATAGAAACTTCATAAGTTTCATGATCTGAATTGGCTTTTTTATGAAAAATATATTTTTCTTATTCAGTAAAGTAAAGACAATGAGCTAAATTTCTAATTGGTGTACACATGATCCATATTACGTAGCACATTCCACTCTAAATATTTGTGACTATCATAGAAACACACACTAGCACATATACTGGAATGCTTGTATGTTAATGCTCATTACCTGCTGTATCCAACTGACTGCATTTCATATAACCCACTAGATAACTGCGTATTTTATGTTATATGTAGTTCCATATTCCATCTATTCTCTTATTGAAAAATATTGTGTGGTTTATGAACGACATATGTATGATATTTTTACCAGTAAATGAAAGCAGAAAGTTTAAGCTACTCATGAGTAGGCAATAGATAATTCTCTTTTTTGCTTACTACGTCACACAGCTAATCTCAGTCTTTGCAAGAACGGGCGCGGAATCACGCTCCATTCCTGTCCACCCCAAGCAAAGTATTATGCCGCATCATCCTGAAGAGACTAAAAGATGCTCTGGATTCATAATTACGACCGGAACAGGCTAGCTGGCTGGCTTCAGGAAAAACAAATCATGTAAGGATCAAATTGCGACACTACGCTACACGGCGCATCATCATAGAACAGAGTATAGAATGGCAGTCAACTCTCTACTTCAACTTCATCGACTTTAAAAAGGCCTTCGACAGCGTCGACCGAGAGGTAATTTGGAAACTGCTTCAACACTACGGAATACCACAAACTTTTATCAACCTCATTCAACAAGTATATGATGACGCCAAATGCCAAGTAATTCACAGTGGAAGCTCAGTGATGCCTTTGAAATGAAGACAGGAGTAAGAAAAGGCTGTCTACTGTCACCCACGATATTCCTGTTTGTAGTGGGTTGGTTTATGCAAAAAACAGTGAGGAGCGAGAAGATGGCATACGCTGCCTGGACTGCGGAAAAGAACCTAGAAGATTTATATTTCGCCGATGACTTATGTCTAATGTCACACAAACTCGAAGATCTACAGTTGAAAACCAACAAGTTGACAGAATAGGCGTGAAGACGGGACTTCAAGTGAACGTGGAGAAGACGGAAGTGGTGAAGATACCCAACTAAAAACAGCACTAAAAACAAGCACCAATCACCATCAACGGGAGAAACTTAAAGGAAGTAGTCTGTTTCACCTACCTGCCTAGGCACCATCGTTCTAACTACAGGTGGGACAGATGAGGATATCAAAACCAGCCAGGATCGGAAAAGCAAGACAGGCTTTCATTGATCTGAAATCAGTGTAGAGATCTACTGCACTCAGCATGTGGAACGGGATCCGGATTTTCAACACTAATGCCAGTGAAGTCAGTGCTGCTATATGGTTCAGAGACTTGGGGTATTACGAAAAGCATTTCCAACAAACTACAGATATTCATCAACAACCGCCTACGCTCACTGGTTACTGAAGATCAGATGGCCAGAAAGAATAAGGAAGAAGGAACTCTGGCTGGCTGGTGACGAACCAACCAAGAAGCCATTGCTCATGAAATATGCAGAAGGAAGTGGAGATGGATTGGATTGGGCAAACACTGAGAAGACGGACTGGGGACATCTTGCACTAGGCCGTGCTAGGTCGTCGAGTGGAATCGAAATGGGAAAGGACGATTTGGGCGTCCGAGGTGAGGGTGACATGATGGAGGAGATCATGTGAGGAAGAGATGAAAGCTTGTGGGCATTGGTGGTGCCAGGTTTTGAAGACTGGAGAGAAGAGAGTGGAATGGCGACGTGCTACTGAAGCCGTATGTTTCACTAGAAAACTCAAGTGACAAATAATAATAATCTCACTTAATTTGCTTCTACAAAAGTGGGCTGTATAACTGGGTCGTTATTGCTCAAAGTTCTTGGTTGAGCTGGAGAAATGATTAGCTTATAAAATAGTTACATGAATTTAAGAAAAGTTACATTACTCTACGGCCTGTTATTTTATTAAGACTCCATACTTGCTGCGCTAAATATTTATTGTACAACTCATCTATATGAAACATGGTGGCGCTTGGTTGGAATTTAGAGAAAGTTAAGTGAACTTCTCTATGACCATGTTTCTGTTGAAATTATTTCTTTCTGTATATAGTTACAACAAGTTTTCCTTATTCTGTATGATGTGCACATGGTGATTCAATTCCATTCAGGGAATATGTTACGAGCTTCTGTATTTTAAGTGTGATAAAAGTATGACCGAAGTAGGTTGTTTATGAGTAATTCACCCTCTTAATAGTGACATCCAATGAGAAAACTGCCTTGTGGGGAAGGCACGAGACATCAAAATCCAATCTAATAGTTTAGGGACAATATGCTTGTCACCAATTCTGTTATTTCTGGTTTTAGAGGGGAAATTTCAAAACAGGTTGGAAAGCAGTGTTATGTAATGGTTCTCAAAATGTAACAACACTTCTAAAAGACTTGTCCCAAATGAAGATTAGAGCTTTGTGGAAACCACGGATTTAAAGATAGTTGTTGTTTAAGTGGGACGCATAGTTCAACCTGCAAGTGACTGACAAACGCTTTCAACTGCTAATATCTTGTTGGATTTCTGCATCATGCAGTTCTGCTTCATTCTGACTAATTCACAGTTAAAGTAATATTTGTAATTTGTAATCTGGAATTATACGCTTAACACTTGTTCTCCTTTATTCTAATAGACAATCAGTTGTTCACGGTCCTTTTGTCAGCTGATCGTAAATCTCTTGTTATCAGAGATGCAAGTCAAACTGTTAGAGAAATATGTAAGTTATTGTTCACAACTAGTTCAGTAATCATTTAGAAATTAATGTTTGTGTATCTATCTATTCATATTGAAAAATGGGCGCATTTGAAGAGCTACCTATGTAAAAAGAGGTCACTCAGCATTATGATCAGTGTATTCCCTTTGTTTATGCGATGGTCAGTTTGTTTAAATCATCATCCCTAAATATTTATATTTCTGTGTGTGTGTATGCACGTATGCACTGATTTGAGTATGAGTATATGTAGTGCAACCGATTTTCTTGTAGAAGTGAATCAGTCACTCAGTAACATCTATTTTCATGTTGTTATTCGTTGTTGTGGTTGAAATTGGGCGATCCATCTTTTAATTAAGATGAATTACTGTAAATAAGTAGTTGTATACCTTATATAATTTACGTTTATCAGTGTTACCTCATGGTTTATGTGGGTTTTTTTGTACTGCCTTGAGGCTTAAACTGAAGCAGTTAGTTATCTCAAGGGGACACTAATCAAGCTTTTGACTTGAGGTTGAATCCACAAGGCAGCGAAAAAAATGTCAGATATTGCGATTCCACAAGTACCAGTGATCAAAGTAGGTTTATGCTCCAATCGTAAGTTTTGTCACCTGGAGCTTATATGCGTGACTGATTTCGAGTTAGGTTTTTGCAAATCCCTAAGTGACGCCCTAATATCCATCAATCCTGTTAAGTGATTGCCCATTATTTGCTTTCACCGTCTCCATTTTCTCAGGATATCAGTGCTACGTCAAAGCAGTCAATAGGAACTCCTTGGCAAAGACTATGAAAGCAATTTGAAAGGATGACTGTGCCCACACCACCTTAAGTTATACAAGACTGTTTTGAGGATACGATTTATATTATATCTTGGTTGAATTATGCATTAAATCTTCCTGATCCATATTTTCCAACTGAAGACAACATCATTTTGTGGGGAAAGTTCAGTTTATTGTTGCATTTACTTCTTTCGTCGTCTTTGGCTTTTATCATTTTGGCTGATGGTTTAATTTGAAGAAATTGACTCTAGTGAAATGAATATTTTCTGATTAACTTCAGAGGAATTTATAAGGATTAAAGGCATAAGTTGGAATTCATCATGGACTGACATCAGTTGGAGGAACACTGGAAATCTGGGAGTACTGGACATCTGTTTCACCGTAGTATGCGACTCCTCAGCAGCGCGCATCCATGACCCCTCCTGGGCTTGAACCAAGACCTTTAGGTTCCGTTGAGCTCCCATTGAGCCACTGGGTCAGAATACATTGGTTCATATTTCCTACTTCTTTCAGTTCACGATATAGCGCAACTTCCATCCAGTGGCATTGCTGAGTAACTGTCCTCATGTTTGACTTGGTTGGCTCCACTGGTCACAAATTTTCATTCGGACTTTGGGAATTACCTCTCGAAACTAGTCATCAGAGAACGCTAGATTAATTCAATCTGGAGGTTTGTAGAATCCCATGCTAGGACGGAACAGTTTCCCAGTACTCCAAAGTTTCCAATGCTCCTTCAACTGATATCAGTCCATGATGAATTCCAAACTGAAATCAGTTAATGGATCTACACAAACCTCCAGATTGGAGGTTTATGTTAGTTGCTGATATGACTCTCGTCTAAATTGAAATGAACAATTGAACTTCTACGATAAACTCTGTTGCTTGGAAACGATGTCATAAATCATATGTAACGCATAACTTTCTTTTTCCTGAATGAGTATATCATCAGTATATTAATTTGGTTTAGATTTAATCTTTTCTGATTCATACTACTTAAGAACTAGTTAGTAGTATTCTGAGTAGCTTTGATGCAACCGTTTGTTAAAAGATGTAACTGTCTTCATTTCGTTCACCGCCCATGTTTTAAAGTATTCCTCTGATAATGCTTCTTTACTGAGTAGGTTTTGTAGCATGTATATTCAGTTAACTAGCCTGACACACCAGGTAACTATGGTATATACAGATATCCTTTCTTTTTTTCTAAGCAAATCTGTCATTTTTTAATATTTCTGTGTTTTCTTTACCAAGGGCCATTAAAGTGTATCATCCGAGTGTCTTTAGGTATCTCCGAGAAAGTGAAGAAGAATCCAGAGCGAGTGAGTTTGAACAAAGCTTATTGACTATTTTGTGCTGATTGCTTACTGTGTATCAACAAGACGATTTGTATGTATAGACAAATTAAACTATTATATGAATACTATATGCAGTTTAAGTTAAATGAAGCGTCATACTGTGTTTGCCACATTTGTTGGCATATGGGCTCCTATGCAGATGCCTCAAGATTACCTGAATATTAATTATGATAATTTACTTGGTTGTGAGTAGCAGAGGAATCCAGGATGCGCGTTTCGTTCTATTTGGGACTCGTTAGCTGAATTTTGTCTGCACCCCAGTGAGTGATGTTGTTCCCATCAAGACTTGAACCCAGTACTCATCAAAGGGTTATCTATTAGGTATAGGAGTCCATATTCCAACAGAGGTCGATCAATTCGATCCAGTAAAACAACGAATAATTACAAGTATACCAAGAAATAACAATAACTAATACTCGTTGTATGAGGAGCCTATCGTGTCTCAATGGCCTAGTGGATAACGCTTTGGTGTTTGAGGCTATATGTACTGAATTCGAGTCTTTGTGGGAACAAAATTACTCACATAGGTGCAGGTAAATTCAGCTAACGAAACGCGCATCCTGGATTCTTCTGCTAACCTCAACCAAGTAAATTGTGCTTATCATATTCCAGAAACAGGCTAGAAATCATTCAAAAAATTCACATATAGTCTACATCCTTCTAAGATTCAAAAGTTTTCTCTCAACATCTTGTGACCATATTCAATTAGGTATTCGTGGAAATCCAGTTGTAGTTGGGTTTTTAAAAAATAAAGATCTTAGAAACTCTCAAAACCCACCCATAAGTATAAAAATAGGAATTGTGTCATGTACATACGTAACGTTGTAATGAAACTATCAACCGTATTACTGCTTCTCTGTTATCCCGAGGTCACAGCAAATAATAACAGTAGAAGCTGGAAAGTGGTTAATGTTTGTTTAATGTCTTGTACCAAGATATTTCATTTTTAATAAAATTTTATTATTCTAAAGTATTCTACTTATCTTTTTTCTTTAAAATGTGTAATACTGCACTATATAATGCATAATATATCATGAAACTATGTCACTTGTATCACCCTTTGTATAAACTACAATCGAGATACGTTTGCGAAAGCAAAACGTTCAGCCTGTGATTGATGAAGGTCTAAGATAATTGGTTTGTGTACCTTTTGAAGAAGGATTCTTAAACTGTTACATTTGAAAGTGTGTTGGACAAATTATTTATCCAGATGAAAATGGGAGAGTTGCTACAGAACGACTAGCTCATTCATTTTTCTACTCAGGGAACATCAATTTATCTCCATTCTACATAGAATCTACGCCAACGTTACTCACTCAGTGATCCCACTAAACGCGAGCAACGCTACGAAGACATCTGTGATCAAAACCCTGTAATCACTTTATGTCTTTTACTTTCAACGGTCGTCCCATAGCCGTATATCAGAACAGAACGAACTGCAGTACAATATACTCGTCCTTTGATGGATAGTCAGATATCTCGCCAGTTGGTACCACAAATAACTCAAGTTGGGAAATGCAAAACGGGTTTTCTGTATGTGAACTGAGTTTTCGTCGGCACGCAGCCCATTCGGAGGGTGGAGGCAACTCCCCAAGTAAGTGAGATGGTCGACATATTCCACCACTTCATTCCCTATCATTAAACTGAGAGTACTTGCATCAGACCACTCCTGGAGCATCATTTTACATTTGAAAGTTATGACACGCATGCTATTCAAACATTCTCAGATTTCTGCTGACCAGATCCAGAAGACCTCGCATTGAGACAGCGTCTTTACTTGACAGGACAATACCGTCTGCATACTCCAAGACAATTAGATGACCTCCACAGAGTAGGCCAAGCCCCATAAACTCAGATCTGCCTAAGCTTATGTCCATTAGTACATCTATGACAAAGTTAAATAGGAACGGTGACAGTGGACATCCCTGACAAACACCACTAGTCGTCGTCAATGCACATAACATCTCTCCATAAGCCCTTGCACGGTTGCGCGAGACCAAGTACAGAGCTTTGATCAGTGTTATGTAATCGCTCGTAGCCAGACACTGCGACAACACCTCACGGTCGATAGAGTCAAATGCCGCCTTCAAATCAAGAAATATGGGAAGTGTCGGTCCCTGGTAAGTATGCCTGTGTCTCGGACCCTGTCAGAGGGTAAAAATATGACCGATACACCCTCGGCCAGCTCAGTCTGAAACCTGCCTTATTTTCTGTAGTTTGCTGTTCACGAGCTCCAGTTAGGTGTCGGATAACTATGGATCCGGAGATCTTGGACACAATATTAGTCAAACTAATTCACCTACTGTTGTCACAAGAATACTTTTTCCCTACTTAGAGACTGGGATGATCAGTGAAGTGAATCAGGCTGATGACACTACATATGATTCCCATATACTAGACGGTACCGTCTTCACTTTAATTAGCAATTTATTACCTCCATCTTTGAGAACTGTCAGGTCATGCTGCTTTGTGTCGTTTCAGGTTCAATACAGCCTTTTCAACTTCAAGGAGAGTCGGAGAACAACATCTACGTTGCATTCAGGTTCAGACTAGATGTTGAGCAACTGAAGCATTGGTGACGGCCAGTTGAATTATACTTTGGAGTGTTCTGCCCAACGTTCTAGCCGCCTGTCTTGGGAGATTACTGGCGTCACATCCTTTCCGGCGATGGTTTCACTAACCGTCGTCCTAATCTTGCCGATATTCTTAATAAACTTAAATAGTTGCCCGCAAGTCTACCATAAGGGCGAACCTGGGACATAACGACTGTTACTATATCAGGGATAATCATCTAAGGCATACTTCTTAGATCAATGCACAGCGTTTCTTTTAATACAGTGTAACCACCATCAATGGTATTGAGTTGACAACTATGTGGTTTGTCTGTCCAATGGAGTTTTTTGGGAAGGAGATATTCTGCATCCTGAAGTTATGTCATCTTTTCATCCAAATCTTTTGATTTTGTACAAATGCTATCTGAATATTTTAGTAAGGTGATTTTCGTTTCAGTCCAGCGATAACAAAAACTCTCCTGAAATGAAATGATACTTTTTTTTAGCCTATTTAACTATCATCATTATGTTTGCATATGATATTGTGAATGAATAAATGCTTAAGTCTACAGTGATGGTGATTCCAGTTGTAAAGCGACCATGAATACAGACAGAATTCGAACCAATTACTCCTAGGTTCAGCAGCAACCCCTGACTTCGCCACGCTAAATAATAATCAGTCTGTCAACGAAAATTATGTCAAATACCCTAAATCTTGGAATTGACAATAAACTTACGTTACTTCGGAAATTAGGCACAATGTCCGTATGCTAAATATCAAGCTTGGCGAGACTATAAACTTTATCATGTCACATCTCCTTGCTCCTAAGCTTATTTGATGAAGGTCATTGGTAAACGAAATGAAGCTTGACACTATAATGCCAGTAGTCACTAGGCAACTGATGAAACCAATGCACGAACAGCGTACCACTGTAAGTTTCATTTTCAGTCTACTTCCTACTTCGTGTTTTCATCATAAAAAGACCAGAAACGTCAATAATGAGCAGATTAAAGATGGCTATCTGATTTGATAGTCTCTAATTTAGTGACACAAACTTCCCCGCCCTAGTCTCCTTGATGTATTCGGCAACCCAGCCATAAAAGCAAGACAAAGCAGAGAAAATACAAAACGCTCTTATTTTCCAGCCAATTAGAACAGGCTAAGGTGACCTTGGGAATTAGTGAATCATAGGACTAGTTTGCGTAAAACCAGATATGGAATTTCGAAGTTTTAAGTTTTGCTTAAGGATATGATTAAGAAGTAATTGATTTCCTATTATATTTTGGTCAAATTTTCGACCAACATCCAACAGTACTCCACAACTTTCATCATTCTTATCACAATAACTCTGGTAAAAAGTTAAATTAACCTTGATAATTGTCTTTATAGTGATTTATGGTAATATTTTATCATAAATAGTAATTAGCTTCGTTTGAAAATAAAGTTGTATGCAAACTTTTTGAAATTCAGACTTTAATATTCCAAGTTGAAGTAAGCGATATTTCAAATCAAGATGACTCTAATGAAGCTGGGAATTTCAAATCACGATCCATTCGAGTCAGTTTACTAGCCAGATCAATAATAGAATATCACTATTGGTTAGATGGTCTATATTTGTTGAACAAATTGAATGTAAGTTCATATTTGTTATGCATTTAAATTTTTGTTTTTCGTTCAAATGTTTTTCCTCAATCCACTGCATATCTTGAAAATATACTTCCACGGCTTGGATCTCATGTCTTTAACAACGACTCCAATCAGTGAAATATTATTTGTATTCTCCGAAAACCATACTACCAACTTACATATTGAAGTTTTCAACATCTAGACTCCACATTGAATCGAACAAGTATCGTTGTTAGTCAGGAGACACTGTGAAAGCCTAGCTAATATGTGCTTGTTGCGTCTCCGAGATCTGCATACAGCACACACGTTTATTTTTTCGTTTAACCTATCTTGACTGATGTTGCGAAATTGTAAGAACTTCCATCCACAATCACTGATGTTGACTGACTGTAGTTAGGGCACTGTGAAGGATGAATTCTACAAAAAGCTGTCAGTTTCACTGTAAGCGGACAAACTTTCTGACCTAATAACTCTGTCGGCCGATAGATACTTCAGTGCACCGATAGGAAGGCTGAGGCGATCAGAAATGCATGTTTGGCTTACTTCCTGAATACTACGTTCACAAACACCTAGAACTGATTATTTCTTACGATCATTTTCTCACGGTCCTCTCTATTTTGTCTAGCACTAACTTCAAAAATAGACACATACTGCTATAAGTCACTACTGAAGAGGATAGTGGAAGTTAACCACTTACATTTCTCGGAATCCTTACCTAAAGTACAATCATATGCTATTTCGAACACAAATAAACAGCAAAAATGGAATCCTCAGGGTAGATTTCGGTCTTCCTAAAATCGTCTAAGGTATTTAAAGACATTTAAGATATTGATCCGAGAACAACGCTCATATTGTTTATCTTTGAATGTAGCATCTAGCCTCCACAAGCGAATGACCGAGAATATTTCACCACATATATACAACGTGTTACTTAGCGCTTGATACACCATCTAATTCATAACAATTACCATCTATCTCACTACCCATAACAAAATGAGTATATTGTACAACAGGCTGTCTGTCTGTCAGCTTCACATACTGACACAATTTAGGCTTCCTCATGAGTGTCGGACTACTTACCTCCTACTCCAACATGCTATGCTGGGTGTGAGAAAAAAATAAGTTAACGAAGGTGAGAGGTAGTCAGAAAATCGATTGAAAATAGTCCATGAAGTCACTGACTCACTGACTCACTGTTGGCCTCAATCGTAGACACTTCCCCACTGGCATCCTACTCAGATATCAGGAATAAAAAGTTGACCATTCGAAAACCCAACCTTATGCTCATCGAACCAACTCCTGACACATGCAATGGGAGTGAGTCATGACACACTGCACACATTTACGAAATCCTTCTCACATCAAGAATGAGGGAATCAAGAGCTATTGCACTGTGAAGAAACGAAGTTTGAAGGTTGTTATGTGACTACCTTGAAATGTGTTGAATAATGTCGTCCAGTAAATAACACTGTATTACTGAGCGCTTTATTGAAGAAACTAATCTACTGTGGATTCGCACTCAACCACCTTGCCCAAGTCTCACTCCTCTTTCATCAATATTCACCAGAATGCTTCTCCATATCTCGTCGCTCTGACTACCACCTACTTGCTTTCCACAATCCACTCATTACTTTCATTCTCCTTTTCCTTTCTCTTCAATTGTTGTCAATTAGGCAAACTTAAACAGGTTCCACGTTCTACTTGTTTGTGTATGTCACCTTCACTAGTGGTAATCGTTCACTGTTAATCTTCTAAACGGTTGTTGCACTTTACGCGTCCTCCTCCTTCGGATGCACATTCTGTCAGTGTTGTTGTGTCTAACACGATTGTAGTAGTAGCAGCTGGAGAACGGCACCAGTGTAACATAAACTAGATACTCAATGGGGAAATGTTTGATACTTTCCTTGATGTTAAAGCATATACTAGTCGTTAATCAATGTCCAAGTGGGCACAATGAATCGTTCAATGACTTAGGTATGTAATCAATCGTGTACAGTAAGTGTAGGGTTAATCAGCTATGAAAATCAACTGAACTCTGAGGTATTACTCATGGTCAAGGATTTCTCATACTGTTGTGAAATGACTTTATCGTTGGACGTTTGATGATGCTCTTGTGCATTTGCTAAGTATGTTAAGAAGTAAATATTGTTGAGTTGTATGCTTCGACAGCGGCATTTCTATGTGATTTGATCAATGAAGCTGGCACAACTGTTCACTGTGCATGTGCATAGAATTACGAACTAGTGAAAGAGCATTCTTTTTGATTCAAACCTCGCTGACAGTCCCTGTACAGCATTCAAATGAAGGATGTAGTGAGAACTAAAAGGGACCAATTTAATTACAGATAATACTACGTTCTTTTGAATGTTTTTCAACTTCCTATGCCAACCTCAACGTCTACTTGCAGTCTTCTTGGTCATCATTATCAACTTACAAACAGGAAAGATGGTCTTTTTAAGGAGGTACATCGTTGGAACTTTTGAGATCTTAGCCCAGAAGGCCAATTATCAAGTTGATCACCTGCCAAACTTGTGTTCTGATGATCACCTATTCTTTGCGAAAAAAAAATTCTTAAAACTCACTCACTAGATTGTCATCAACCGTAATACCGTGTGGTTATCAGCTACCGATGGATGAAGTCGTTGGAGTAGGATTCGAATGAATACTGACCACGCCCCATTTGGAGTTTGTAGATGTTTGCACCTCAGTGGAAGCAGAAAAGCCAGAGGTTGTGAGTGAGACAATATCCCTTAAATTCCTCATAGAAGCCCGCAATTTCTGAAAGCTTTCACAGCTAATCATGGAGTGGCGAACGTTCGCAAAACCGCGTGGTCATACCTGTGAACTTCAGATTAGCTAAACGTTTTTCTAGAAAGGTATAGGAAATATCAAGGATATTAAAAGGGCATATAAACCGTTACTTTTTGCACATTTTTGACTTGTCAGTAGGTGTTTATTGTTTTTGCTGCTTCTTTCTGTTCGTGAGGAACCTAGCCACTTTCAGTTGGTGAAGCTTAGGGCTATTTCTTTAAGAGTCTACTCTCATATACAAATAACCAAGGATATATCACTTTCAAAACTTTCTGTCAAAAGTAAGCAGCAGTAATTAGTTTGGCGATGAACTGGTCAATTAGCTAGGGATATATTACAGTGTTGCAATCTGCGAGTCAGTGAAAATAAACCGAGAACCTAATAGTAGTGTTTACGGATCCGAGCTGCTACACGTCATATTAGTATATCAAGATATGAAGCAATGAAACAAAAGAGGTAAATAGGAAAAGAGTGTAATCAAGTCTCAGAAAGTCATAGGAAGAGAGGGCACGCAGACAAATTGACAAAGCCTGGCCATCTTACTCATCTCTTTTTACAGACACATACCCTTCCCAGTTTGTAGTTAAAAAAGTTGTAGAGATTGTAATCAATCCCCTTAAATAGATTAGTAAAGACCTGTGTGTCTCGGCGTTTTCATACGAATAAATGGGGGGCATGGAAACACACATTTCAGCAGGCTGTAAGCAAACTGAAAGACAAAGATAGCGTAAACGTGGATTGGTAAACAGTCTTCACTGTGCGATTAAAAGAAGTGGTAGACAACGGTGTCTCAAAGATGAGGAAGATAATGGAGTGACAACAGGTAAAATAATGGTTAATTGTGAGCAGTGTCAAGTTTAGGCACAGAGTAATAGACAACGGAGGTAAATTAATTGATAGGGTTGAAAACCCTCATCAACTGAGATGTTTGGTTTTGCTACACATCTTCAATGTGAAGTATTAATTGAATCCTGATTAGTTTGATGTTTTTGATAGGTAGTCGGTGTGATTTCGATGGCAGAGCAGATGATACAGGGTTAGTGAGCAGATAGCACTGTTTTAGACTTTCGGACGTCGAACAACGTTGTAATGATGCTAAATTTCACATGATATCAAAGCGTACCTTTCTATTCATACTTTATGTTTGGAATTATCATAAAGTTTCTATAAAATCTCCTCATCTTAACTTACCTCTGGTGTACATTACGTCACTAATACATTTTTGACCTGCTTGCTAAATTTTATGTGTATCAGTGTTCATGTATACATTTATTTTCAACTGGACCAAACCTACTACATCATTATCACCAATGGTGATAACAATCAACTGCACCCAAACTGTTGGAGTATATAGGTCAGCAACTGAAGCTTGATACCTTTTTCATATCTGAAACCTCGACTATCCACTTTGGTCTTGTTACAATCGCAACAACATCATGTTTGAGTATGAAGTGTCTTATTGACAATAGAAGTGGAATGAATAAAGGTATCAAAAACAGGGTATCGATAAAAGAAATAACACAACAAATAAAATAAAACTAGGTAGTTCTTTTTTGAGTTTTATCATGTAATTTACTAGTCGATTATGGAATGCGACTTTTCTTATTAGTCTAGTGTCAATAACACTCTCATAAAAATAAAAAAACACAACAGAAATCTCAACATTCAAGACATGGTATTGGCTGTTTAGAGTCAACTGAACGAAAAGTTCGGCTTGACAGCATAGTTTAACGTCAGTTAGCATCCATCAGAAAACACATTTTTAGCAGTAAGGAAATTCCATAACCTGTCAGAGATTTGAAACGGTATCACTCAACTAAATAGTCATGAAATTCATTGATTAGCCATTTAAATCACCACCATAGAGGCGTGTCCCTTCAGTTATTTGCCCTATGGATCAAAAGGCTTCAATCATCATGTGGGACTTGAGGATTCAGTTCTTGTAATAACTAAAATTAGGCAACTGTTTCACCTATTCTGTAGTTTACCTTAGAAAACGACGCCTACTTTTAGTTCGAAAGACAACGAAACTGGGGAATAAATAAAATCCATATACTGTTTGCACCTTTGGTTGGTATGGATCTGCTATCGCGCTAATGCTATATCTTAGTCTTCACCTAACACTGGGAAGGTAGTAAGGAGAGTAAATTTCCTATTATAATCAAGACTCTTGTGCATGCTTTCCATAAATTCCAAATTGCAAGTACGGTCAATACTACTACTGTGTAAATAAAAACTCACCATTCATAAATCCACCTCATCAGTGAAGAATAGTGCCAGCTTCATTGATCAAATCACATAGAAATGCCGCTGTCGAAGCATACAACTCAACAATATTTACTTCTTAACTTACTTAGCAAATGCACAAGAGCATCATCAAACGTCCAACGATAAGGTCATTTTACAATAGTATGAGAAATCCTTGACCATGAGTAATACCTCAGAGTTCAGTTGATTTTCATAGCTGATTAACCCTACACTTACTGTACACGATTGATTACATACCTAAGTCATTGAACGATTCATTGTGCCCACTTGGACATTGATTAACGACTAGGATATGCTTTAACATCAAGGAAAGTATCAAACATTTCCCCATTGAGTATCTAGTTTATGTTACACTGGTGCCGTTCTCCAGCTGCTACTACTACAATCGTGTTAGACACAACAACACTGACAGAATGTGCATCCGAAGGAGGAGGACGCGTAAAGTGCAACAACCATCTAGAAGATTAACAGTGAACGATTACCACTAGTGAAGGTGACATACACAAACAAGTAGAACGTGGAACCTGTTTAAGTTTGCCTAATTCACAACAATTGAAGAGAAAGGAAAAGGAGAATGAAAGTAATGAGTGGATTGTGGAAAGCAAGTAGGTGGTAGTCAGAGCGACGAGATATGGAGAGAAGCATTCTGGTGAATATTGATGAAAGAGGAGTGAGACTTGGGCAAGGTGGTCGAGTGTGAATCCACAGTAGATTTAGTTTCTTCAATAAAGCGCTCAGTAATACAGTGTTATTTACTGGACGACATTATTCAACACATTTCAAGGTAGTCACATAACAACCTTCAAACTTCGTTTCTTCACAGTGCAATAGCTCTCGATTCCCTCATTCTTGATGTGAGAAGAATTTCGTAAATGTGTGCAGTGTGTCATGACTCACTCCCATTGCATGTGTCAGGAGTTGGTTCGATGAGCATAAGGTTGGGTTTTCGAATGGTCAACTTTTTACTCCTGATATTTGAGTAGGATGCCAGTGGGGAAGTGTCTACGATTGAGGCCAACAGTGAGTCAGTGAGTCAGTGACTTCATGGACTATTTTCAATCGATTTTCTGACTACCTCTCACCTTCGTTAACTTATTTTTTTCTCACACCCAGCATAGCATGTTGGAGTAGGAGGTAAGTAGTCCGATACTCATGAGGAAGCCTAAATTGTGTCAGTATGTGAAGCTGACAGACAGCCTGTTGTACAATATACTCATTTTGTTATGGGTAGTGAGATAGATGGTAATGGTATGAATTAGATGGTGTATCAAGCGCTAAGTAACACGTTGTATATATGTGGTGAAATATTCTCGGTCATTCGCTTGTGGAGGCTAGATGCTGTAGTCAAAGATGAGCAACGTATTAGCTGACTAAATCCTGAATTCTTTTGTCTGAGATGCGGTTTTGCGTGCAGTTTTTCCGAAGAATTGATAAGCTGTTTAGGTTATATTCACTTCGTCTTTCAGTTCATGCTTGTTACTGAATTTATATTGCGTGTGTCAGCTGGCGCATTCCTTGGAGAATTTGGCGGTGACGGTGATAACCAAATAATGCTTTTTATCATATAATTGTGGGTAAGGGTTTCACGAGTGTCCTAGGAAATTTGAATTGGAACTAATTTATCTCTTTTTTAAGATGATTTGTAAAGAATTCGTTAGTTTATAAAATCTGGCGTCTGTTGGCATGGCATTGAGTTTTGTGTATGTAGACTCTAGAGGATTGGTGCTACTTGGAATGATAACCTATGCCTCCCGGTGCAGCAGTCATAGACAGACACTAGGATTAAACCTGCCGTAGTATTTTTTTCATTAAGCTCCTAATTAATTTTTCAAAGTACAATATTCAACATCTTGCTGAACCTTACATAGGGTGAATTGATGGAAACTTCAAGCGGGATATTATAACTCAGTGGTCCAGAATTTTGGTTCAAATTTCAATTCATCCAGTGAGGTGATATTTTATAAAATCGGACATCCTCAGTCGACTAAATTTTAAATGAGACTGATTTTTCGTCTTTTAACCACACTTCCCAACATACTAACAAGACCGCGGTAGGGATTGTACACATTCAAACACATATTATTATTATTTTCCCTTGGGTTCCTAGTGGAACATAGGTATTCAGTAGCATTGCACTGCACTCTGTTCTCTGCAGTCTTTTAAACCTGGCGCCACGACTGCCCATAAGCTTTCATTTCTTCCTCACACGATCTCCTCCATGTCACCCTCACCTCAGACGCCCAACTCGTCGTTTCCCCTTTCGATTCCACTCAATAGCCTGACGCGTGATGTCCTTAACCGGCCGTCTCAGTGTATGCCCAATCCATCTCCACTTCCTTCTGCATATTTTTTGGGCGATAGGTTCTTGATTGGTTCGTCACCAGCCAACCAGAGTTCCTAGTTGTTTATTCTTTCTGGCCATCTAATCTTCAGTAACGAGTGAGCGTAGGCAGTTGTTGATGAATATCTGTGGTTTGTTGGAAATACCTTTCGTGACGCGACAAGTCTGTGAACCATATAGAAGCACTGACTTGACGTTGGTGTTGAAAATCCGGATGTTGTTCTTTTTGTTGAGTGGAGTGCAGTAGATCTCCACATTGGTTTCAGGCTAATGAACGCCTGTCTTGCTTTCCCGATCCTGGCTGGCTTTGACGTCCTCGTCTGTGCCACTTGTAGTTGAGACGATGGTGCCTAGGCAGGTACGTGAAAGAGACTACTTCATTTAGGAATATCATGGGTGATAGTAGGCAGCCTTGTCTTACTCCTGTCTTCACTTCAAAGGCGTCACTGAGCTTTCCATTTTGCATCACTTGGCATGTGGCATCTTCATATGGCTGTTGAATGAGGTTGATAAAGACTAGTGGCACTCCGTAGTGTTGAAGCAACTGCCTGCTAAGTTACTTCTCGGTTGACGCTGTCAAAGGCCTTTTCAAAGTCGATGAAGTTAGGGTGGAGAGTTGACTGCCATTCTATACTCTGTTCTATGATGATGCGTGCCACAATGTTGCAATTTGGTCTGCACATGATTTATACTTTCTGAAGCCAGCCATCCTGTTCGGGTCTTAGTTTTGAATCCAGCGCATCCTTTAGTCTCTTCAGGATGATGCGGCCTAATATTTTGCTTCGGGTGGACAGCAGCATGATTCCTCACCAGTTCTTGGAAAGATTTACGTCTCCCTTGTTTGGGATTTTGGCAGAATAGCCATTCTTCCAATCAGTTGGCAGGTACCTTCCCTTCTTTCCTTACAAACCTTCTGCAGTAGTGGTGTGAACATCTCTACTGTTGTCTCTGCGTCTGTTTCCAGTGCTTTTGATGGAATTCCATCTGGTCCTGCTGCTTTGCCGGATTTTAGCAACTTTATGGCTTTCGAGACGTCTGCTTTTGTCGGAAGGCCTGTGTTCATTGGTAGTTCTGTCGTTGCTGGTGGTATTTGTAGACGAGTTGCGGGTGGTGGTCGGTTCAAGAGTTGAAGTGGTCAGCCCACTGTTTCCTTTGTTACTCCCCTTTGGCAACTAGGTTTCCTTCCGCATTCAAACGTATTATGGGGCAAATTTTAATGTTTGTTTATATTGAATGTATCCAATTTACAGTTCACATTAGAGAAATTTTGTGTGTGTGTGTATGTATGTATGTGTGTGTGTGTATGTATGTGTGTGTGTGTGTGTTGTTGAGTAAGGGTAATATTTCATTTTAACGATTCCTGTATTTCACTGTTTTTTTGAAAACAATTTTTTAAAATTTATTCAGAACCCAAGTGACTATTACAATGAAGATGTGGAACGCTTGATTGATTTGGATATGCGTATACGTCTTTCAAGCCTAGATTTAAATCAACTGCCTAAAAGAGAAATCATTATACCTCCAGATCCTCCACCTTTGGATTTTGTTTAAATTTTATTTTCTTTGCCTTATTATTTTTTTTTTCCTGCAAAAAATACAATCTACATTTTGAATAAATCTGTATCCTGATAATGAAACAGATTCATTGATGATAATATAGGTGAATGTTGTACAAAACAAAGTGGATTATTATTATTATTATTATAGTATACAATGAATGAATACAGAAAGACTCTTACCATTTTCGGTTAGTTATCGCTTTATCAAAAAAGATTCAAAGAGAAATGAAAGGTTGGCTAATGCATGAAGACAAATATGTTAGCGAGTACAACAAGACTCATCATTTAATAATTAGATTATCTTAAGAAATAAGTACAACTGTAAGAAATCCTCTACTATAGAAATAGTTTTCTTGATAATCCAATTAATTGAAGAAGTTACACTACACTACAATGTCTAGACATTGAATAATTGAATACTTGGTGTTGTCGTGTGTATGAAGTTCTCAAGTGTAGTTGGATTGGATTGGATTATCAAGAAAACTATTTCTATAGTAGAGGATTTCTTACAGTTGTACTTATTTCTTAAGATAATCTAATTATTAAATGATGAGTCTTGTTGTACTCGCTAACATATTTGTCTTCATGCATTAGCCAACCTTTCATTTCTCTTTGAATCTTTTTTGATAAAGCGATAACTAACCGAAAATGGTAAGAGTCTTTCTGTATTCATTCATTGTATACTATAATAATAATAATAATAATCCACTTTGTTTTGTACAACATTCACCTATATTATCATCAATGAATATGTCCATAGATTACAAAGTTATTGTAACTATTATTAATATTGTTGTTAGACCACTCATAATTAGCATAATATCCTGATCTGCCGATTTTGCCGTGAATCATTGTCTTCCTTCTCCTGCTATTTACTTAATCCTCCTGTTATTGGCGGTATCATTTCCTGTTGACTCTCTCTCTCTCCCACTCTTTCAATGATGATGATGATTTTTTCCTTCATGGATTGGCAACGGGAGTGTCCGCCATGACTTCTTACATTTTTACTCCCCTAGTTACCGGGGTACCGACAACAGAGTGTAATTACCCCAAACTATTTGTTGAGTAATTAATTGATCATCGAACTATAATCAGTTTATTGTCCTCCCTCTTTCTGGTTTATTTTTTAACAGTCATAATCAATATTACTCAGAAATTGCATAAGTAAAAACGTATTACTGTACAATCTCGGTTTGTTCTTCTGTTTTGGCTTTTTTGGAGGTGGGGGGGGGGGGCATAGTCTAACTACTAGGGTCATCATTTGTCCTCAGCTTACTTTGCAGTAACGGTTTGCAGATTTGTTGTAAGTGATGCTACGGTTTGGTTGACCAAGCAAACCATGTACACGATTTACCTGCGTAGCTGAATGACATACTTCAGCTTGTGTTGAGCACTTAGGACTTGGAAGCAGTATCAGTTTTCCAGAGGCGATCAGTCGATGTACATAATCCAACCAGTCTTTGCATGAATAACCTAATGGTAAAGTATGTGATTTCAGTACTGGGTCACTTAAATTTGTATCACCGAGGGAACACTAGTTTTCTCAAGGTTCCCGGGACGTCGTGCTGAAGAATACCAACAAGTATGAGAGCTAGATTCAGGGTTTTCCGCCGGTTAACTCCTAGCATGCAACATAAAAAGAAAGTGAACCATCTAAACAAATATGTTTCAAGGTAGATAATACAATGTTTTGGTTCATGGTTTCTTACCCTTAACACTTCTCAGAAATTTATCGGTTTTATAATCAAAACCGTTTGCCACTAGATAGATTCTTTGCTGGGAAAGATAATCACTGTTTGAAATAGGAAGGTTTCTGTTAATTACTTTGGTAGTTGTGTTTCGTCCTCTGAGCTGGGTGGTTTAATCATGAGAGTTTCGCTTTGTTTCTAAACAACATCCTCAGGATTAATTTTAATATGAAAATGACTTTATCAACAACAATACTACCGAGTACAATTCATCCAAGCACAATATAATAATCACTACCAAAAACCCCATGCGTCTCTCTACTACCACACGCCGTCAAACTGCTTCTTAGAATTGGTGCTGTTCTTCTTCGAAGAACCCTTTACAAGAATTTATGCCCATATTAAAAGGTGGTCGATAGAGTTCAATCCTCACTTGGGACTAGACAATATGAAATTGATTACCCTCCAGTAACCGACTGATGTCCTTAATCCAATTCTACAGGGGATATATGCTGCTGTGAAAAGAACTGCCTTTTAGAGAACATCTCATATCGACGTTTACAGAATATAAAATTCTCGTTCACCACAAGGAATAAACATCAGATTTGAAAACTTCCGACTGCTGAGGTATTTCTGCAATGTGTCTAATCTGGTCCTGTAGGACATCAGTCACCACCCAAATAGCTCAGTGGTAAAGTTTATGGCTGCAGCAATGCGTGACGCCAGGTTGAGCCTCAGAGAAGAAGCCGTTTCCCTCGAGGTTGCAGATACTCCTTGTTGCCAAGTGTTGTGAAGGCCTTATAAATACCACTTTTTACAAATCCTTCAACTGGGAATTATATTTCTTCATATCACTTTCTACATTTCTCACATTTTCCTTAACATATATAGAGACAAGCGACTGGTTGTCTCTAATGACAAGTTTCCTGATAATACAACCTGTATACGGTGGGTGTTGCCTCAGTGGAAATATACGCTGACCCGCTCCTTCTGTTTTCTTCTAGTTTCTGCTTCTACCGAAGATAACTACTCACAGATTGTTCTGACAGAATCTTTACAGGAAACCCATCTATTTTCAACGCCTGAACAGTTATTCCGAAGCAGTGCCCCACAAGCTTCATCGTCACTTTTCTATCCTTCAAATCGTGTTTCGGAAGCTAAATTTGTCGTGAATTGAACTTACCAATATTGTTTTCGAATGACTATGTTTTGAATACAGTTGTAACACAAACTAACTTTCCAATTACACTTCTATTTTGGTGGATATTCTTTATTGGCTTTTTAATCAGAGCTAGTAGTTATAGGTAACAGGGATTTAGCTTTTGTGCTGAATGTTTCTAGGTCCACTACAGTGCCAATAAGCACTAAATCAAAGCCCACTTCTCTGTGCTGCATCTTCCGGGCAGCAATTATGAATAAGTAAATATTTAAAATATTCAACCATTAGGTAGATAGTCTGATATGGTTTCACCGGTTGTTCTTAATCTCATACGTTATGTTTAAACCTGTAGCTATTCATCCGTTAACCTTAGCCATTTTTACGTCTTGCTCATGCTTATTAGCAAACACACGCGGAGTCCATAGTTCAGTCATTTGCAGACAGATAAGACATATAATTCTCCTCTAAAATGACTTTCTGGCCACAGGCTAATAGGCAAATTGCTCTTCTGAGCGCCCTTAATATCTAACGTGTTTTCGTATTTATCTTTTGTTGTCAGCAATCAAACGTAATTTACTGACTGGCACTAAGGCAAATGTCTGCGTAAGAGCGGTTGTTTATTAGGTAATAACAGTGTGAACTGCCAGTAGTCATAGGTGTGACTGCTTGTACCACTGTTACGATGTATGTTCCCATTTTGAGTGCACACTACTTATCTGTAAGGATAACTCTACAGCATCTGAAGAGAGATTATGTCACGTTATACACTACTTCTAGAAACCGTCACCACGAATGGAGATAAACCAGCTCGCACCCTGGATTTCGCTAATACCATAAACTATATGGCTTTAGTGTGAAACGTCTACTTGGCCCTGTACTTTTGGCTCCTAGTAATTGGTAAACTCATAAATTAGTACAAGATGGAAATGAATGATGTTGTATATGGCCTATCTTCTGTCTAAAATGTACTTTGTGGTGCATGCGGGTGGAGGAGCTGGCTTGATTCTACTGAAGAGCAACTTTATGAGGCCCCTATAAAACCTCGTACCCCCAGCCCTTGCCTACCAAGATATATGGTAGGAAATTCCTCGAACTAAGCCTGAGACTTCGCCGTTCGTTCCTTCGGGCCTTCATTATTACTGAAGTGACCACTGGTATCATCTTTATGAATCTCTTAGAGCACCATCAGATCATAATGGAAGCAGGTAAGCACAAGTCGTTTGATGCAACCACAAGAATTTTTGACCCGAATATTATCATCACAAACTATTCTGTCAGTGTAGTTTATTCTAGTACTGAAACTCATGGTTCCTGGGCTCCTATAATTCACTCATTTAGTTAGATTTTGAAGGAAACCCCGACGAATGTCATATGACCTCCAGCATTTCAAGCCGCAAACCCACGATCGATTCTCGCCAAACCGAGTGTTAGTACCGTTCTTGACATTGGAACATCCATACTTGTTTGGTTGCATTAGTTTTCCTTCCATTGGTCTTACATAGTTTCACCGTGGTGATTCGTGTTCGCTCACTCACTCTATACGCGGGAATTATAGGATCTGAAGTGTTGTGTAAAAGATTATGCTTGTAAAAATGACGCATTAATATGCACTAAGTTGTGTGAAATAGATATCACCATTATTAAAGTTGCGATGACACTATTTTATAGATTCTTAAGGAAACCTGAAGTGCCTATGTTATTGAAGTTGCGAAGTATTCCGAAAGAATTGTACAAATAAACAGTGGGTTCCAGACTCAAGGGTTGTCTTATAGTATTATTCTGGGCCAGGGTGTTCATTATTAGTATTCTGAGGCTCCATAGTCTGTGCAGCCACAGTGAAGTACCATCATTCCATTGACAGTTTCTGGCCAGCTCCTGTCGAAACTTCCGGATTCATATTATATAGTGGTATTTGGTAGACTCTTGTGGTATTGGATTCATGTTCTGACAGTTGAATACTGGAAACGATACCTGCGCCTGCAAAACGACGGACTCAAATGGTGGCGACTTCACAGATGAGTGACGATAATAACACGGATAATGTTATCGATGTATGAGATGGATAGCAACTACTTCCCGCGTGCCTCTAGTGCTGATGAAAGTTTAATACCGAGGCTGCTTAAGTACGAGTAGCTAAGACCTGATTCTTATCCAGGTGAGCACCCTGTCTTCATGAAAGGCATGGGAATAATTTTGAGTGGTGATTGACTGGTGAGATAAGGCTGATTTGTTTAATGAGGCGGTGTACGGCAGAGGTTGGATGAACCTTAGAGTGTCGCAAAATTCTGCATTCAAAAGAGGGTTATGTGGCTAGACAGATATTGCGCCCTCAGTGTGACAAACGTTTACGGTTTCCAATAGTGAGAAGGTGGGGAGTTACGGAAAGCAAATTCAAAACGAAACTAGAGACCTCTCTGCTTTCTTTGAATTGTTAATTTATAAGAGTACACTAATGTCCTTAAATAATTCCTTTGAATTGAATGCGCCAAGTGTTGCTGAAATGGTAGTGGGGTGTCTACCTACTCATTTGTACCGAAAGCGGATTAAAATTACCTCTCGGATGAAAGAAATGGGAACAGAGCCCAGTTTTGGTGACATTCGCGAAGTCATTGGAGTTAGTGTCCACCAGACCACAAGCAGCTTTGCTTGCATCTTAAACCTAATCCCAGTGATGCAGAGGGTAGTAAGTTATAGTTGACTACAAGCTACAGGAAGGACCAAGAAGGACGCAATGGAAGGATTGTTCGGACTATCAAAATATGCCTAAAACACAAGGAAGAGGTTTCGTAGGAAACACAAAGCTATACTTTATATGCTTAGGGAAAAGACACAGAGATAAGTTGCCAGGAACGATAAGGACAATGTTAGTAACAGAAAGCATTGGCTGCTTACAGGAGCCAACAAGACGGTAGTTTCCGTAGGAGTGAATCGTTTGTCACAAGAACTTAGAGTTCAGAGAGTATATCTTGGCTCGGTACATGCTGAAGCAAAAAGGCTGAAATCAGTCTAGAAAGCATACGCGTCGTTAGATTACTTACATTGTGTCACTTTAACTGATTCCGATCTATCCAAACGTTTAAGTCTAAGAGGATCAGCAGGCAAAACTATCTGAGAATACCATTAAGTTTTCTGACAGATAGTCGTGTGATAGAGTCTAATTCCGTTCCCAGTCTTTGACGGGTAGATATACTATAAAAACTAATAGGCGAATACGACTGTCCACCTCAGTCTCGGCAAGGGTGTAGCAGTTTATTTCACAGTATTGTGTTGATATATTTAACAACTCATAATTGGACATTTTGTTCAGTTGTACTGAGTTAAAAATTTTTGCCTGCTCGTTGACCAATACAGTGTCCTGATATATACTTCGCGTTAGCTCCTGATATTTACGCTGCCTGATACGGGTTGATCGGCAGTGTCAGGAATAATGAACGGATGATAGTGCATCTGGAAGGGTATATAAATTTGGAGTCAGATTTCAGAGCCCGACAAGGGTTTATTGACTGGCTGCGAAGTGATTATAGATAAACCTTAATTTTTTGGCTTGCAGTCACCCAAATGATAGTACCTAGAGGTCTAATTGCTCATTGGCTGTAACGTGCCTGAAGCACATGAGGTTGCTGAAGAAAGATATGAAAATAAAGACCTGTGCGCTATAAGGACACTACTTGGTTGGATGGCGAAAGATACTTCATTACGGAAATGTGTATCCTCTTTGGCTGAAAAGTGTGATGTGGATCTTGAAACCATGAGATAGGGTATGTAGCGGAAATGTCCTGGTTAGAAGATGCAAGATCGAGTAGATTTATAGAAAGCTCTGGGATGTATGAAAAAAGACTGCCGACGTTAACATTCTACCCATGACGCGAAATTCAACGGTGGGACCAGCGAAGGCTATATCTGTAGATTGAATCTGAATGCTGCTGTGCAGGGCATATAAATACTAACAGTTGAGCACTACAATTGTAGGGCATGCAGCAGATACTCACGCTTCATAAACAATTGAGTAGCAAAGATAAGTGAAGTCACAAAAGCCGAGCATTTGTGCCATGTTCCATCAAAGCTAAACCCTGCAGACCTGGCTTTGGGATGCACTATCGATCTAGCTGCGCTGGAATTCAAGTAGTGAAAGGGCCTAGATTTTCCTGTTAAGCCTGTACACGTTTGACAAAATAAGGGACATGAACTTTCGGTTAGTGGACACTCTTGGGAGTTAAAGTCAGTGATAAAATTAACTCCCTTTAAATATTATCTTGGTGGGGATGAATTAGTATAAGCTGTGGTTTGGTGGTATAGATATGGTAGGTACCTAGAGGCCACTCACTATTCAAAAAAAATAGCTTCGATTTTGGGTGTGTGAGGGTCGGTGGGATACGAAAGGCCAAAGTGATGATCTTAACGCACACCCAGTAGAAGACTTGGGAGAGACTGATGACGAAGACAGTCATGACTTTGCAGAGTAGAAAGGAGGAGTAGATAGGTTTGTCCAAATTAAGTAAAGGGGGATCAACACTACGTAGGATATATGGTAGGTTTGTGGAGTGTAGACGAGACACGTGTCTGGCTCGACAGATGGTAGTGCTCCAACCAGCTGGTCAAGTGACAGCGGGAAATTATCCTTCTGAGTAGACTTGTATGCACCCCTTTTAGCCAAAACGGCAAGATGCAGGTGTAAGAGATGTGGATATCTTTTCACTTTTATGAAGACAATCGCTGTTAATATTGAGGTGGTCTGCACTGTTTCCACCGATTCATTTGTTTTTGACTTTATGAGGCTTTACTAGTCATACGCATATGCCGAGGTCGAGGAATCAACGCCGTTGGTCATCATGTGGAATTGAGAAGATGTCTTCAAAGTTGTCAAGAAAAGTTGCATCAAGATTTATGGTGGGGAGATATGGAGTGGAGACTCAATCCGAAAACGTCTGTCATCATGTTGCCTCATAGGAAAGGTTGAGTGGGATTTTGAAGTGAGCATTGAGCTCGATGACCAAAGGGCAGGGCGTAGATGATGAACCGTTGGATACAATTTTTGGTGAGGCAGAAAGGTCTTGACAGATAAGCCACATTACCCCTTACGTAATGTGAAAGGTTTCGATATTCACTAATTGCTCACAGGTTAGTGCTCTTGGGAGGGAATGTAGACTTTTAGAAAAACGAAACGTCAGTGGAGTGCTTGTAGGAAATATCTTGAAGGGGCTGGTTGAAAGAGTATGTTAGCTTTGCCGACGAGAGATAATTGGAAAGAAACTTACAGAGACTTTCAAGTTGGAGATATGGTGTTAGCATCTGACAGATTCATTGTTGATAGTTGGCCGTTAGGAGTGGGAGTATACGAGTCAGTGACAATGGGTTGGTACGATCTCCTGAGGTAGGAACAAGGCATGGAATGCTGCTAAGAAATGACAAAAGGTTTTGCGGGCCTGTTAACATAAGACTGACAGCAGGCCTATGGATGCGAACAACGGTAACTCCTCAATGGATATTGCACAGTGTCACGGTCTACGAAAGTTGGCTTGTTACCAAAAGGGAATAAGACATCTAGAAACTTAAACGACCACGGAGAAAGACTTTCCTCCGGACAGTTTAGGATTCTGTGTCGCAGCAGGTGCGAGCAATTGTGTATGAGCTGCACAATGTATAGAGTGGATCTTATGATCACCCACTGTCACCGAATTTATTTAAAACGAGCTGTTTGTCGGCGCGACACTTCAGTTTATTCACATCTATATGTGCATGTCTGTGCATTCCTCCTGGTTCCAATAATCGCCGTGTATTTCACAAGGATGCTGATCGTATTGCCAGGCGCGTGTGGGCTCCTTGTTGTATACCTGCTAACCATATACGACAACTCCAACATATTTTCACCGGTGTCTTGAGCTCATAGTGCAGAAACTACTGAGGGTGTACACTTCGTTTACTTCTAATGTTGCTAAGTTGCTCATATCTTCTACCAGTACATGGGGTTTGGATCAAAGGACAGTTATGATAGATAATGCGCTAGTCAAACGTTAACGGGATGGTGATGCGTTACGTGAACAGTGTAAGTTACAAATGCTGTCATCATTCATGCCTGTCCCGGACACAGGAGGGTTGTGTACCAAATGGAGCGCATGGTGGTAATGCGTTGAGGACCCCGCTATTTTCTGGAAATTGAGTAGGATTTCAAAGACCAGGACAGAGTTTACAGAGTGTAGTGTGAAGTCGCCAGTCATTGGCAAGCGTAGACGCAGGTCATTTGTGAAAGCGGGAATCATATAGGACAGGTAGACCTAAGTTCCACGCCGCGCGCCCGGGGCCGTTAGTGGGGTGCACTGGTGGCTGAGTACTGAGGAACTGTTGACATCAACACTGTCAGTGTGCTCGTGGTATTTCTGCTCTCTCCTTATTTTGGTCTCCGCCGCAGGTCCACCCAAGGCAGCCCAGTTCATTCGCTGCCTCCATCCATGCCTTTAAGATATTGGAACACACACTCATTTGGTCGCATCAGTTTTCCTTCCATTGGTCCACCATGATTTCATCGCGATGATTCTCGTCCGTTCACTCGATCTGGGTCCGGAAGCTACAAGATCAGGTATGGAGTGTAAAACTTCTGTGGAGTTATTTCACAAGTTCCTGGGGAACGCCGGAGTGCTTATACTGTCCACGCTATGAAATATTCCGAAAGAATTGTACAGATAAGCAGTGGGTTCCATTCTCAAGAGTCGTGTTTTAGTGATGTTCTGGGCCAGGTTGCTCGTCGTTAGTGGTCTGAAGCTTTACGGTAGTCGCAACCATGGTGACTTGTTATGTTTGCATCAATGGCATGACTGCCATCCCTGGACCTAATGTGGGCCATCAACGCCATGTTTGAAACTGTGCTCACGATCTTGCCCTTTTCAAGCAGTCTCAGGGAATACCGGCATGGCAGTCCCATGGTGACTGCCATGTTCTCGGTACTAAAGCGATTCTGGATCTTTGTATAGTGCCTCATATAACCAAAATGACTGTGTTTTTAAAGGTGCAGGTGTTTCCATCGAAGCCAAACCGGCGCCTGCCTATCACCACACACCATTTCATACGGTGTTATACATTTTTCGGCTTGTTCGAATTCACTTGCAATCCTTCGGACTGCGTAATGTTGCACTACCACTCCAGTTCTTCATCCTCAATGTTAAACTCTGGTTTAAATTTGCCTGTGGCTACCCAGGCTGCATTCTTCTCTCAACCCTGATGGGGTGGGAATTACAGCCACCTAAGTAAGCCATTCAAGATGTTTTGGTACCGATGCCTTTTAAAGTGTTGTACACATATCTGTGTCCCGGCAAAGATTCGAACTCTCGTCGCCTTTTGAGCGCTGCACATATTTCTGGAGACGGTTAGGTCTTTCTTACCCCTTCCCTCAATGTGCTTGGATTTTAAGCGTATTCAGTAACTTGCCTGAGCATGAGCGCGAAATTTTTGGTAGGTTTGTCGAGGAATTTGAAGCATTTCGCGAGATCGAAACCGCTATTGCATCGGCCATGCTCTCGACTCGACAGGACATAAACTTCCTCTTCAGTACTGTTGCCAACGCCCTTAACATGAGTGTTTGAACTTTACTGTGGCGGGTGACGAAGTATTCGGACACCGCTTACTTCCTTCTCACAGAATCTAGCCACATGCGGAGTGATGCACAGCATTTCCGTTTGCAAATTGATGTTATATAGGCATCTTTTAAACACTGGTTGGGTTATGCAAAGTTGTGAGCTTACCGCATGGACCAGTCACAAACCTCCGACCTGCGCTTCACACACCACCATGGATGGGTACTGTTTACACGAATCACGTTATACAGAACACACTTCATGACTTACCTTGGGCACTCGGCACGTTTCTAGTACGAACAGTCCTGCTTCACATGCTTCATCACGTGTTTGCAGCACCTGACTATTGGGGACATCCACTTATGGAGTGTCACTTGATTTCACTGTTCAGACAGGAATGCGAAAAAGCTCAACACTGGACGCTTAGGAGATGCAGCAGGCAACAAATTTGAACGGTGACGGTAAGGCTCCTTAGAGTGCAGGTAAGCAGCATGTTGTCATGTAAACTTAATGTTGTGTAGCTGACATTACTGGCCAATATTTCGTTCATATGGTCCATGAAACGGGGTTATTTTAAGGCAGTCACGCTTAATGTCTTCATTTTGGTGTGGTTTTCTTTAATTAGTTGTTAAGTTTGCCATGCAGCATGTTGAGTTGTCTGACTACGTTACATTGGGCATGTCAATACTGGCCTACTGTCCGCAAGCTGACTTGTTGTAATTGTTTGCCGTATCGTCACTCTGTTTAGGCAAGTTATCTGTTCACAATGTTGACTTATAATGAGTAAGGAGCATCCTGTAAAATATTTCATTGTTAACACCCAACCTGCTTTACGCGCAGTAAAAATGCAGTTGGAAGGTTGAAGGAGGACGTTGGGTTGTCACCAGTGCTAAGTGTACTAATATATACATACCTATCTCATATTTACCTTTTTATGTCATGGGCAGTCTTATTGTTGATCATGTGGGCTTATAGTGTGCAGTCTGCAATAATCCACTGTCTGTATTTTAATTCATATGGGGAATGAGATTTTGCATGCATCAGAGCATTTGTTCCCCCTAACGAATCATTGTAAGTATGCCGCTCAGTAAAGCACTGCAAAGGGATGCAGTGGGTATTCTGTCGGCCTCTCATTTACCTACTGGCGAGGAGGGGCTAAGAATTCGTCCGAACATTGAGCATTTGGAATAAGGGTACCCAAAATAGTTGACCTATGAGAGTAAAGAAGTCAGCTTTCGAAGTATTTGTATGATAATAAAGAGAGTTCTTGATGATATGGAGTCCGTGGAACCGCATCATAGCGAGGAATTTAGAAAGAGATGTGTGTGATTTGTGGGTGGTGGTGGTTTTTAGAGACGACGGTTACGGTTTTACTTCCTGAATGTCCACACAGAAGCAAGGAGAGGGAAGCTGTGAACGTTCTGAATTCCCAAACTGACTCGAAGAGAGCCGTTTATATCGTGTTATGTTAGGCGTGCTTGACTCAACCCAAGAAGGGTAAAACTTGCTGGTCAGCTGACTACACGAAGAACTGACAAGTTTTACTCCTCTTGGGTTGTCCATCCGCCCATAACCTTATACGACGTAAATGATTTCCTTGGAATCGGTAGTGGGTCACTAGTGGTTGTACAGACTGACAAAATTACGAGGACACCTATAGCAGATGCACTTTAAAAATCCCAAATGACAGAGTAAACTATCAGGCATATTTTTGTAAAATCCTGTAGAGGAATAACGGTGTATTGCGCTTACTGATTAAACGGAAGAGTATTGGTGCGATCGGTATGCAGGATCGCAGATTCTCTACACCTACCCCGAGGCAGCAAACTTCCTAGCCCAGGAATTCGGAGGCAACTTCTGCTGAGCAGAGAAAGCCCATTCATATTCGTTTGCTTGAATTTTTGAAGGCTTTTGACAGGTTGAACCAGGATATTCTATATAGGGAGCCTCAGTCTGTGGTGTGCACCAAAAGCAACTACGTTGGCATAAAGATTATCCTTAAGCTAGGTAGAAGTCAGTTACAGTTGGCTCCTCTGTACCTAACTGGTTCCCGGTGCTGAATGGTGGGTTTCAGTGTTCTATTCTTGTTCCCTCACTGTTTCTAGCTTTTATCATCTGCAGTCACACGAGATAGCGATAGGGGGATAAAACAGTACGTCAAATTGTCTCACACTCCCCTGTGTGTATTCTAAGTGACATTGGGAATGGAATAATCCAGCGTGGCAGTTTCAGAAATGATTTACTTCGTTATCGTCATTTGTTTTTCAGAATTCTAACTGATACACTGGGTCTGAGTAGTAGGCTGTATAGGTTACGCCTAACATGTCAGGGGTAAGTTTTCGTAAAGTGAAGAAGTTAATGGTAAATCAAACTTTTCCTAATGAACTTTGTGCATGTGATCCGCGCTTATTGTTTTTCCTACTGACTGCGTGTAAGCGTATACCGCCAACTTCATAAATTTTTCATTTGTTCCACATTGCAGGAGGAGCGTGCTACGACGAGATCACGAAAGGAGGGTGTAAAGGAAAAATGATCTGAAAATCCCTCCCGATCACCCTTATTTGATTGTATTGACATTTATTTTAACATTTTTACCCTCGTTGTGGATGGTGTACCTTTGACCCTGGCCGGTGTAATGTTATTTGCTTGTTTAACTGTCTTATTTGACTTTACACTCGGTATTTGCCTCTGTATGTTTGAGACTTATTATGAGTGTTTCACTTTCCTATTATGTGACGCTGGACTGTTGATAAGGTGATGTTGTTTTACTGCGCACGACATTTTGTTTTGGTTCAACTTACGGTTGTGCAGTGATTTGACTGTTTGTCTTTTGACTGTCTACTGGGAACGTTTGTTTGTTGATTTGATTCCTGTAGGCAGAGTTTTGATCCCTTTTGCCGGGAATATTCCTATTGACCGACAGTTGTATTAACAGTTGTATTTTTTAACAGTTTTTACCGTGTAGTACGTATTTGTACCCGAGAACGTTTTGGACTGTATAGTTACCCAACGGCATTGTTGAGGTATTTTTGTAATTTGACATAACTTATTGTTGCTTTGATAGTACCACAGATTTTGTTACGAATCTACTATTGAATTACTACAAACCGTGTTTTGATATTTCGATCCAACCTTTGACTGTGCGTCACTCGCGGAAGTTAGGAAGCTATACAGTAGAACGCAGGAACTAGTCAGATTCACGTCAGTTGGCACCGCCTAGCTATTTCCCGCGTTCAGGCCAAGATTATTGGATTCTGGCCGCTACAGTACTCAACAACCCGTCACTGCTGTACCTGGCAATCGCAAGGTGTTCCTTGAGTCAATTCCGGACGGGGAAGGTGACATGTCCATGGATCCAACCTCAGATACCAAGCAAGTCCCTCTTGATGTTATTTCATGCCGTGGCTCTGATAATGGTACAGTTATTGACTATAGTAAGACTAGTCCTTGTAGGACCTCTGCTCAGTTGAAGGTACGACAGTTGGATGAAAGGCAAGAGTTGGAACTTCGTGAATTCAAGGCTAAACAAAGACAGGAAAGGTTGCGTCTGCATAAAGAACTCAACTTAGATGTGAATGGGGGTTTAGGTGATACCTTTTCCTTGGATGATGATATAAAGTGTCACAAATCAGTTTGTCTTGGCATTGACCCTCATAGCAGTTCTGATCGTGAAACGACTAGCCAGGCGAGCAGCGCAGAAAACAAAGGGGTTGCCGCTACGTTGCCTTGTGTCAGTGTTGGCCATGAGTTGCCGAAAGTAGAATTAAGCAGCTTTGACGGACATCCAGCCAAATATTGGAAGTTTATGAGGCAGTTTGAGCTCTACGTTGTCTCTAAGGTTGATGATGATGGACAGAGGCTGTTATACTTGTTACATTACTGTAAAGGTAAGGCCAGGGAGGCTATAGAGGAATGCATTATGTTACCACCATCTGCTGGTTATCGTAGGGCTCGGGATATACTCAACGTTTGTTTGGAAGGACTCATGAAGTCAGCCGGGCCTTACTACAGGATCTGATGGAATGCTCGAACATAGAACAAAACGATGCTGAGGCAATGTCGAGGTTAGCTATAAAAATGGAAAACTGCGCTATAGCCCTAGAGCAAATGGACTATACTGCGGACCTTAACTCCTTGAGAACTTTAGAAGGTATAGTAAAGAAATTGCCCCGTGTGTTACAGATGAAATGGGCGGAGACTGTCGAAAAGCTAACTGAAACCGAACGAGAACCTACCTTCGCAGAGTTAACGCAGTTTGTGTCAGCACGTGCGAGCATTTTGCTAAGTAGGTTTGGACAGCTGGCAACAAGCAGTCGACGACCAGATAGTAAAATAGCATGTTCCACGCAGCAGCTAGTACCCGTTGGGGGAGTCCTGAAACCTTCATGTATATTTTGTGGAGGGAACCATGTAGTCACAAAATGTACCACATTTCTGTCGTTACCGGTGGATGAGAGATGGTCGAAGGCTAAAGAAACAGGTTGTTGTTTTTCATGTCTTAAAAGGGGCCACAGGTCCGTAGAATGTAAAATTCACAGGGTGTGCAGTGTAGAAGGTTGTAAAGCATACCATCACCCTCTGTTACACAAGAAGACCCACCACGCCGTAGGCGAACAACCGGAGAAAGGTAGTTGTGGATGCACCGAGTCTCTCAGAGAAAGCGTGTGTTTGGGCCTACTCCCGGTACGTGTAAAGCACGGTAATAAAGAGGTTTACGGTTATGCTATCTTGGACAATGGCTCTGATACAACTTTGATCACGAAAATGTTTTGCAACTTCTAGGATTGTCGACTGACGGCACAAAGACTATCATCAAAACTGTTAGTGGAAGTAGATTGGCGGACTCAGTCAGCAAGCCTTTCGAAGTTTATTCACTAGACGGAAACGAATGCATACTTATAGATCGAGCAGTTGTGGCAAGAGATCTCCCAGTACGGAGACCTAAAGGGTCGATGCGAGAAAGTATTAAAAGGTGGCCGCATCTGACTGACGTACCCTGGACAGAGGTGGAAGACGGGGAGGTATTGCTGCTCATCGGTTGCGATGTACCTGAGGCTCACTGGGTTCTAGATCAGAAGTTAGGGGGCAGAAAGAGCCCATATGCTGTGAGATCATTGTTGGGCTGGGTCGTGTTCGGTCCGACAAGCTTTCGTGAGCACAGGGAGAGGGTTGTGAATTGTATGTCTCGGTCAGATCTATTAGTCGATCAATGGAAGAAAATTTACGATTATGAGTTCAGCGATTTGTACTCGGGAGATAAGTCGTTATCTCTCGATGACCTAGCCGCTGTAAACATAGTGCAGCGAGGTACTTATTGGGATAATGGACATTTCGTTGTCCCCTTGCCCTGGAAAATGGAGTCCAAGAGAGTATACGGTGGATGCGAAGTAGCCAGGCGACGTTTGGAGAGTTTGAAACCCAGACTAATATCCTCTGAAAGCCTTCGCGAAAGCTACACTAGCGCCATGGAAGAGACCATCAGAAAGGGATATGCAGCAGTAGCTCCTGAGCCCCAGCTTAATCCTAGCTACCGCCCACGATGGTATTTGCCGCATCATGCCGTATTTAACCCCAAGAAACCGGGGAAGGTAAGAGTTGTGCTGGACTGCGCTGCCAAACTGTCCGGAACTTCTTTAAATGACTTCCTGTATCAGGGACCAGACACGACAGCGAACTTGGTTGGAATATTATTGCGTTTTCGCAAAGAACTGATTGCCCTGACGTCCGATGTGGAAGAAATGTTTATGCAGGTGAAAGTCCCAGAGTTTGACCGAGGTGCTCTGCGGTTCCTATGGTGGCCTCAGGGTGATTTCTCGAAGGAACCTATTGAATATCAAATGACGTCACACCCATTCGGTGCAGTGTCCTCACCGTTTTGTGCGTATTTTGCAATGGCCAAGACTGCCGAGACGTATGCCAACGATTATGATAGCTATGTGGTGGAAGCAGTGAAGCATAACTTTTATGTTGATGATTGCCTAGTGTCCTTTGCAAGCCCAGGTGAGGCAAAAACGTTCGTAAAACAGTCCACTGAGTTGTTGTTACGTGGTGGCTTTAAATTGAAGAAGTGGGTGACTAATTCAGAGGCAGTGAGAGTAGTTCTTCCTGGTCTGAGCCACACAGAGAACTCAGTCGACTTACGTGTTAGTCAAGGCTCAATCCACAGGGCCCTAGGTTTGGAATGGGACACCATGCATGATGTTTTTAAGTTCCGATTTGAACCCGTCGAAAAACCCTTCACGAAGAGAGGACTACTATCCACCGTCTCAGCTCTTTTTGACCCACTAGGCCTCATCGCCCCAGTTTGTCTTCCGGCCAAGCAGCTATTGCAGAATCTTTGCAAATCTCATGCTGGTTGGGATACACCCCTGAGTTCCAATGACCTATCCCTATGGATGGATTGGATGAGGTTCATGAAGAATCTTGGGCAAATCTCCGTACCCAGAAGTATCAAGAAGGAGGATAAGAGTGAGATGAGTAAGATTGAGTTGCACTTATTTTGCGATGCCTCTGAATCTGGTTATGGAGCGGTGGCTTATTCGTGGAACGTTCCAAAAAACACGCCACCCTACAGCATACTGCTTTATAGCAAATCCCGGGTTGCCCCTCTGAAAACGGTGACAGTGCCGAGATTAGAGTTAGCTGCGGCAGTATTGAGTGCACGAATGAGTGAAATTTTGAGGAAGAACCTCCCAAATAGCTTTGACAAGACTTATTTTTGGACAGATTCTATGATTGTTTTGTACTATATTAGAAATACAGAGAGTCGGTATAGTACGTTTGTGGCCAACCGTCTAGCCATTATTCACCAGTATTCATCCCCAAATCAGTGGGGGTACGTTAAATCTGAAGAGAATCCCGCAGATTGGACATCAAGAGGCATACGAAAAGCGTGTGAATTAGCGTCTTGGATTCAGGGCCCCTCTTTTCTGGGAACCCGACAGTTTTCAAGTACCACAGACCTCTGCTGGAAGGAACCACCGAAAAATGTCGAATTGAAGAGGTCGGTCCGAACAAACACAAACGTTACTGAGCTCACTGCTGATCCGATTTTGGCGTATCATTCGGACTGGGTGAGGCTGATTAAAGCTGTGGCATGGCTTAAGAGATATGTGGTCTACATATCCGTTATGTATTCGCGTCGCCAAGGTGTGTCACTGAATGTTGGCTATCTAACAGCCGATGAACTGGAAGCTGCTAGACATAAAGTATTATGTATGGTACAACAGGAGGTATATGGAGAATTAATAAAGGAACTCCGAGAAAAGGGTAGTTGTGAGACTGAAGAAGGTGAATTGCAAAGGTTGTCACCTATACTTGTGGATGGATTGGTCTGCGTCGGTGGGAGGTTGAACTATTCCGACTATCCACTTACTTTTAAGCATCCGGTTATCCTCCCCAGACATCACTTCGTGACTGAGCTGATCATAAGGCATTATCATATTATAGAAGGACATACTGGTACTTCGCAAGTCCTGGCCACTCTACGAAGAAACTATTGGATAATTAAGGGGATCAGTGCGGTCAAACGGGTGATAAGAAAGTGCATAGAGTGCCGACGATTGAAAGCTGCACTGGGTCAGCAGATGATGGCCCCTTTACCGGTCTGTCGCGTGCAGAAAGGATGGAAACAAGTTAATTACTTAGCTGACGTATTTTGGCGCCGATGGATGAAAGAGTATCTACCATGCTTGCAAACTCGTCAGAAGTGGTTGGGAAGGAAAAGAAATTTCAAGGAGGGAGATGTGGTGATTGTGGCCTCTGAAAAAACACCACGTGGTTCCTGGCCTTTGGGAGTGATCGAAACATGCGAGAAGGACGAAGACGATTTAGTAAGAACTGTGATGGTGCGTATGAAGGAAGGTACCGTGAGAAGAGATATAAGAAAGCTTTGTCTTCTTGAGGGAGTAGAAGAAAGATAGAGTATGCAGACAGCTAGGTAGATAGAGCCACGGCTGAATACACAGAGGTGTTTTGCGTGTCTGGAGGGATTTTGGTGGCCGGTGTAAAGGAAAAATGATCTGAAAATCCCTCCCGATCACCCTTATTTGATTGTATTGACATTTATTTTAACATTTTTACCCTCGTTGTGGATGGTGTACCTTTGACCCTCGCCGGTGTAATGTTATTTGCTTGTTTAACTGTCTTATTTGACTTTACACTCGGTATTTGCCTTTGTATGTTTGAGACTTATTATGAGTGTTTCACTTTCCTATTATGTGACGCTGGACTGTTGATAAGGTGATGTTGTTTTACTGCGCACGACATTTTGTTTTGGTTCAACTTACGGTTGTGCAGTGATTTGACTGTTTGTCTTTTGACTGTCTACTGGGAACGTTTGTTTGTTGATTTGATTCCTGTAGGCAGAGTTTTGATCCCTTTTGCCGGGAATATTCCTATTGACCGACAGTTTTTTTTTTTTTTTTTTTTTTTTTTTTTTTTTTTTTTTTTTTACGTATTTGTACCCGAGAACGTTTTGGACTGTATAGTTACCCAACGGCACTGTTGAGTTTTTTTTTTTTTTTTTTTTTTTTTTTTTTTTTTTTTTTTTTACCACAGATTTTGTTACGAATCTACTATTGAATTACTACAAACCGTGTTCTGATATTTCGATCCAACCTTTGACTGTGCGTCACTCGCGGAAGTTAGGAAGCTATACAGTAGAACGCAGGAACTAGTCAGATTCACGTCAGTTGGCACCGCCTAGCTATTTCCCGCGTTCAGGCCAAGATTATTGGATTCTGGCCGCTGCAGAGGGCGCTGAAGGAATGACTGATGAACACTTTCTCAGACGAAACTGCAAATATTCTGAATATCCCTTGCCGAAATGCGTATTTCACATGAAGTAAAATGCGTTTCCCTCCGTTAATCCCCATGAATAATGCTAGAACTATGGGGAGTTAGTAGTGCTGAACTCCTTCGTTAGGTGAGTTCCCGTGGAGAGGCGCTTGTGAACGAGTGATTTGTTATGATAGTCTAGATGTCTTCAAAAGTACTGAAAACGTGAGAACCCACAAACTTATCCCCTGCGGAACGCGGAATTACTGATCATAAGTCGACAACGTGCAGCCGTGTGGTGATTGGGAGTTTCCTATTATTTGCGCCTGAGTGATGACCGGCCCACACACCGATAAGATGGTTTTCAGGATCATGCAGGACAGTGAACATGTACCCGTAGCAACCCATGAGTATGCTCAAAAAGCAATTATTAAGAAATGAAGCCTGTTTTATGAGGTAAAATAGTGTGATAATTTGCATGATAAAATATGTCCATGCGAACAGTCGTACATAGATGATAATCCAGTAGGCAGGTTCACATCGTCAACCTGTGCGGAAAGAAAATGAGCAAACATTGTGCATCAAAAGCATTCTTGAAATCCAATTTCAAAAAAGGACACAAACTTACATAATTTTGCCTTTTATTATCCATTGCTTACACAGTGAAGTTTACGTGCACAATCCATATTGCCATCTAGGTGTAAGGAATAGGTGGAAGTGAATTGGATGGATGGTTATGCACCATCCTGACACTTGGAAAAATAAAGTAACTTAACTCAAAGCGTTTCCGAATTCTAGACTGGCAAGCAATATATTTCGATCTACAACCCTACTCTTAGCAAATACTTAGATTACCCCCCAATTAGCGGTTCAGCACCTTCTGACCTCTTCCAGTCACTGAAAGTGAATGCCAATACAACGTAGTGATACTTTAAATTAGCATCTTCCTTATAACGATCACATTCCTTGACAGCGTAATGCATATTCGTCATCTAAACATCGAGTTAAGCGACTTCTTAGAATTCTTTCTGAAGGGTATTTATCACTTCTTTGACTTGACTTCAGACTCTAAAATGTCTGGGTCGTATAACCTGCTCAAACACACCAGAAATATCTACACTTGTTGGCCTAGCCAGGCTAAGACTACTCATAGAGGCTTGCTGCGACTCCATGAGGCTATGGAAACGAACAGGTAAAGCATTCTTCTTAGCAGACATTCAGATGGAGGGTAATAAACAGTGATGGAACGTTCCAACATTTGCACCAACTTCTTAAACAACCACATAGGGGCCGCAAACATTGGCGGGAAATGACCTTACAAAGGTCACGAGACAGCATTTTTGAGGCCGACCTTTCTTCGACCCCCTTTCGCTGAGAAGGTAGCATCAGGATGGCACTCGTGGTTATCCAAGGGAAACACCTTACTGCTGTCACACTCCATCCAGCTAGCACCGGTACTTCTCCCTCAGACCACCATCATAGTGTAGTAATTTACACCACAACGGTAACTGCTTTTTGTATAACCACTATCCAACAGACCTTTCTGGTACGGTAGGACCTCGAGGGAACAAGTGTTCCACCAGCATAACTCGTTGGGTCATTGTGATATGCAAGCCCAACAGCCACGTCAAGGTAGTACATATCGGTCGGGTAAGGGTAATTCTTGAAGTGTTCACAATCTTAAAAGACCTTATCAAAATTAACTTCAATAAGAATCCAGTTTACAGGGTTCTTTGGTTAGGATGAACTACTACTGATTATGCTATCTAGAAGGAAAATCGAAGCAATATGACTGGTCAACCAACTACATAGAATACAACAAGACCACCCACTCGAGTTGCAAACATTTCCCATCATTTCACTATAAACAAATAAATCCCCTATTACACTAAGTTTAAATAACAAAGTCATTTATCAAGATCAGTGTGAGAACCAGTATTATTACACAATGAAAAGTGCAAGTTGCTACGCCTCACATCAATCAACAGTGTATCAAGAAGGAACACAAAGAAATTTTTAAAAATCACTCAGTAGTGGTAAGACTTCATCAGAACAGAACGAGAAGAAATGAGAGAGTACTGAAACCCAGTGTCACGATTAGGATGATGTGTGGGTACATCTGCACCATTTATATCGATTCTGAACCACGTCACCTAGAGTCTGCAGCCACTGGTGCCTGTTGTAACGCGGACTCAAAACGAAAAGTCTACACTCCCTCACACGGATCACACCAACAGTCGAAGACCACATACACTGGTGCCATGCTTCAGTCTGACTGCCTCTAATATCTTCCCAGCCTAGACCTACATCAGCTAACCTCGTGCAAAGAAGCGTGGCGAACAAACATGTACAAAGCGTGTCCCAGCCATCCGGATCGATCAAAGCTACCAACCTCATCAACTGACTTTCCTCTTCTACATAAGACTCTACGCCTGACTTCTACGTTGCTGACGCGGTAGCACAATGATACGCGGTCTATGCCACGAAGGCAACGGTGACCGAATACATGAGGCCTTCTCGTGTCCCCTATCTCCAATGGCCAGTTTCACAGCCATGCGACAGAACAGATCGGACTGCAACACGGTACACTCGGCCCTCAATAAACAATCGTATATAACGGCGACACCACAGATCGCGTATGTTGGCGAAGGTCCTTTGTGTCTGTGTAGAGACTTACTCGGTCACTGACCCACCAGGGCTGATCCAACCTCTCATGTAAGTGAAGCGGTCAACCATTCCACTACCTAGTGTCAGACGAAGCATTAACGAAGACCAGTCGTGGGGCAACAGTTTACACTCGAATGGTGAGAAACACCCCCAAACATTCTCAAATTGCCACTCAAGGTGTCCAGGAGACTGCATTTTGCCGGCGCCTTCACTTCACGGGAAAATGGCATCTGTGGACTCTAGATGTACCATACATCCCCGCGTGATAAGATCAGTCCTTGTGATGACAAACGACGACAAAGACCACCACTATGGATCCGACTGCATAGTGGGCAGCGGTATAGTAGCTGAGGCCCACTTGGGCCGTTCTCCTTTGTTTCTTCTGGGAGCAGATCGCAGACCCATCCTTCTCCGATACAGTCTTGCAAACCACTGACGTTCTCACCCGTTTCCCTGATAGTCCCAAGAAGCTGTCTACTGTTACCTATCCCCACTGCCTTCCTCATCCCTTCATCCTTCGCTACCCACCACTGTTCACGGTCGTTGGGTGAGCTTCATGTCAATCAACATTTAGGTTGCCCCCGCTCTTCATGATGCACCTGTGTCCGAGGTTCTGCGTTGGTTTTGTTGGTCAGTCCGTTCTTCATTGCGCTCGGAGCGTAAGCACAGATTGCAACTAAGCAGAGGCTTAAGCTTTGTACCCACTACCTTTGGCCAAAATCCTCCTGTACACATGGTAGACGTCCAATGTCAAACAAAGGCCTGAATGTTGCACTCATATCTGTGCACTTTGATTTCGTGGGGAAACCACCTCTGGCACCCTGTTATTGTAGAAACTTCAAAGTTGTCAGTGGATGGAAGAAATTCTTTGTCGTTGATAGATTGGTATGGTTAGATACTCTGAGCATAACGACCAAACCCTTTTCCACTGCCGACATCCACAAAACCTGTGTGCTCTCCAGACAGGTCACAACTCTTTCTACAAAGACGTCACTAATAGTAGTGACAATACACCAGATATGCATTCCAGATGACGTGTGCATTGTACGGTTAGCGGTCCTCATCAATAAGCCCCCGGAGACTCGCTTTACTGGGCTGCGTTTTTGCCATCTTTTCTACTAAACGTACACTAGCCAGGTTTTACCTTGCAAATAAGTTTGGAGTGTTATAAAAGTCTGCCGATCAGAAATGACATCTAAACTCTTTCGAAGCATGAACAATGGTTTTGGTGCCGTTAAGTTCGGTTTTATTGCATTCCCACGTTTCCTGCGTGTTTTATGATCTCACCTACTTCTAGATGCAAACGTGTTGCTGTCATTGTGAGACCATCGAGACGCGTACATTATCGGACGTGGATGATTTCAATCAGATACTTTTGTTTATTCGACCACCCACACACTTTGATACTTCCCGCATAAGGTTAAAAAGAGGAATTGGGATGAAGGATTCGGACTAGTCACCATTACTTTGAGAACGGCTGCACCTGGGCCAACAATTTTTTTCTGAGTCGGCGTGCATATCTGCGCTAGCCTCATGCTCACACTGGTCACTTTATCAATGGGTTTTGGAGTAAGGTAACGCGTGTCCGCTTCGCAGTAATCTCTCCTAGATTTCGGGCTGGCAGTATTCCAAGCAACTATCTCGATAAAGGACAGTCTACTGAATTTTAGAGGTACTGAAGCGCACAAGTGTTGAAAACATCCGAACATTTATTCTGTAATCTGTTAGGACGCTGGCGAACGAACTTAACTTTTGGAAATTTCATGCTGATTTGTGAGTATCTGCCGACAAAATGCCCTCACTTTCCGTCCGCCTCGTGTCCGTGAACAGCTACTTCCTCGAGTCACAACACAGCAGTGTCTTGCCAGACAAGCTATAATATTTCCCCCTTTCAAATAATTCTCGGGGTATAACAAGAGACATTTCACTGTTCTGAGTGTCTTAATGCATTTGATGTCTTTTAGTTTATTTTTTTATGGGTTCTTACTCGTAGGTAGGGTATCGATTGAGTTACTTCTCAAGCATACTAATTTATATGCTACTGGTTTGGTCGTGGCCAATGGAAGATTACTATTCACTTTCACAATCATGGCGGTCAAATGTCCTGGGCCTATTGACTTCAGTACTTCATTCAGCAGGGCGTATAGCGGTGTACGCGCGAAAAACTAGATTGAGTGAAAAGGATTAGTTTGAAATCATGAAGATATACTCGTAATAGTTGCCCTAAAACTCGGTATAAGATTGTTAACCTCAATTTTTCTGAAACCTTCTCTCCTCACTGAACCACCTCATGGGTCAGCAACTGACAAGAGTTGTTGTGAAATTTTCAAGCCAAAATAATTTCAGACACCTTCACTTTAACTAGGGTAATCTTCTAGTATTTTAGGAGTCTGCTGATAGTAATCTTGAGTGGAAGACATGTGTGAGCGTCTGTCTTATGGGGAAAAGATTCACGTGCCGTTGGAAACTAATGATACGCAGGCCTTATAAAGATAGGTCTGACGGTTACGCGGTACTTCTACCTCTCAGGAGGGTGACTGTCCACAGCCTAGGGATGATCTGCCATTGGTGTAGGCTTCATTTAAGTATTAGGCTTCACAGGTACTGGAGTTGAGATTGAGTAACTAGTTGTTGCTGCTAGTTTTGGAACCCATCAGGTCATCATGAAACCATACTGAACCGGCAAATAGAGAAATATGGGGAAAATCTTCAGGCCGCTGGGAACAAGATAGGTTACAGTAAGTTTGGTTGCGCCGCAGGTCTCGTATGTGTAAAAAAGTGGAATCAAACATTTATGAGGTGTTTTGTGGTAGACGCTTTTAAAAGTCAGAGAATGAGGTAGTCACGAATAGATAGGGTCCGAGGTAGTCAGCTGAAAATGCCGTACGTCAGCAGATTTTTGAGGAGTCGCCTTGTATTGAAAAGAATAGACGGCAGTCCCATCTCGAAACTTTCCTTCGAAACTACTTTTCCCCTAGATACTAGTTTTCAGTACCGGATAGCGGTCAGAAATAGTGAGTAAGTGCAATGGATAGCTTCTGGAAAGTAGAAATATGGCAAATGCCCCTGGAAGAATCTATGATACATCATCCTCACTCACATAATTCCGTGGAAGGAGGGTACCGTTTTATCTACGGCACAATATTAAGTTTCTGGAAGCACTGCTGCAATCAAAACCTTTTATGTGAAATGAACGTCACTAGTCCCAGCAGCCGTCATAGGTTGGTGGTGGTCTGTGAGTCTCAGCTGCATTGTCCCTATCTTTGAAACAGCTTGGAAAACGCGAAACAAACTGCTTGCAAACCTAAGGTTGATCATCGTTTAGACCACCTTGATCCATAAATAGGCTGGGAATGTTCAGCCTAGAATAGCTTATCTGGAATTATGTGGGTGTTACTGACGCCTCTGTGCTACCACACCACGAGTTAACTGGAATTTTCGGTCGATGGCTTCAAGCACCTGATTTGATTTCAAAATGTAATTTTGATTCAGACAAGAGCCGGACCTACAGGTTTTCAGCATGATTAGTGAAGCGTTTGCGAATACTTGGGTGTAAGAAATTTTGATTTTGGCAACCACGAGTTGTATATCCGAGTGTAATGACATAGACACAGGTGATGTAAGACTCTCTTTTGTTCCGGCGAGGCTTCTGAAGTGTCATTTTTGCGATATGAACCGAAAGGGTGTTGGTGAGCGCTTCGACTTTTACTCTATCTGATCTGTGACCACCGACGGGGATCCTGGGGGAACCTGAGAGGTCATGCACTGATTACGCTGCCTATGGCTAGATTGTGTCCAGTATAACATTTAGTGACTTCTTCTTACTGGTACCAACTCTCCAGTTCCGAAGCATTCACAAGTCCACCGAATCCCCCCGGAGTGCGAGGTGGTTGTCAAAAGTCCCCATGTGTCTTACGGTTATCAAAAACAAGACGTTCGCCTGAGAGGGCTCTTTTCAGAGATTTTACTCTTACGGTTATCGCACAGCATGTATTGTATAACACGATGACACAAAACTAAGGAAGCAAATTTACCATCAAAATATATTTTTGAACGAGACTGTACATAGATACATCCTGGAACAAGGGAAAAAGATCGATGAGGTTTTGTAACGGCTTATGAATAGGCCTCAACCCGACTGAGTTCAGGGGCCGGGGGCCGTTTGAAAGTAATATCAAACCTGATATAAATAAAACATTCTTCTCTGACTCACTGTTCCCAAGTAAGGAGTGTTTTTTCAGTGGCGAGATTCGCACTTCAGCATAGTTCAGAAACCTCCAAAACCTGGTTGCATATTTGGGCCGGGAAAGTTACCTCATTTGTTCTTCTGCCTAAGTGTTTGATATTGACTGATAAACGAAGACTGAGTTCGGGACACAAAATTATCCGAAAGTGTGTAGAAAGATGCCTTCCTGGTAGTTCTGTGAGATTTTTACGTCATCCAGGTCACCGTCGCTACTACATGGCTTCCTCAGGAGACTACCCACCTCAGAAAGCACGAGTTTGTTATTACGCTGTGTATGGATTGCTGGTTAAGATGAAGAGTGAGTGGCCTGCGGTAAATGCACCATGAAGGTAGTTTTTGGTCACTACAGTGCTCACTGAAGGCCAGCGAGGTCAAATTAAAAACCTAGAACGCCTATGAAACCCACTAGTTAACTGCTGATTTCCGGGAATGGCAGCTGTGACGAACCGCCACGGTGGGTGTGTTCCTTAAGCGTATCAACTAGCTGGGTGGTTACCTATTAATTAGGATGCGAGCTGGAGGCAGGAATAAAATTTGCCGGTGTTCTTACGGAGATGGGGTGAGACTGTGGTACGGCTTCACTCTGCGAAGTATGGATTTCAGTTGCTACACCCATCCGATCTGTTGTGGTGTTCTTCACGTAGGTTGGATGGATTCATCGGATAAAAGTGTGTGCTGAAGTTGTATTAGCCCGAAGTATGACCTAATTTTCTCCCATTTTGGTTTGATTCGGACTTGCCGTTTCAAAGAGGGGATCAGTTCAACGAAAAATTCAGAGTATGGTAAGGTAGATTTGTAGTGTCCTAGTGTCTGGCCCCAACTTTTGAATAAGATTCCTGAGATACTATCGTTTTCTTACTGCCCCTGACGGCTCTGATCCACCCGCGTCAAACAGTGTAAACAGTAAGCGATAACGTGAAGTGTATATTGGGGTTTTTTCGAAAAATGAGCCAAGAAATTTGAAACCCGTAGTCACCAGATACATTTTTTATCGGTGAGGCTAAACGAGTGTCAAATTAAAGGGTGGACTTTAATTATAACGAATGGAACACGACGCATGCTGCAGATTCACAACGTTAAACTGGAGGTAAAGTCCAACCTGCATTAAGTTTTTTGATGGGTAGAGATGCAGTTTTCACCGTTGCTAGCCGGTTAAACAAAGAACTAAGTTAAAATTAACCGGCTGTTGTTAGAGGAGTGGTATCTCTGGCCTCTGAATCTATGGGACAGTCAACCTCCGTTAAAATGTGTGTGGCAGACAACCAGGACTATGATCACGTGTAACGCACGCTACCAATGAAGTCATCGGGTAATGTGCGGTTTTCGGTGCCGTTGAAGGAGCCTCCTCGTTCTTGGGGGTCTTGGGCACAGGGGCTTAGGTGAGATTGTGGATTCACATAACCGTGGTTTGGCTGCCATTCATCTGGTTGCTTTAGGAAACGACAGGGCACTACGTGTTTTACGCTGGGCCAACGACCTCTGATGATAAGAAGCATCCGAATGCTCTAGCTTATCCGCTACAGATTGCGCCATCAAACACTGAAATTCGGTTATGTGAATTATCGGGACATGGATAGCCACCATCTGATGCACATCAAGTACAACTGGAAAACGCCTGGGCTGGAGTAGTTAATGATAAAAGTCTTAACCAAAAGGTAGTTATCCGGTTATCTCGTGCATCCGGGCGGGCGAATTGGCTGTCCGGTAATTTCCTCACTCTGTCGCCAAATAATTCGTCCAGCCGATGATGATCCTATAATTCGTATTTATATAAACAGGGATTTTCGACTAATACATACATATCACACAAATGAGGACCATACGATGGTGGCGTGATGTTTCTTGTGTCTAATAAAGCGGTATTAAATGGCGGTTATGGTCTGCGTTCCCTTATTCAAGAAACTAGTCTCCCCTTCGTACAATGAGTCTTCCGGAATGACCGGCAAAATAGCTCAAAAATAATTGGCTGTATTGCTGGGGGTTCGGCGGGAGTCAGCTTTAGCATTTAAGTACACATGTGTGTGACAGCACGACCATTATCTAGGGCAACGAAATGACGAAGGTGAGGAATCCCAATCACAAAAAGGGGAGCAGGCCCTTCGGTTTGGGGTCGTGAAAAGTATTCAGGTGAACATGTCGACCACTAATCTTTGATTCTGTCTACGCTTTGGAGTGTGAGGCCCAGATCAACGCTAAGTTGATGGAAGCGAGGGAATTTGCATCCGGATATTGATGCCAACAAACCGATGTGCACCAGTTAATGGCTTGTTTGGTGTATTACCAGTTTTTTCGATACTCAGTTATAAATTGTGACTTCACTACTCTTACAGACACTCAAGCTCTCATGCCATTATTGAAATTAGCCTCAGAAGAAACTGCCCTGGCACAAAAGATACCTTATTCGCATTTTTAAACCTAAAATATTCAACATGCCTCGAAAGTAACTAACCAAAGCGCCTCGAATATCTTCTACGAATGATGTTAAAGATTTTGGACTTCTTCATGGCCGTTCCTCGGATTGACCGGCATTTGTAATTCACGGTCTTGAATCTTCAGACAAGACGGCTGGGTAGGTAAGCCTGTAGTTATTTGCCATGAATCTAACTGCCGGTTATTTCGGGATGCGTCGAAACAGCACCTACCTGCTGAGTGGGTTACCGAAAACTTTGTGTGAGCTACCTTCGACATTCAGGGGCGTGAGCTTTCCTGGACTGAGATAAATATGGATGTCGCATAAAAGGGTCTGTAAAAAATGGCCTGTATGGAACATCATGCCATGGAGTACACAGATGGCTCTTCATTTCGGTGACTGGACGTTTTCTTCTGTCTCATCTTTATTTACTCGCTTGTAAAAACTGCTTAGCCAGATGCTCAGAAGCGGTGCCACATAGCGACAATTATTGAAACTTTTGATGAGTCCCAATCAAGTGGATCACAAACTGCTTTCATTCAGTGCCCACAAAAAGTAGAGGTAGCAGGATCAGGTCGTCCGTTTATGAGGGACGTTCTTCCATCTCCAGGAGAATTAATGTGGAGTGAAACTGATGCTTTTGGAAGAGATTAGATATCAAAGGGCTGACCAACTTCTATCAGTTCACTTTATCAACTTTCTGATTGTTTGACAGAAGATGTAGATCAACAGAACTCATTTATATGGCAACTTTTCATGGCAGCAAACGATAGGTAGCTTAGTCAGTGGAGTTTTGTGGATAAAGGGTGTTTTCATACACCGCAATAGTGTGCAGTCATCTGCTCACACCTTACGACAGAAGGGACGTTAAGGTCTCATCGCTTTCAGCTGCTTGACCACGGTATCAGCTGGAAGGAACTTCACCAGTTGTAACAGTTTACCATCAAAGTTATCCGGAACCCCACCCATGTGCCAGCGAAATGGTGACTTTTTGGATGAAAATTAGACCATATCTGTTCATGAGAGGGAAGGTCATGTTGTCGTCAGATTTTGGGCGTTAAAAGTAGTCCTACGGATGAACAGGCTATCCACGTTTGTAGGTGTCGGAATCCAGAGCAGAGCTTTACTTCTTTGCACTTGAGGGCTGCACATTAAGCTAGAAAGGCACAGTTGCACCAAGCGCCGATAGTGTCTCATGTTTTGTTTCTGAAGATTTGTGTGTCATGATAATACAAATATTAGCGAAAATTGTGATGTAAGAAAAATATCTGACTGATCTCAGCCGAAAAAGGATCGACCGTGGTCTTCAGGAACTTTGAGGGTTGACTGTTTCGGATGAAACTACGCAATAATTCCTCAATGAATGTGTTGATGTACCGTATCTGTCACCAGGTTTCCTTCTATTGATCAAGTTCTAGGGACCAAATAAAGTACAGATAGTATAAAATGATCACATTTTTTAAGTCAGACTGACTCTGTTTTACGATTGGAAAGTCTATTCGCAATCCGATTGGCTGGTGGGCGTCACCAACTTTGCAATACATAATGCGTGGGTCAGTTGCAGCCATGATCTGAGAATTACATGTGAGAATAGAGCATTTTGTTTCACATTATTTGTTGACGGATAATTATTCATAGCTTAAATTATTATTTCAATATGTGAACTTCGAGACATTATTAAGCCCCTCATTTGGTAGTTATTGTTTTTATATCTATGGCGAAACAGGCGCAAATTAAGTTCGAAGAACATGGCGGAGTATTTGGCGTCAATTTTTGGCACTGAAAAGGACAAGTAAATAGTCTCCTCATTTTGGCTAACAACTACAGAGTAAATTGTTCATTCTATTTTAAGATTGGTGCTTGTCGTCATGGAGAGCAATGTTCTCGACTTCACAACAAACCATCATTTGGCCAGGTAAGTATGTTATTCCGTTTATTTTCAGTAGACGATATTGCTTCAAAACCTCTACATAGCCCCTCAAAATACAGCTCAGAGTGCTGATGGATCTCACAGTAAGTTCTAGGGAATTATGACTTGTATGTCGTGAAGTTGGTTGAATATTTAGGTATGCGGTTAATGTGAAGTTTTAGGTATGTCAGTCACATTTCATTCTCCACTAGCACTTAGTTATAACGTAGTCAGGTGGGGCGTTAAAACAGGGTGGACAATATAACAAGTTTCGAATTTTTATGCCCTGGGGAAGTCAGTTTGGCTTTCGTGGATAACCGTAAGTGCAAGTACGTAGTCAGTTATTAGTTGTTTTTTTAGGAGGATATACTCAATCCAGTAGTTGTTTAACAGCAAATATACCTATACTGTAACATAAATTCTAGGGTATTAGTCTTTGGTTGACCTGTGGTGTCAACGCGTGTAGGCCTGTTATGTATGTTGATCTATAGTAAAAGGTTTCATTGTATGTCTGATATCTAAGTGAGGTTATGAAACCCTTGTTTGAGTTCACATCACTTAACGCAAACATCGACACATCTGTACACTAGGGATGATTGCATAATGCAGCTGTCGCCTTCGAAGTGAATTCATCCCAGCGGGAACCATTTTGGAATGCTGGTATGTATAAAGGATTTATTTTGAATGTGTAAATAAACCAGACGGTGATGTCTAGTATTGTGCTCTGGCAAGCATGGCTATCAGATGCATTACTTTAGTAAAAGTCAAGCGATCACAGCTGTTCAGTGTTTGAACTAAAACCAGTGCTTGCAAAATGTACATGGAGATCACAAATACGATTGTTAAGTACTGTCGTTGCAATGTTATAGTTTTGGAAGTGAATCCGTTCTAAGGTACATTGAAATGTATCTTAATGGTCGACTCAAACCTAGTTTTGAGTACAGGTCTTCCTAACACTTTTGAATGTAGTAGGAAGTCGATCTTCCGCAGCGTAAGCACGTCCTTGATTTACAATCTTATCTATCCTGTTTCAGAATATTCAGAGGGGAATTATTTTTATTTAAATAACCAAATGGTTGTTGATTAGTACTGTTCTGGCGGTGTTATTATTCAGTTAGTTTTTTGGTCCTCTCTACTGGTTAGATGCGACTTTTTACTGTATTTAGCACCACTTAATTTGATGCTTGTCTTCCTTCATTGTTGAAAGTTAATCTCACAGAAGTACAAGCTCAGCAGATTTTCGATGAGTTTTTTTGAGGAAGTATTCGTTGAATGTGAGGAAAAGGTAAGTCATTGTTGATTACCTTCATTTTTAGTATGGCGAAATAGAAGAGATGAATGTTTGTGATAACCTTGGTGATCACTTGGTCGGAAATGTATATATAAAAGTACGGTCATGTTAGTATTCCTTACAGTTTTATATAGTTCAGACGAGAAGAAGATGCAGAGAAAGCGGTCCAAGATTTAAACGAACGTTGGTTTGGTGGTAGACCAGTTCACGCTGAGCTTTCTCCAGTGACAGACTTTCGTGAAGCATGTTGTCGTCAGTATGAACTTGGGTAAGTCTGATAAGATCGTATACTTGTGAATCACCTTACTCAACGTGGTTAGTGTAGATACTTTCGAGTCAGTTAACATTCTCTTTGTCTTGCACATCTGATGCCAGATGTATCCATTTTGTACCTAATATTTCCCCTGAAACTCGATGCGTAAAGAATAGTTACCGATCAATTTCATACTGTATTTGGGCTACACTTCAATTAATTTTAAGTGTTTATACATTGAGTTGGCATAGTATGCACATATTTGTGAAGAATTCTTGTTTCAGCATATAAATTCTATTGTGTTCGGTGGTCCTTCTTGACCTTTGTAGGGTGTTTGACAACGTGCTTTGTTAAAATTTGTAGGCAAATGAACTACGTAGGTGCAACAATCATGGATTTGCTAATAACTTTACGTACGAGCGTATAATAAATCTGTTTATAAGCTTATTGCTAAGTGAGTTACTGACGGATAGTTGACTATAAAAAAACTGACAGTACATTTTGGTCAGTTCGCCTGTATTTCAATGAATATTTGCTCCATTAAGTGATTCTAAGTGCTCAGTGCCAACGTGTTTTCTATGCTGACAAGAAAAATCCACTCCGTGTTTTCTTTAGTCGGGCTCAAGTAAAAACGATGATTGTGGAACAGGTCGAACATCAGTCCTACCTGGTTGTGTATGTGGACTGCAAATAACAAGCAAATGGGTATGAGTTGCTTTGGTTATGCCTACCTAACCACTTCCATTTTGGGAATATCCCATTATTCTATACCTTGTTACATGGCGAAAAGTAAATGGTTTTATAGTTGACTGGGAAATGGTTATGCGCTGTGGTGTCTAATCATCTCCATTCACTACATTTAACCTCCTTAAGTGGCGGTGCTTAGGGGACTCGTAAATAGGGTTAAGGGATTTCCTTAAGGAAAAACATCGAATAGATTTGCAAGGAGTATTGTTTGCTCCAACTAAGTTATTTCAAAATCCATCGGTAAATTTCTGTTCTTGGGTTGAAAGTAGTGGTTGATTTGTACACTCAGTGGTCGTTACTTGTGTTGACCGTGGATAACTGCTCATGATGATGCGTGATCAAGCCTGTTACTTCCTAGTTTTCATAATGGTTGGTATCGTCATTCTCATCTTATTTTTTCATGATACTTCTTATTGTCCTAATTCTTGCTCTACCACACCTTTTTGTTTACCTCTGAACTGTATCTCGATATATACCTAACGATGGTTTTTTCCACCTTTGAATTTTTAGGGAATGCACAAGGGTGGATTCTGCAATTTCATGCATTTGAAACCTATTTCCAGGGAACTTTGTCGTAAATTGTACAATCGGAGTAAGAAGCGCTACGGACGAAGGCGTCGATCACGTTCTCATTCACCTTCTAAGAGCAGGCGCCGGCGTTCACGATCAGCTGGCCGCTCATCAAGGCGTTAAGCTGCATTACATGATACTTGTCAGCACTTTCTTTTTGCTTGTATATGTTTTTTCTCCATGAACTTTCAGCATCCATATCTAACTTTGGGTTGCCATTTCATCTATAAAACATTTTGTGGTATAGTGAATTAAAAGTTTTCACCGTGTTTCCGTACCTTTTTTACACTCCTCTTCACTGAGTACTTAAAGGTTGTAAAAAGTTTAATGGATGTTATGTCCTGTGTAACATTGGTGGGGTTTTTACATTGTAAGGAACTCAAAAAATCATCTTTTCTGTTCACCGTTCCAAAGATGATACTTGCTGCAGTAAAGTAATGTAGTTAGTTTTCAACTTCACATAGCGTATGTTTCATATTATTTATTTACGTTCTTTGTATTAAAGTCCGATTATCGGTTATTTTCATGTTCTAAGATTTTTGGTGAAAGCTAAAGTCATGGTGGTGTTCGTATATGATTGGACGGTCGAAAGCTTCTACCTTGACGTGATAGTTGGACTTACATGTCACAATGAGGTTCCACTATGACAGAAAGTTCTGTTGAAGTGGCAGGACAAAATGCGGCTATCCTTGTAATTCAAGCTATTACTCCATGTTAGGGGGGGGGAGTCCGATGGCTGGTGCTGGCGGGGTAACGGATGACCAGCAGTACCATGCTAATACTACCTTTCCTATGGGAAGAGAGGTCTTCTAAAAGTTCAACCCCCGAAAAAGAACATACCCTGCTCTTCAGGACTACGGTGGCAGCAGCTTGCATATTCTAGCTGGTTCTCAGCTAATCAAAGCAAAACTTCGAAGTTCAAAAAGTGGCATATATGCTAGGTGTAAACTGGTATACCGTGAGTTCTACGGTCACGCACCAGCAGTCCAGTTTCTTTCTCAGGTAACTCAAGAAGTAGTGCCAGCGCTAAAGTCCCCCTATCTTCGCCTTTTAGCCATAATTCACGTGTCTCTATCACGGTCCCTTCAGCTAAAACTTGTTTCAGCTCTTGAAAGCTATCTGAGTCCACGTAACAGCATTCCTGGTGCCTGTTATTTGCTTAATCTCACGTGACCAGTATGCTAGGTCTGTCGAGTTTCTGGAAACTTGATCGCTAGTTCTCGCAGTCTTGCAGATGTACATTTGGCATTAAGTGCCAAGGCAGGAAATGCTCAGCTGGGTTCAAGTTAGCAGCCTGATTGAATGGTCCAAACATGTACGCCGACTCAGAAAAAAATTGTTGGCCCAGGTGCAGCCGTTCTCAAAGTAATGGTGACTAGTCCGAATCCTTCATCCCAATTCCTCTTTTTAACCTTATGCGGGAAGTATCAAAGTGTGTGGGTGGTCGAATAAACAAAAGTATCTGATTGAAATCATCCACGTCCGATAATGTACGCGTCTCGATGGTCTCACAATGACAGCAACACGTTTGCATCTAGAAGTAGGTGAGATCATAAAACACGCAGGAAACGTGGGAATGCAATAAAACCGAACTTAACGGCACCAAAACCATTGTTCATGCTTCGAAAGAGTTTAGATGTCATTTCTGATCGGCAGACTTTTATAACACTCCAAACTTATTTGCAAGGTAAAACCTGGCTAGTGTACGTTTAGTAGAAAAGATGGCAAAAACGCAGCCCAGTAAAGCGAGTCTCCGGGGGCTTATTGATGAGGACCGCTAACCGTACAATGCACACGTCATCTGGAATGCATATCTGGTGTATTGTCACTACTATTAGTGACGTCTTTGTAGAAAGAGTTGTGACCTGTCTGGAGAGCACACAGGTTTTGTGGATGTCGGCAGTGGAAAAGGGTTTGGTCGTTATGCTCAGAGTATCTAACCATACCAATCTATCAACGACAAAGAATTTCTTCCATCCACTGACAACTTTGAAGTTTCTACAATAACAGGGTGCCAGAGGTGGTTTCCCCACGAAATCAAAGTGCACAGATATGAGTGCAACATTCAGGCCTTTGTTTGACATTGGACGTCTACCATGTGTACAGGAGGATTTTGGCCAAAGGTAGTGGGTACAAAGCTTAAGCCTCTGCTTAGTTGCAATCTGTGCTTACGCTCCGAGCGCAATGAAGAACGGACTGACCAACAAAACCAACGCAGAACCTCGGACACAGGTGCATCATGAAGAGCGGGGGCAACCTAAATGTTGATTGACATGAAGCTCACCCAACGACCGTGAACAGTGGTGGGTAGCGAAGGATGAAGGGATGAGGAAGGCAGTGGGGATAGGTAACAGTAGACAGCTTCTTGGGACTATCAGGGAAACGGGTGAGAACGTCAGTGGTTTGCAAGACTGTATCGGAGAAGGATGGGTCTGCGATCTGCTCCCAGAAGAAACAAAGGAGAACGGCCCAAGTGGGCCTCAGCTACTATACCGCTGCCCACTATGCAGTCGGATCCATAGTGGTGGTCTTTGTCGTCGTTTGTCATCACAAGGACTGATCTTATCACGCGGGGATGTATGGTACATCTAGAGTCCACAGATGCCATTTTCCCGTGAAGTGAAGGCGCCGGCAAAATGCAGTCTCCTGGACACCTTGAGTGGCAATTTGAGAATGTTTGGGGGGTGTTTCTCACCATTCGAGTGTAAACTGTTGCCCCACGACTGGTCTTCGTTAATGCTTCGTCTGACACTAGGTAGTGGAATGGTTGACCGCTTCACTTACATGAGAGGTTGGATCAGCCCTGGTGGGTCAGTGACCGAGTAAGTCTCTACACAGACACAAAGGACCTTCGCCAACATACGCGATCTGTGGTGTCGCCGTTATATACGATTGTTTATTGAGGGCCGAGTGTACCGTGTTGCAGTCCGATCTGTTCTGTCGCATGGCTGTGAAACTGGCCATTGGAGATAGGGGACACGAGAAGGCCTCATGTATTCGGTCACCGTTGCCTTCGTGGCATAGACCGCGTATCATTGTGCTACCGCGTCAGCAACGTAGAAGTCAGGCGTAGAGTCTTATGTAGAAGAGGAAAGTCAGTTGATGAGGTTGGTAGCTTTGATCGATCCGGATGGCTGGGACACGCTTTGTACATGTTTGTTCGCCACGCTTCTTTGCACGAGGTTAGCTGATGTAGGTCTAGGCTGGGAAGATATTAGAGGCAGTCAGACTGAAGCATGGCACCAGTGTATGTGGTCTTCGACTGTTGGTGTGATCCGTGTGAGGGAGTGTAGACTTTTCGTTTTGAGTCCGCGTTACAACAGGCACCAGTGGCTGCAGACTCTAGGTGACGTGGTTCAGAATCGATATAAATGGTGCAGATGTACCCACACATCATCCTAATCGTGACACTGGGTTTCAGTACTCTCTCATTTCTTCTCGTTCTGTTCTGATGAAGTCTTACCACTACTGAGTGATTTTTAAAAATTTCTTTGTGTTCCTTCTTGATACACTGTTGATTGATGTGAGGCGTAGCAACTTGCACTTTTCATTGTGTAATAATACTGGTTCTCACACTGATCTTGATAAATGACTTTGTTATTTAAACTTAGTGTAATAGGGGATTTATTTGTTTATAGTGAAATGATGGGAAATGTTTGCAACTCGAGTGAGTGGTCTTGTTGTATTCTATGTAGTTGGTTGACCAGTCATATTGCTTCGATTTTCCTTCTAGATAGCATAATCAGTAGTAGTTCATCCTAACCAAAGAACCCTGTAAACTGGATTCTTATTGAAGTTAATTTTGATAAGGTCTTTTAAGATTGTGAACACTTCAAGAATTACCCTTACCCGACCGATATGTACTACCTTGACGTGGCTGTTGGGCTTGCATATCACAATGACCCAACGAGTTATGCTGGTGGAACACTTGTTCCCTCGAGGTCCTACCGTACCAGAAAGGTCTGTTGGATAGTGGTTATACAAAAAGCAGTTACCGTTGTGGTGTAAATTACTACACTATGATGGTGGTCTGAGGGAGAAGTACCGGTGCTAGCTGGATGGAGTGTGACAGCAGTAAGGTGTTTCCCTTGGATAACCACGAGTGCCATCCTGATGCTACCTTCTCAGTGGAAGGGGGGTTTAAAAAGTTCGGCTTCAAAATTACACTCTACCATGCCCCACGGTCTGCCGGGCGGCGGTGTTGGTTCACTTGTCGTTTCCTTTCGACCATCCGGCCCAAAAAATACAAAAGTTCAAGATAATCATACACAAAAGGCTGGGTGTGACAGGCCTCAAACAGATGTCCGATGGGCTCTGCGGTCACACAAATCTCTTTCAGGTACCTTAAGAAGAAATAGCCTTCCACTGTGTGGGCAGCCGTTAATTGTCAACGCCCGTCACAACTCGATCACCACTCAAGTTTCCTTAGACTGCTATCCACCGCCCCCATCATTACCTTCTAATCTTCTTTCACGTCTCTTAATTAATGATGCTGCATCATCTTCAATTTCTCCTACCTCTGCAGCCTTCGACAACGATCTGAGTCCACAGAACAGCATCCTTGGTCTCCTTAAACCACGCTCCAAATTACATATTGGAGCCTTCAATGTCCGCACCCTCCGTCAAATTGGCCAACAGGCTTCGTTGGCAAAGACTCTAGCAACTCGAGGCATGGATGTGTGCTGTGTTTGTGAGACACGCATACAGGACCCAAGTGTGGTTATTCACCTGACCTCTCCTGACCAATCTGGTGAATCTGCAAAATTCACCCTTCGAGTTTCTGGAGATTCGATAGCTAGCTCTCGTGGTCTTGCAGGTGTGGGCATAGCACTAAGCACCAGGGCAGAAAACTCACTACTAGACTGGATCCCAGTTGATAGTCGCCTCTGCGCTATGAGGCTGAACGGCACAGTGAGAACTAAAAGGAATAGTGAGACTCGCCGTTGTCTCTTTGTAATCTCTGCTTACGCACCCACTGACTGTAGTTCGGATGAAGTGAAGGACGAGTTCTACCATAAACTGTCTAGCCTCTTCTCGAAAGTCAAACGTTCGGATGTGGTTGTTGCACAGGTGGGTAAACTGAGTGAGGCAGAAAGGCACTTTCGGAGTCCCAGCTGAACGTACAGATAACGGTGATCGCCTACTACAACTATGCTCAGGTAACCGCACAAATTCCAGAAATAAAGGAAGATACTATCTGACGTGGGGTCCACTGAGCTCAGCTCAGCGATGGACACAGATAGACCACATTGCTATTAGTCATCGCTGCAGAGGATCGGTGGAAGACTGCTGCTCCCTCTGGAGCACGTATTTCGATAGCGACCACGCGTTGGTCCGAGCGCGTATATGCCTGCGTCTCAGTGGACGTTAGAAAGATTTGGCAACAAAACCGCTGCGAGTGCTGCTGGACAACGAAAACACCGAAGCCATTTTCAGTTATCGGAACAGAACACTATCAGTCTTCCAAGAGAAGCTTGGCGCTATCTCCAGTCTGCTATAAATCAGCACTGAAGAGCATAGCCGACTCTGAAAGAGTGACTAAAAGGAGCCAGTGGATATCAACAGCTTCTTCCGAACTAATGGATGTACGTGAACGCATTCCTGCAGGCTCTGAGTACAATGAAGAGCGAGGGCAACTTAAAAGTAGATTGAGAAAAAGTCTACGCAACGACAGCTAACAGTGGTGGGCAGCGAAGGCTAAAGAGATGGAAAAGGCATTGGCGATTGGTAACAGTAGACAGTTGTTTAGACTTATTAAGGAGACTAGGGGGAAAATGTCAACAACAGTTGGTGAGACGATAGCAGAAGAGGACGGATCTGTGATTTACTCGCAGAAGAGACGATGGGCAGAACACTTCGAGGAACAGTTTAACTGGCCTCCAGCCACCATTGGGTTCCCTGCCATCCAGTCGGATCCTGAATGGAACACTGAGACAGGGATGCAAATACGATCCCCTCTGACTGGTCTAAATCACTGGTTATCCCAGTCTTTAAGAAAGGCGAAAGGTCCTCTTGTGATAACCACAGAGGAATCAGTCTGACGCACAGTGTCTAAGATTCTAGATCCTATAATTCTTCGACGTCTGAGTGGGACTCAGGAACAGCAAGCCCGAAGAAACCAGGCAGGCTTTAGACCTGGTCGCGGGTGCATCGACCAAATATTCACACTGCGCCAGGTTTCGGAACATAGGCATGCTTGCTGAAGCCCAGCACTAGCTGTATTTCTCGACCTGAAGGTGGCATTCGACTCCGTTGATCGAGAAGTCTTATAGCAATGTCTCTCAGTGAAAGGCATGCTGAGTAAGTACATCACTTCATTGAAGGCTCTCTACTCGAACACTTGTGAGGGTGTTAGAAACTATGGGGAGATGTCCGGGGAGCTATCCTCATCGAGTGATGTCCGTCAAGGATGCCCACTGTCTCCATTCTTATTCAATTTTATCATAGATGTTCTCATGGAGGTCTCCCTTTCGTCACCTGATTACACAGACGTTGACCTAATCACAGGAGAATTTTCGTTAGACCTAGAATATGCAGATGACATAGTCCTGTTAGGTGAAGACGCGGACAGATGCAGAGTCTTCTGGACAATTTGAGAATGTTTGAAATGCGTTTTTCACCACCCAAATGCAAATTGTTTCTCCACGATTGGTCTTCAACGGTGCCCCACCGCGGCTAATAATTGAGAGTGTAGTGGTTGATTAAGCTGACCACTTCACTTACCTGGGAAGTAGGATCAGCCATAGTGGCTCAGTGGTCGATGAAATCTCTGCACGAATACAAGTGGCTCGGCTGGCTTTCGCCAACTTCACCTGTGGTGCCGCCGTGATATCCGATTGTCTATTAAGGGTCGCGTGTACTGCATGTGCACAACAGTCCTCTCTGTTTTACTGTATGGCTGTGAAACATGGCCATTGAAGATGGAAGACATGAGAAGGCTTCAAGTGTCTGACCACCATTACCTTCGTAGTATAGACCGTATTCCGTGGGTCATTACGTGAGTAACGCAAAATTCAGGTGTAGAGTTTTAGGGAGAAGGGGTAAGTCAGTTGACGAGGTTATGAACCTTCATCGACTGAGATGGTTGGGGCACGTGTTACGTATGCCTAGTCACCGATTGCCTCGTCACACAATGTTGGCCAAAGTAGGTTCAGACTGGGAAAAGGCCCGAGGTAGCCAGACCAAAATGTGGCATTGAGGTATGAAGTCTCTGACTGTTGGTTTAAGCCATATGGGGCGATGCAGACTACTGGTTGGTTGGGGTCCGCGGGACAAGAGGAACCAGTAGTTGAAGACTCTGGATGATATGGCTGAGAACCGATGTCAGTGGTGCAGACGTATGCACACATAATCCTCATCTTAACGATGCTATACCGAATCTCACTATTTTCTCATTCTTTCTTTCTCTCTTTTCGTACTTTATATTTCTTTTGACTGGATTCTTCATCTTGCGCTTCACTGCCTTCTTACTTGATGCACTGATATGAGCTGCGGCAACTTGGACCGTTATGCAGTAATGCCTGGTTCTATGTTGATATTGATGATGATGATGATGATGATACTCTTCAGAGAACAACTACTAATTTTCCTAATATTTCGTCTGAATTGCGTCAGTGCCTGAGCTTGAATACGGACTGGAATAACTTAACTAATCTTAATCACCTAAGATGTTTTCAATACACACAGACCGTGTTGAGAAATTGTACTATGATTTTTTATGGAAGCCAAAGTGTTCGGATCACCTAAGAGAATCTGCTCAGGATGACAGTCGTAGTGAAGATTGCGAGCATGAAAGTTTCAGAAATATGCTACTGATTGATATGAGTGACTGTAGACTACTGACGCCTTTCTATAGTGCTAGTCAGGTCAAGGTTATCCAGGCTCTGGATATCAGGTTCTCTCGTTTTGGGACCTTGTTCACTAGCGGTGTACCCAGGTTGATTCAGTTCAGATAACGGAGTTGTTCAGACCATCCGAATAACGGCTGGCTACTTGAGCGGACTGGTTATACCTAGAATATATTCAGGTGCTTGTACAATACTGTCTAGTAGTTCTGTAGCCCACTCTTAGGATAAATTTAGTTAAAATTAAATATTCTTCGTTGTTCCCTTACGTCAGCTTGGTCCTTTCTACCTACGATTAAGGGGGTACTTACCGTAGCTTCTTCCAGTTCTTGGGGTTCACAAGGACTATAACGAGCCAAGTAATTTACTCTCAAGATGGTAGTGTACTTAAGTGTTTTGCTTGCTTTTAAAGTTCAGCCTAGTTTTATAACTTGTGAAAACTTCTGGTTTTTTTCTTACTAACGGAACACAGATCGTGAGTTGCCAACGTCAGAAGCTAAATTAACGTTGTATGGAATTTGCCTCGATAGACGTTATGAAACAACTTTCAGGTATCAAATATACTACTTAGAGTTTACGTTCTCTTACTAATCAATACCCATAGGACAAGTTTATATTCATGAACTAACCTCTATCCAGATATTTTTAGCGTCTACTATCACTTACAAGTGTATTTTGTTTTAAATCATGAAAGGTTACTGGACATTTGTTCTGTACTTATAAGTATTATTTATTATTTGTCCCTTGGTTTCCTAGTGAAACATTAGGCTTCAGTAGCACGTCTCCATTTCACTCTCTTCTCTCCAGTCTTTCGAACCTGGCTACACGACTGCCCATATACTTTCATTTCTTCCTCACACCATCTCCTCCATGTCACCCTCGACACCGACACTCAACTCGTCGTTTCTCATTTGAATTCCACTCGAGCACCTCGTCTCGCGCATGATGTCCCACAATCGTCTCCTCAGTGTATGCCCGATCCAATCCATCTCCACTCTCCTCTGCATATTTGTTGGGTGATGCAAAGGTTCTTGGTTGGTTCGTCGCCAGCCAGCCAACCAAACTTCCTTGTTGCTCATTCCTATTATTCTGGTCATCTGATCTTCATTGTCAGTCTCCAGTGAGCGTAGGTGGCAGCAGTTGATGATGTATGTCTGTAGTTTGTTGGAAATGCTTTTCGCGACACGCCAACTCTCCAAACAATCACATAGAAACACTGACTTGACTGACTTAGTGTTGAAAATCCGGATCTCGTTGACGCTTCATGCTGAGTGGAGTGCAATGCAAAGCAATGCAGTGCAGTAGATCTCCACAATGATCTCAGATGAATGAAGGAAGGCCTGTCATGCTACCTTTCAATTCCAGCTTTGATGTCCTCATCTGTGCCTGTGCCACGTGTAGTTGAAGCGATGCTGTCTAGGTGGCAGGTAGGTGGAAGAGACTACTTCTTTTAGATTTCTCACATTGATGGTGATGGGTGCTTGTTGTTGATGATGCTGTTGTAGTTGTTGGTTGGGTATCCTCATCACCTCTGTCTTCTCCACGTTCACCTGAATGATGTCTCGTCCTCCTTCGCTGCCTCACCTCGCCTCTTCTGCCAACTTGTTCGTATTCGCCTATAGATCTTCGAGTTTGTGCGACAAGACATTAGACATAAGTCATCATCGTTGGTGAAATCCAGACCTCCTTCTGAGGTCTTTTCGTCGGTGTGGTCAGCGTATGACCATCATCTCGCTCCTCACAGCAGTCTGTTGCATGACCCACTCCAGTTCAGTCCAATCCAGTCGACCACAATCAACATGATCATCGGTGATGATAGTATGTGGCAGCCTTGTCTTACTCCTGTCTTCACTTCAAAGGCATCATTGAGATTTTCATTGTGAATCACTTGGCCATGGCAGGTAGCATCATATAGCATAGCATATAGCTGTTGAATGACGTTGATAAAGGTTTGTGGCACTGAAACCGTAGTGTTGATTCAGCTACCTGCCAAATTACTTGTCGATCGACGTTGTCGAAGGCCTTTTCAAAGTCGATGAAGCTGAGGTAGAGAGTTGACTGGCATTCTGTGCTCTGTTCTATGATGATGCGTAGCGTAGCGTTGTGTTGGAATTCGGTACTCACATGATTTGTTTTTCCTAAGGCCAGCCAGCTAGCCTGTTCTGGTGGTAATTTTGAATTCAACACATCTTTTAGTCTCTCCAGGATGATGTGGCCTAATATTTTGCTTAGGGTGGACAGGAGTGGAGCATGATTCCGCGCCATATATATCACATATATCTTGTCTGTGAACTTTATTATTATTATTATTATTAGTCCCTTGGGTTCCTAGTGGAACATAGGGCTTCAGTAGCACGCCTCCAGTGACCTCTGTTCTCTGAGATCTTTTGAACCTGGTTCCACGACAGCCCAGAAGCTCTCATTTCCTCCTCGCATGACCTCCTCCATGTCACCCTCGGACGTCCAACTCGTCGCTTCCCATGGGGATTCCACTCGAGGGCCTGACGCGTGATGTCCTCAGTCGGCCTTCTCAGTGCATGCCAATCCATCTCCACTTCTTCCTGCATATTTGTTGCGTGATAGGTTCTTGGTTGGTTCGTTCCCAGAGTTCCTTGTTGCTTATTTTTTCTGGCCATCTGATCTTCAGCAGCGAGCGTAAGCAGTTGTTGATGAATGTCTGTAGTTTATTGGAAATACCTTTCGTGACGCGCCAAGTCTCTGAGCCATACAAGAGCACTGACTTGACGTTGGTGTTGAAAATCCGTATCTTGTTCCGCATGCTGAGTGCAGAAGATCTCCACACTGGTTTCAGGCTAATGAACGCCTGTCTTGCTTTTCCGATTCTGACTTTGACGTCCTCGTCCGTCCCGCCTGTAGTTGAAACAGTGCTTCCTAGATAAGTGAAGGAGGTTACTTCCTTCAAGTTTCTCCCGTTGACGGTGATTGGAGTTTGTTGTTGATGGTGGTGGTGCGGTATCTTCATCACTTCTGTCTTCTCTATATTCACCTGAAGTCCCGTCTTAGCTGCCTCTTCTGTCAACTTGTTAGTTTTTGCCTGCAGATCTTCAAGTTTATGTGACATTAGGCATAAGTCATCGGCGAAATCCAAGTCTTCTAGGTTCTTTTCCGTCGTCCAGTGTATCCCCCTCTTCTCGCTGCCTACTGTTTGCTGCATGATCCAGTCCACCACAATAAGGAATATCATGGGGGATAGTAGGCAACCTTGTTTCACTCCTGTCTTCACTTCAAAGGCATCACTGAGCTTCCCATTGTGGATTACTTGGCATGTGGCATCTTCATATAGTTGTTGAATGAGGCGGATAAAGGTTTGCGGTACTCCGTAGTATTGAAGCAGTTTCCAAATTACTTCTCGGTCGACGCTGTCAAAGGCCTTCTCAAAGTCGATGAAGTTGAGGTATAGAGCTGATTGCCATTCTACGCTCTGTTCTATGATGATACGAAGCGTTGCAATTTGGTCAGCACATGATTTGTACTTCCTGAAGCCTGCCTGTTCCGGTCGCAGTTTTGAATCCAGTGCGTCTTTAAGCCTCTCCAGGATGATGCGGCTTAATATTTTACTTGGGGTGGACAGGAGAGTGATTCCGCGCCAGTTCTTGCAAGCACTGAGGTCTCCCTTCTTCGGCAGTTTGACAAGGTAACCCTTCTTCCAATCGTCAGGTACCTTCTCTTCCTTCCACACCTTCTGCAATAGTGGTGTGAGCATGTCCGCTGTTGTCTCTGCATCTGTTCTCAGTGCTTCTGGCGGTATTCCATCTGGTCCTGCTGCTTTCCCGCATTTCAGTAGCTTTATGGCGTTCAGGACTTCCATTTTCGTTGGGGGATTTATGTTCACTTGTAATTCAGCGGCTGCAGGTGGTATTTCTGGACGAAGTGCAGGTGGTGGTCGATTCAAGAGCTTCTTGAAGTGGTCGGCCCATCGTTTCCTCTGTTTCTCTTCTTTTGTAATTAAATTTCCTTCTTCATCTTTTATTGGTTTCATCTGTGTTGGTCTCTTCCCTGATAGCAACCTGGTTATTTGATACAATGTCGTCAGGTCTCTCTTACCTGCAGCCTGTTCTGCAGGTTTCGTAGAAGTGTCTTTTGTCTTTGCGTGCACTCTTCTTCACTTCTTTATCCAGTGTTTTATACATTGTGCTCAGTTCCTCTTGTCGTTGAGCATCCTTGCACTGGTTTATCTTCTGCTTCACCATCCTCCTCTCCTCTATCAGCTTCCAGGTATCCGTCGAGATCCATTCCTTGTCTTCCTTCTTCCTTCCTAATACTGTTGTGCAGGTTTCTTTCCACATAGCTTTCAAAGACTTCCAGTGTTCTTCCACACAGGTTTCTTCAGGGATGTCCCTCGACGTCTCCCATTTTGTCTTGATGGCTGCTTTGAAGATCTCCTTTGTAGTTTCATCCTTCAGTTTCCGAGTGTTGTACTTGAATTGAGGTCTATCACCAGCTTCCTTGAAGGCTTTTAACTTGATTTGGAAGGTTCCTTGCACTAGATAGTGGTCTGAACCTACATCTGCTCCTCTTCTTGACCTTGTGTTAAGTAGACTGCGTCTCCATTTTCTTGAGATTGAGATAAAGTCGATTTGATTTTTAGTGTGTCCATCTGGTGAAGTCCATGTCGCTTTGTGGATATCCTTGTGCCTGAACACACTGCCTCCAATCACCAAATCGTTGAATGCACAGAATTCTGCAAACAATTCTCCATTCTCATTCATTTCACCTAGCGCCTCTCGACCCATGGTTAGTTCTCTTCCCGTGTTGTCCCCTCCCAGTTTGGCATTCATGTCGCCCATTAGAATTTTGATATCGCCAACTGACGTCTTGTCCAGTGTTGATTGAAGTTGTCTGTAGAATTCCTCCTTTTTCTCTTGCTCTGCATTATTTGTAGGTGCATAACATTGTATGATTGTGACCTTTCTTCCTTTTGAGTTGAATCTTGCTGTCATGATCCTGGAGGAGATTGGTTCCCACTGCATGAGAGCCTTCGATGCTCTTGAGGACATCATGATAGCCACTCCCTCAGTGTGCTCGTGGTTGGCGTCTGGGTGACCGGAGTAGATTATTGATTCTCCAGTTGACAGTTTGGAGAGTCCACTCCCATTCCATCTGCTTTCGCAAATCCCAAGCACTTCGATGTTATACCTTCTCATCTCCTTTGCAATCTGGGCTGCCTTACTGGGTTCAAACATCGTGCGGACATTCCATGTCCCCACGTTTACTTTCGCTTTCATCGAGAGAAGACACATCGGCCAATTGGCTTCCCGAAGGCTTTCACCAACTGGCGTCATTTCGCCTCTCCGATTCCAGCGGGGAATAAGTTTGTTTTCATTTTTTATATTTTGTTTGTGCTTTGAAGTTTCTTTAGCGGTTAGATTTGTTTTACGGGGTAGGGTTGCTAGCCCTATGCCCAACCTTCCCTCTTTACCCGGGCTTAGGACCGGCTAGTAACTAGTAAACTAGTTAACCAGGCGAGGTTGTCTGTGAACTTAATCAGATTTATTTCTTAGATTTTCAGTAATTTATCTATGGCTTCTAATCTAAGCACCTTTGGCCTACCTGTAGATCTTGTTCAACTGTGAGCACTATCGGACAGGTAGGTTCTGAATGATGAATCTGAACAAGCATTATGTCTATATTGTACGCATGTTATATTATCTACAAAGATGTAACTTTCCTGAAGCATATGGGTTAATGAATTGGGTTTTCCACAAGTTTAACCGATAGTAACTTCAGAAGTAATAATTACTTGTGGCCAGCTGTGATTTGACGAGCAGATATAATCAGTATGAAAACTGATATAACTGTGACATTTAACAACACAAAATAATTCAATGGAGAAACATTTCTTTCTAACGAATCATTTTCAGCAGTTGTACAACTGCATCAGATAAAAATAAAATTTCAAAAGTAACTGTCCAGTAAGATACAAATGAACAAAAAGGATGAAAGACTAGTGGGTTGTTATCAGTGATCTTTTCGAACATTTGAAACAACCAGGTTCTGTAGTCCTACGATTCTGTGGCTGGCCTTTCAATTTTGAATATGAATAATTCCTTATGTCATGTGACTGCTGGGTGGCAGACTAAAATTCTTCAACCAGTGAGAAACTGAATTGATGGATACACTTCAGTTGATTCATTTAACTTCGTCGACGCAATAAGTAGCCTCATTGTATCCGAAAAACGAATGCTCTTTTCGAATGCCACATCCCTCTTCAAAAGTGTTCCACTTACAGAGACTGTTTTTTTTCTTAAGTGAATACATCGAAACTAATAATCTAAAAGTTGATATAACAATTCATCATCTAAATGAATTACTTCTACGATGAACTTTCAATGTGCAGTTCAAGTTCAATAACGAATTTTGTCGATAAAAAACTACTAGAGAATCATCTCAGCAAACCATTCAGAAAGACCTTTTATGCCACCAAACAACTGGTAATTATCTTCTCCAGTCGACAGTCGATTCAAGGTAGTGGGAAGGATAAACTGTCGTTTTGGACCACATCCATGTTTATCTATCAGTTTACCTGCTCTTGTGGAGCTGGTTATTTAGATCTCACAAACCGCAGTCTTTGGAAATGTATCTCTAAGCAATATCCTGCATCGGTGTTCAGAGGAGAACGCAAGTCAAGCAACAGTTCCCTCTTTGACCATTTGGTCGTCCAGCTTCTCCACAGCCTTCTTTCGAAATCCCATACAAAGTCGAGCCAGACGGATCGTCACTTATGTATATTGGAGGTATTGGCAATCCACCACCTGATCTCTGTTTATAGAAGAGAAACATCCATTCTCATATTTTGCCACGGTCGTGATGCCTTTTTGAGTTTCTTTATTGCTTCAGTATTCATCTTACTCTGATTGACTGGTTATCTTTGTTTTTTATTTTCACTTTGTGGTTTTCTTCCCCACATCATAACATGTTGTCTCCAATCTCCCATTATAATCCTCACAATACTTCACTCAGATTTTTGACTATAGTTAGGATTTTTATTTTTGGCATGTTTAATTTTCAACTATTAGTCATCACGTAAATGTACTGTATATATATTTCTTATACACACTTGATTACGCAACGCCTTTTTTCACTGTACAATTAACACAATATTTCACCCTAGATAAATGCATTTTAACGATAATATTGACCTATTAGGGAGCAATAGACTGGTCTGTTTATTTATTATTGCAATAAATACGATTGTAGAGCCGCTAAAAAGTGATTTGTTGGAAAGAAAATTTTCTCTGGATTACTTAGTGTCTTTTGACATGATTACATAAGCATCCAAATTGTTATACAGGGCGCATTAACATGTCAACGAAGAATAAGATGAAGAGATGATTGCAGTAATATCATCAATCGTTTGTAATCTGAGCTTCATGCATGACATAAGTATTGTTCCGCAGGAAAATTATATTCAATGAATTAACAAGTATTGAAGTTAAAAACTATAAAAGCATATTCAGACATTGTTCTAAGAATATCTCAAACTAATGAAAGCGTTTCCAACCATATGCTTAGAAATAAAACATTAGAATGGTTACATATAGTAGAATCAGGAAATAGTGCTATAAACTGAAGAAATTTGTGATAAATCAACTCTAAAAGTGAGTAACTTGATTGTACTGGTAGCAGTTAAAGCTCGTTGTATCTCATAAAGTATTCTCCACAGTGTGGTTAAATCAGTTTTCTTCAACTGGCTGTAAAACCTAAACTGTAATAATGATCTTTGATTTGACATTGTAGACGGTATTTTTGCTCGCTAAATTAATGGTCTTTTTATCAAAAGTTGTATTATTTAAACTATCTGCAAACGATGCATACTGAAGTAGAGTAATACTCAAAAGCATTGGGAGCAGATTGT
>OX104134.1:23267334-23449983 GCA_944470555.2 Heterobilharzia americana | reverse complement strand
TTATGTCTTTATTCCCGTTATCTGATTTCCCTTTTGTATTCCAGACTTTTATGCGATTGTTTTTATATACACAAAAGTGGTTTTAAATTGAGTACGGCCATCGCAGCTCTCAGTATGCATCATTCACTATTTCTACATAAAACTTTGAAAGCTATTTGAACATTAATTTCTTTACCCGTTTCCTTATATGTCCATAGCTATAGGTGAAGAGGCTCGTCTCCAACCAATGTTTATCAATTTTTCACACTCCATTTGCTTTTGAAGTCATTTAGGTACATGTTCTTCCACCCTCAACTGCGTGGTTCGATTACTCCACCCTATGTATGTGTGACCACCAAACATGTAAACTGGTAAACACAATGTTATGTGACGTAATCATTGATGCAGTGTTTAGGTTTGTAGTGAAGTATGTGTTTTGTCTTTCCCATAACGATAAGCTCAGCTGCACATTATGTCTTACTAATGGTTGGTGTTAGCCTACATTTTAAAATAATCACATCCAGCTCCCTTCTATACGGCAGAGTGATACAGACACCTCTTAGGAACCATGTGTAGAATTTGACTTTCGAGTTATCTGACTTCTACAGTGATTTATAAACTTCAACGGATATCCGTTTTCCATAATTTTTTTTGGTCAGTAATTTGATATTTTCATCCATCGTATCTGATGTACAGATACAATAGATCCTACTAAACAGGCATTTCACTATACAAAACAAAAACTGAAAATTCAGGTATTGTCTCGTCCGTATTGACTTTCTGCAGAATGACTATCTTCTTGAACCAGCGTTTCTTCGACTCAAGAGTACATCTAAGAATACCAGATGATTATTACTCTCGTCCTAACAAGTCAGGTTGATATAATTTTGTGCAGTGCTAAATCTTTTTAATGGGCAAACCATATTCTCATGTTTCTCAAAAATCGATATGACGTCGATAGAAATCCTTAGTTTACCTTCCCTGTCTGCTCTCTCTTGCTAGGCTTCCTTTCGCTATGCTAGTGTGGATTGTAACAACCTAAATTCACATCCGATAATGCGATGTCCTATATCAGTGCTATCTTACGACTGGTCGGCTCCCCAAACAGAAAAAACAAACGCTTATACCAAATAATTTAACAAAGAGTATTGACAAAGAAACATTCAGGAACTTTAGAAAAAGAGTTAAGCGTATCTATAATACTCGAAAATCTTCATTTGTTGCTAGATTTATAGCACTGACTGATGCAGAGCTATTGGGAACTTCTCAGGCTTATTGCAAATGGATGGATTTCAGTTGAAGAAAAACCAAATACTTGGCAACACTGGAGAACTGTTTCATCCTAACTAGGAACTCCAGAGCAGAGCGTACCCACACCCTTATTCGTTCAAATTGAGAGAATAGAATCAGTGATGGTAGACCGTTGGTGACAAAGCTGAAAAGTAGTCACAATGGTACATATCTATTCACTGTTTGGTGTCTTCGAAAGCTTGAACATTCCCACCAACCTCCATCTTCTAAATTCTTCCTGCTCCCATACATTTTTTGTTTATCTCAATATCACTCTTTTTCTGCCCAGTTGTTCTTTGCATGCAGTGGAAGGTGACGACTTCAAGTGATGCACCTCTGTTCAAGGTTCTACGTTGATTTTGTCCATCTGTCTTTAACTCATGAAATAGCATAAGCATAGTTCAGTGTCACTGGTGGGCATTCGCCTCATTCTCATTTCCGTTGACCACACAGGTCACAACTTGTTTGAGATCGATCTGCGTAAACTCTAATGCGAAGTCGTGACCATTAGATGTAAACAAATTAGAAGTAGGATGGATGCCCACCATGCGAACGATCCACAGAGAAGGAGACTTCATAAGTCTAAACGAACAAAATTAAGCAGAAACAGTTCATAACTGTGTTTAACTTACTTCAATGAAACGAATATTTTCAAGATACTGTGGTACCAAGAGTGTTAGACACTTGTTTTGTTTTCCATAGTAGAGTAAAACGTATAATAATTTCATGATTAAATTTTGCATTTCACAGCGTATTTCATCCACCTGCAATGCAATGCTAACTGACGATTTGTATTGAGCAGTGCTTATGTTAATCCTACAAAATAAAATGGATAATAATGATGTTAAGAATGATGGCAATAATAGTCTGGGAAAAATTTCGAGATCAAGTTTGTATGAATAAAAAAGAAAAAGAAAACACCTGTTCATGACGAATATTACCAGTGAAATAAGTACAGTCCCGAAAACCTCAAACTCTATTACTGAATAACGCTCACCAGTGACAAGCATCAAGATGGATCTCCTAAAATTCTAATAAGAAGCTATGGCTTACAGAGTCAACCAGTCAGAAGTGAAGAAGATGCCAAGTATAACCCATGTGATTATTATTATTCTGTCCCTTGGGTTCCTAGTGAAACATACAGCTTCAGTAGCACGTCGCCATTTCACTCTCTTCTCTTCAGTCTTTTCAACCTGACTCCACCACTGTCCACAAGATTGCATTTCTTCCTCACACCATCTCCTCCATGTCACCCTCGGTTGACCAACTCGTCGTTCTCCATTCGGGTTCCATTCGATGGCCTGGCTTGCGATGTCCCAAACGGTCTTCTCAGTGTATGTCCCAGTCAGGTCCAATCCATCTCCACTTTCTTCTGCATATTTATTGGGCGAAGGGTTCCTGGTTGGTTCATTGCCAGCCACTCAGTCAGTCAGTCAGTCAGAGTTCCTTGTTGCTTATTCTTATTATTCTGACCATCTGATCTTCAGTATCGAGTGAGCGTAGGCAGCAGCAGCTGTTGATGAATGTCTGTAGTTTGTTGGAAATGCTTTACGTAACGTGCCAACTCTCTGGACCATCACATAGAAGCACTGACTGGACTGACATTACTGTGGAAAACCCGGATCTTGCTCACACTCTATGCTAAGTGTAGTAGATCTCCACACTGATTTCAGATTGGTGAAAGCCTGTCTTGTTGTCTTTCCGATCCTGACTTTGATATCTTCATCTGTGCTGTTGCCACCTGTAGTTGAAACGATGCTGCCTCGATGGCAGGTAGGTGAAACAGACAACTTCCTTCAGATTTCTCCTGTTGATGGTGATTCGTGCTTCTTCTTCTTTTTGTTGTTGTTATTGTCATTGGTTGGGTATCTTCATCATCTCTGTATTCTCTACGTCCACTTGAAGGAAATCCCGTCTTCACTGCCCCTTCTCTATTGCCAACTCGTTAGTTTTCGCTTGTAGATCTTCGAGTATGAGCTACAAGACATTAGTCATAAATCGTCATCGGTGAAACCCAAGTCTTCGAGTCTTTTCATCGGTCAATCAGCGTCTGCCCCTCTTCTCGCCCCTCACGGTTTGTTGCATGATCCAGTCGACAACAATCAGGAAGACCATCGGTGATGATAGTAGGCAGCAACCTTGTTTGACTCCTGTCTTCACTTCAAAGGCATCACTGAGCTTTCGATTGCGAATCACAAGGTCTTGGCATGTAGCACCATACAGCATAGCGTACAGCTCTGCTGAATGAAGTTGATAAAGGTTTGTGGCCATGAAACTGTAGTCTTGAAGCAGGTGCCAAATTAATTCTCGGTCGACGCTGTCGAAGGCCTTAACAAAGTCGATAAATTTGCGGTCGAATTTTGACTTCCATACTATACTATGTTCTATGATAATGCGTAGTGTTGCGCTGAAATTTGATCCTCACATGGTTTGTTATTCCTGAAGTCAGCCAGCTACCCTGTTCCGGTCGTAAATTCGAGTCCAGCACATATTCAAGTATCTCCAGGATGATGGGCCGTAACATTTTGCTCGGGGAGAAAAAGGGCATGATTACGCACCATCCCTTCCAAAGACTTAGCTTAGGTCACCCTGCTTTCAGAAATTGATAAGGTAGCCCTTCCTCCAATCACTTGGCAGGTACCTTTCCTTCCTTCAAAACCTTCTGCAATAGTCTTGTGAGCATGTCCACTGTTGTCTCTCTGCCTGTTTCCAGTGCTTCTGGAGGAATTCCATCCGGTCCTGCTGCTTTCACAAATTTCAACAACTTTATGGAGTTCACGACTTTACTTCCGCTTTTTGTCGGAGTGCTTGTGTTCACTGATAGTTTTGTGGCTGGGCAGGGCTGGGCTGCTGCTGGTATTTCTCGACGAGTTCCAGGTGCTGGTAGTGGTAGTGGTGGTGGTGATGGTGGTCGATTCAAGAGTTTCGTAAACCGATCAGCTCATCGTTTTCTTTGTTTCTCCTCTCTCTCTCCTCTCCCTCTCTCTCCTCCCCCTCTCTCTCTCTCTCTTTGGTAACTAAGTTTCCTTCACTACCTACCATTGGTTTCATCTGTGTTCACTTCATCTCTCCCCTCCCCCCAAATAGTAACCTGGTTATTTGATATAGTATTGTCACGTCTCTGTCTCTCTTACCTCCAGCCTGTTCTACTTCACTTGCAAGTCTGTCGAACAAGTGTCTTCTGTCTTTCCATGCACTCTTCTTCACTCCCTTGTTCAGTGTAGTGTTTTACACGTTCTGTTCACTTCCTCTTTTCCTTGTTCACACCTGCACACTGAACTGCACTACACTAAACTACACTATACTACACTGCACTCGTTCATCTTCTCCTTCAACATCTTCCTCTCTCTCCTCCATCTGCTTCCATGTCTCCTTCGAAATCCATTCCTTGTCTTCTCTCTTCTTCCTTCCTAATACCGTTATCCAGGTTTCCTTCCAAGTCGCTTTCAAAGAGTTCCAGTGCTCTTCTACACAGCTTTCTTCATGGTCAGGGATGTCGCTCAATGTCTCTCTCCCATGTTTTCCTCATTAATGACTGACTGACTGACTGACTGACTGACTGACTGACCAACTGACTGACATGAAGATGTCCTTTGTAGTTTCCGCTTTCAGTTGAGTTTCTGTTCTGGGTGTTGAACTTCAACTGTGGTCTATCACCAACTTCTGTGAAGGCTCTCAACTTGATTTTGAAGGTAGGTTCCTTGCACTAGATACTGGTATGAGTGGTGTGAACCTACATCTGCTCCCGCCACGCCACCCCTCCCCCCATTCTTCATCTGACCAGGTGTCCAGTAGGCGGCTGCATCTCCACTTTCTTCACATTGATCGATTTGGTCGATCTGATTTTTAGTGAAGTGTGTCCATCTGGTGAAATGAAATCCACGTCACTTTGTGAATGTCCTCGTGTTTGTACACACCGCCTCCAATCACCACATCGTTGAATGCGCAGAAGTCTGCAAACAGTTCTCCATTCTCACTCATCATTTCACCGAGTGGTGCATCTCGAATCATGATGACTTCTCTTCGTGAGTTGTCCACTCCCAGTTTGGCAGGTATTCATGTCATCCCACCCATCAGAATGGATTTTGATGTCGTCAACTGGAGTGGGGTGTTGTCTTGTCTTGTCCACTACTGATTGCAGTTGTCTGTAGAACTCCTCCTCCTCCTCCTTTTCTCCATCTTCATTATTTGTAGGTGCGTAGAGTAGAGCAGCGTAGCATTGTATGATTGTGAATTTTCTTCCTTTTGAGTTGAACCTTGCTGCCATGATCCTGATGATTGAGGAGATTGGCTCCCACTGTAGGAGAGAGTCTTCGATGCTGTTAGAGACACCATGATAGCTCAGCGAAAACTCAGTGTGTTCGTGGTTGTCGTCTGGGTCACCTTTGGGTGATAGTACTGAAGAACCATTGAATATTAAACTCTGACCCAGTCGCTGAATGGTTAACGTATTGGCCGCGAGACTCCTCTGCTGGTCCATGTGTGTGTACTGCTGAGTAGTCTTATACTAGGACCAAACAGTTGTTTAGTGCCCTCAAGGCGTTCAGCGGCTCTCCAGTTGATGTTAAGTCGATTATGAATACTATCTTGAAATGATATTTGATAATCGAACCGAATCGATCAATCTCGATGGCTTTTAGGCTCCTTGTAAAGTTAACAAAAAGAAGTTACAAGCATATAACAGTTCCAAATGAAACTCGTTTCATATCGCCAACTGATGAGACTCAATAATCCAGTGAATGTAACATTTGAAGCGATGCGTGTTGGGCTAGGTGTCTCATTAAAAACACCATCACCAACCGTTAATCAATACTAAATAGGATGGAACCTGCCACCTGGATTTCGCTACCGGTTATCACCAACCATGTAGTATTTCACTAACATGAATTGCTTCCAGACTGAATCCACTCCTTAAAGAAGTAGAGTGAGAAAAAATCTACCACGAACTTTTCAAACTTATGTATTATATCACTGTCTTCCCTAAGTAGTGCAACAAAGTTGAATGGAGAACAACAAAAAAGTAATAAAAAAAGAATAAACTGCCAAACTATAGATAGGTAAAAGAGATTTTTGCAAATGAGGCTTCAAACGTAAGGAAACACTAAAAAGCGTTTCACCCCTTTTCGGATAAAATATTCGAACTAACATGCATCATAGTCTATTAGTCTCATGAAACCTTTAACCTGGAGGGTGTCACTTCAAACACCACGGTATTATCCACGAGGTTACTGAATTAAGATAGTTACCTGACTACTCGATGAACTTCAGGTGCGGTTGAGGCTGATTTGCAAAACTGAACTCACTAGAACATTGGCGCCTACAAGGGCGTTAACATCTCTCATAGATTATTCATTAAAATAAGCGTAGAAGTAGATATTTATAAGTGAATGCTGATGAAATCACATAGCCTAATGATGAAACATCTAAAAACAAACCTTAAAGACCAAAAAACAATCACCAACCTCATCCTAGGCTACAAATGTTCTCTAAATTTTAAGCGATAAAACGCTGAGATTGAAAATAACAAGGACCATACGCATACAATGTTGACAGAACCAGTTGAATACAATCAAATTAGATATTAAGTTGACGCATATCTGTTATTCCGTCTGATGAAAAGTTATCAATCGTCACATTTCAGTCTATGGGGTTCAAAACTAACTTTATCTACTTCATGCAAGTTATCACACAATAGTTATACCTCATAACCAATAACAACATTGTGCAGCTAGAGTTGATTGGATTGATTAGACACTTAACTTTAAGCCATTTGTGGATGATAGATTTCACTTAAAAGGGTTCTAGCAGATATGTTGAATTGTAGTCTACAGAAAGTATATGCGGTTCGTTTTCTACGTTGATTGAAAGCTGAAGAGTAATCGATTTCACATTGTCTAATCCTGACCGTTGATTAAATCTTACCAATTCCTTTGTAATGTGTTCACCAAGCCAAAACATTCAAGCATCACGATTCACTTCAACTGCTGTTAGGTGGTTTGGGGCAGTCGCTAGGAAAGCCAGGACCTGGACTTCGTGCACTTCGTCAACAAGGTGCATCTCAGTTGATGTCACCTCAGGGATTCGAAGCCGTGCCAGTCATTGTCACTGTCATAGACCTTACCAATTAGCTTTTCGGATCTCCTCCTGTAGGGCTGGATTACTTACATTGGCTAATGAGAAGTAATCAACTTCCTGTTGTCTGACCTTAAATTTTGATCGACTTCAAATGAATAATAGTCATACATGCTGTCACATACAATCACGCATTAAAATAGGATTGCGACAATTTTAGAAAATCACTTGGGTAAGTGGAGAGAGATTAATGAAAAACAATAGAACTATGAAAAATAGGTTAGAAAGTGGTTTGGTTGCCTAAATATGATTATAAGTAGTACATCCTGTTCAAAACGTTATCAGTAAATAATACTGTTTCACTGTGTGATGCATATATGAGGAAAAAGAAAGCTAAATTGAAATTATACTTTGTCGAGGGATATAAATTCCATTCTAGTCTAGTTTATTTTCTGACACATATGAACTTTTACATGCTTGTTGATTTCTTCACGGTATTCTCTCCACCATATAGGGTTATACACATTTCTACTTTCAACCTTATCAAATATCTGCAGAAAAATATTTAAAAATAATGTTTTCAACAGCTGTTGACAATGATAAAGAAAAAGCTTACATTTTCAACAGATCCAATATAAAACCATGTTTTGTTTGTTCAATCACATATTGAATTCTCACGGGACTAAATAGGAAAAAATGAAGATAAACGTAAAGAAAAGTATTCTATGTTTTACAGAAAAATTGTTTGAAATAAAAAGGATCAAGAGTAGACATCAGTTAGTTGGTTTCTTTTAAAGGATAACAGACAAAATTAACATTGAATGTCGCACACAAGTGAATCGGTTCAGGTTGCCGCGCTTCACAGTACCATAACATAGAGTGTATGAAAAAAGAGTGATATCAAAGTAGATAAGTTCTTTAAGAGTTCTCTAGTTTAGCGAACTCTAGAAAATCTAATTAAAGACGATGACTGGGAATATCTACTATCAACAAATGTCTGTGTAAAGCGTTTCATAACCTCACCTACTTTATTTCCAGCCCAAGTTTCTTTTTCTCGCATTTTTGCCCTTCAACAATTACCTTTCATTATTGAACAGAAGAATATTCCGTCTATTTGCCAAGTTATTAGTTACATTTCACTTCGCTTGTTCTTCCATCCCTCAGACTGTCATACTTGTTGAATAATCTTTCGCACACCCTTCTTCTACACGCCTCCTTACAACAACCTCTCTACAGGCTAGATGAAAACCCGATAGCAGTAGGTTGTAACCTAATCTCCGAGGTCATTCCCATAGAAATGCCGATTTCTTATGCTACAAGTTTTGACTACCATTTTAAGTGAAGCAGTGAAGACTACTCAGATTACATGACAGTTATATTTACCAGATAGTTTTTGAGATGATCGTAAGCGGTTTAATTTATAACTAATTATTACCTTTATAAATTCAACTTAATTTCATTTGAGATGACAGGAGCCGAATAAATAACCTAGCTAATGAGAGGGAAAAACCGTCGTATATCTCTCATTCACGTTCACAAGTCACTAACTAGGAAACTTCTGCTTAAAATTTTTGAACAATTCAAATTTATTCTCAATCTTATTTATCAACCCGAGAAGCTATTCTGTTGGGTTATTCGGTCGCTAATTCCTGAAAAAATTTCCCAGTGAAATGTATAAGGTGTCTGGCAGCTGGTATGACCCATATTTAGAATCTTAGACTATCAGGAAAGGGTAAGTAAGACAACTACAATAGATGGGGAGAAGTATAAGCGATACAGATGAGAATTAGTAGCAGCTGTACAGATATATTTACATCTTAACTTCCATTAAGTATTCCTAATATCTCCACCCTATTTGCCTTCTAGCTTATTCTTAAAACTGCCGTCTTCATTATTTTCGTTTCTGTCTTTCGCATCTATCTGGTGCATCATGTGCACGAAATCTGGTCATAAAGGTAGCAAAAACTTTGCTTCCTAGAAAAACTACCATTAGAGGATCTATTAATCCAAGTTCGTTATTATCATCTCTTCAAATGAATCAGTGACTGAAAGCCATCTGTTGTTGCGAACAACTGAACAACGGTAGAAGTCCGTCGATCAAGTGTACAATGTAAACCATAGAGCCACGCGACAGTACACTGCTGTGCATACTGCCCTGGTGTAAGATATTGCGAGTTCATCAATAGAAACTCCCGAACCCAAGTCACTTTTACATGTACATATTAGGAAAGCCTACGTGCGGCACCGAGGAAATTTCTACTTCCTTCGATATACGAACCTGTGACATTAAACACAGTTCAATGCAGTAGTGCGTTAGTAATCATATAGGAGACCTGATCAATAGAGTTTAGCCAACACTGTGGACTCAACTAACCAATTTGTGTACATAATCTAGTTTAACATGGTTGTCTTGTGAATGGTGATAAAAGGTTTGAATTTAGCAGCCAGTGATGCGGCCTCTCATTTTACATAGAACAGAAATTTCCTCATGGTCATGGATATGCAATGCTGAAAAGTGACAGTAAGCATGTGTTAGACTCAGGATTTTCTTCAATTTGCAAGTCGCGCACAAGTTGCAGTGGACATTGATCAATGACCGAAAATCTCAAAATACTATCAAACAACCAAAAAAAGCTTCATGAATTGATTGCATAAAACGTGAATACCCGTGGAATTTATATGCCGCATTAATAGAAAAAGTTTTTCTTAGGTTGGTTTCATCATGGACTGACTTCAGTTGGAAGGACATCGGAAATCTGGAAGCACTGGACAGCTGTTTCGTTCAAGTACGGGACTCTTCAACAGTACACACCCACGACCCCACCAGGGGTCGAACCCGCGACCTTCAGGTTCCGTGCCCAGCACGTTACCATTGAGACAATGGGTCAGAATCCAAAAAATAGTTTTGTCAATCTATAAATAAACTGAGTGGAACGTCTGTATACCCTCTCCAACAATGTACGCATAGTTTTTTAAACCAATAACCAATAAAAAAGCCACTGTTTTCAGTGTATTTTCCCCTTAGATTGATTGGTTTCTTTTGCTTGTTAACCAGTCTTTTCCTCCTTCATGTTTGTCTTTGCAATTTTCACAGCATATCTGATGAACGCTCACTTGTAGAGCATCACAGTCGAAGGTTGCCTTCTTAACACCTAGATTATACTTATAATCACATAGCCAATTCCAGAATAAACCTTAGTGTTTTGCTGTTGACTTTTTAAAGTTTTTGCCCATCACTTCGATATGGTTTTGATTAACACCAAGTACAGTTATAAGTGATATACGTTCAGAAGTCTCACAGGTACATAAAAACGAAATCTACAAGTGAAGTTATTTTCTTACTAAGTCCCAAGTCTATTCGTATGGCTTTTCATATCTCTCTACTATGCCACTAAAATCTCGAACTCATTCACGCGTTCATTATCTGTGACCAGCATCCTTACAATCCACCGTAGTCTTTAGAATTAAATCAAAGCAAAATAGAAGAAGCAGCTGATGAGAGTGATTGACACGAATACCATCACTGTATCAAATGATTTTTTTTTCTTTCTTTTCAATTCTGAACACTAATTGTAAGACAAAAGTAGGGTGAATTCTTTGACTGATTATCGAAAGAAAAAAGCAACTGCACGGTAAGGCTGGTTGACAGTATGGTCAACGGTGTAGTCCAACTGACTGTTGTAATAATGCACACGTGGACGTAAGCGTACATATCTAATAAACGGTTAGTTGTCATTCAATTAGCAAACAGTAGTCAGATTATCCTTCTTATTTGTAATGGGTGATGATTGAAGGTGAGATGAAAATTTGGACCACGGTCAGTGGTCGCTGGTTCGAATCCGACCTCTATCCAGATTTTCATCTCACCTTCAATCACCACCCAGTACAAACACCAGTCTGCCAAACAACGGCTATCTTAGATAGTTAAATCATATCTTTCTTATGTTAGTTTCATTTCAGTCAGATTCTGTTTTCTGAATTTAAGGTAATAATATATTAATCAACCGTATTATTAAATCAACTGAAAATTACTACAAATACAATTGTTGTACTTCCACTATTCCAAACTGCCTGACCTGCCAACTACTGTTGATGATTATGCTAAATAGTATTCAGAATGAACTGAGAATTACCCTTTTCTGATGTTAACTGACACACCTAGTGAATAATTACTTTAGCATTTATGAATTATCACAAGTAAATAATTAAATCGAAAAGCAGTTTCATTATTATCCGTCCAGTTGGTATTGAATACATATGAAATTCAACTTTGTAATCACACATATGTGAATTCTGTATTAGTATTCATCTATTGAAAAAAATTTCGCAGTTAACACGATATGGAGCTTATTGGAGGCAGATGAAGGAGCGGCAGTAAGAGAATGACCAGATTGTAAGAAATAAATTAGTAACTAATAACCAAGCTATAGCATGAAAGAAAACTTCAAAAGATGACTTGAATAACTTTAAATACACATAACTTTATCCAATCCGTATGATGGTTTCAGTTTACAGTATTTACAGTACTGATTTATGGTACTTGAATTCCTCTTAATGCACATAATAATATTATTGTGCTGGCCAAAAAATTCCAATGGTTAATTTCAATAAAAATACGCCCCTTTTAAAAGCTGAAAACTGAATTAAATCATGTCAACCAAACTTGAGATCAGGTAAGCTTTCGTGTTGAAAAATTACATTGATTACTGTGCGAAAGAATAGTTTTTACGTGTTTTTTTTCTTTTTGAAAAATGAATGAATGTAAATAAACTGTGTCTATCGTTCATCACATTGAATGGATGAAAACCAGGATACTAGTAACCTATGAGTTGGTTTTTTATCAATACTGATTTCATCTCAAGTTTATTAAGTAAAACTCGCCAAGTTCTCTTATTTAAATTGTAGGTGATATATAAAGCTCCCTCTAATATTCCCAAAATTTGACGCAAGATATTCACTTAAAAGTTGCAAACTCATTTAAATTGATCACGTAATACATAAAGATGCCTGTTTAGATTTATGCAAGGAATAAAATGAGGAATCCCATCTGAGAGTATCAGGAAATAAGCAATTGCATTCTTAGCACCGGCCATGTATAGGCTCCATAAGTTCTTAACAAGTTGTACTTTTCCCTTTTTCCCAAACACTACTCGGTCTCTTATAATACCCAGCTTAGTGCATGATAAAAGTGGCCCAAATGGAAATCAATATTTCAAGTCATCAGCCGCCAAGGTAGTTTTTTATCTCTCAATTTTGTTTCATGTCGTTGTGTGGTCAGAAAAAAACTTATTGGACAACTTACAGTTAACCAATCACAATAAACCACTTAGCTTTTGATTTAGTGGTTTTATGCGTTTATCAAAACTTTATATAAATTATGATCAAGATTTGATCGTATAGTATGGTAAATATTGGGCGCTGACATTAGATATAAAATTGTATTTGTGTAAATCACAGCCGGTTTGAAATCAAATAATTTGATTTGATCAAATATTTGATTTCAAACCCGCTGTGATTTACACAAATACAATTCTATATGTTTATCAAAACTGCTTATAAACGTATTTTTGTCTAAGAAAGTATCTTTCTTACAGCCACAGACCAGTCTTTTGCCTTCTAATATTTTCATGGCCCAGTTAAGTATAGAGTACTGAAGGAGAACAGTCGCAATTCATATCCGGTTCAATTGTTTCATTGCAGTGTAGCCTCCCGATCGGTCACAAAAAGTGACCACTATGTGAAGTACCGGTTGCTTATAGTTGACCAAAACTGCACAATGACGTTAAATAGCAAGCCTTTAACTCTTCCCCTATAATAACATTCAATCACTAGAATATCATTATAAGTACAGAGTGGACAGAGAAAATAGTTCTGACTACTCTTCGATGGTTTGTTATGCCGAAATGATTAACTGTCAACTAATGGTTCAATGATAACGTCTCTGACGGTGACAAAGAGTGGTTGTGTTTTCTGAGCTGGGTGGTTTAATCGTGAAGCTTTTATTGTCTTTCTAGACAACATAATCATAGTAAACATGAATCGTAGTTAACTAATCTAATCTAATGATGGATAGTGACTAGCAGTGGATTTCAGAACACACGTTTCGACCTCCTTATGACTCGTCAGTTGGATGCACCTACCTCCAATGGTTATTAATCATGATTATTTCTTGCTCATCGATAGTACATCATTCTTATTTGGTAATGACATTGGCTACAGTAAGTAAAACTTTATATTCATTGATTCGGAGGCCGAGAAATCAGATAAAGCTCATCATAAACCAATACGCCATGAAATTATTTATGAACCAGGTGTCATAACTAGTGAGTAAGTGATCTCTGTTATTAACTGATATCCTAAGTTTATTGGCAAATATCTGTCACAGTAGCATCTAAATGGACTCCAGAGTTCAGTGGGTTACACGTCGATTTTCAAATGAATAACTGGACTATGATTTATGACTAGATGTTTGTAATGGATAAAAATAGCCGTGATAATTTAGTTGCATTCAAGCTTTGCTTAGAAATTAAAGAACTCGAGACTAATCTCTGACATGATCCAAGTTGTGAGTTAAAAAAGCCAGTGTACAGGTGGTCTGTGGAATAATTCACGAAGTCACAAGTCTGGAATCATACATATGATTTACAAAGCTGTAAAGCATAGCAAACCTACAAATCTCAGATAAATCCATAGAAAAGCGAGAGGCATACACTCCTATAATTAAGTGACAATCACCCTGAGAACAACAAATGACACAACAGTAAGGGGGGAAAGATGTAAGTTTAATGATAAACAGGATTATTTATCAATATTGTAAAACAACTGCCTGAAAAAAAGTCCGTAGAAATAAACAGAACATTCCAATTAAGTAGATAGATCTAAGTTTCCCACGTTTTTGTACTTGCACCATTGCAACACTCAATAAATCAACAGTTTACACAAGAACATTCGACACGGCATACTAGTCATACATCCCGCTGTACATCCATGCTCTAAATCAATACACTTAATGCAACATCAATGTGCAAGATTTCTAACACTGGACAATTTACTGCTCTTAAGTTTGTTGACAATCGAAATACCCGCACATCCTCTCACCTAAAATATGAAACAACGAAAACATTTCAATCCGAAACTCCTTTCCTAACAGACTCCTATCCCTCTCTACTTCGTGTAACTGTGACCATCAAATACCAGGTTTTGAAAAGCAAACACACAAACAAACAAATATGCAAAACATAAGACTTACTAGTCTATAATAATTTTTAAAATTAATTTCATTTCATGCCGTAGACAATCAAAATTGTTCTCTCGTCTACAATGGTCAATTATCTAGATAAAAGAAAATAAACAGAACTATTATTATTACTACCATTATCGACAATTTTTTCCAGATAGCATGTGCAGAGATTCATTTTTCCAATATGTAGTATAGATTAAAAGCTATAACTGACAGGATGACAGATATGCAAGTACAAATGCTACTGTGCGATATAATATATAGGGTTTAATAAATAATCATGCGGGAAACAAAAGTTGTACAACCGTAGATATATTGAATTCTTAATCATTGTTTGTGTATTTGTTTTTGATGAGATATAACGATAATGAGCTGTAATGATGGATATGCGCTTCGTCCTATTTGAGACTGTTCAGCTAGATCGATAGACACCGATCAATTCGGTCCAACCAACGACGGATTCACAAGTTAAAGCATCAAACTATACCCGATACACAAAGATTAGCTATCGTAACTCATTAGCCTAGTGGGTAAACTCTGTGTCATTTGCAGCGACGGGTACTAGATACAAGACTTAATGGGAACAAAATCACTCAATGAGATGCAGGTACATCCAGCTGACGAGTTCCAAATAAGACGAAATGCACATTCTGGATCCCACTGCTAGCCCATATCCATCCATACCATGCAACTGTGAAACTACAGGCAATATTGAGGGATTCGCGTAAGAGCCTGAATTCCAATAGAGGACCGATCAATTCACTAGAGTCAACGACCGGAAATTGCAAGCAATAACATAGTGAGTTGTGTTGGTACGCTGAAGAGGTTCGTATACGGTAAACTAACGTGGACAGTAGGTAAACTTGTATGGTTGCGTTCCATCAACCATAAAACGAAATCTTACTCGCTCTGTTTCCATGATACCATAAAAATCGTTGTGTAGTTTCTTCAGATCCACCTTTTTTTAAATGGATATCTATCACGTTTCACTGAGAAAACCATGAAACATGAAAACACTTTCGCAATCATCAGCACTGGTTCTAAGAAGAAATTATTTTCGAGTTTAGAATCCAAAGGAGAGACTACTGACGATATTCTGAAAAACCATCTGATTCATAAGAGGTTTGATAATGAAAGTGATGACGCATTTCCGTTGATTTTTAAAATTATTCAAACCTCTGGGAAAAAACTTTCTCTATTCATCATCACTAAGTTGATAAACGAGGTATCGTCTTCACTTCAATTTTTTCGTTTATTTTTCACCCATCCAGTACTTATTGCGTGCACTGAGCAATAAACCAACACATTTACTATGTGAGGGCTTATGATATCACCTTGATGTCAAGGTGCAAGTGGTTTTGCGCCCAGGACCTATTGTTTGAAGGTCAACGAACCATACATATCCTACTTTTTTCCTCAGTAGTAAAACACCCGTTGAACGGATCCAAATAGTGCGTATTTTAAACCAGTATCAATTATATCTACCAGTCAGGCTTCAAAATTAGATCAGACCATAGCACAGTTTATCGATCTATGCAATGAGTGACCACTGATCCACACCTTATGCATTCTTAGAAATTAGTGGTTGGAGAACCTAAATGGCATGGCATTGCATGACATGGCAATGATATGACATAAACACACTCAAATTCTTTGGTTCTTCGACTTCTATTTCCAATTCAGATTAACATAAGACCAAGAATTACTGTATAACGGTCATTTTAATACCTGACTACACATGTTAACTCCCCATTTCTATCCTAATGATAGCTATGGTGTTAAAATTGATACATCTATGTCTGAGACATCCCTACCTCCCCGGTGAGTCAGTCCATTTATCTCCGACGTCATAAAAACATAATTAATATATGCACGTTAGTAATTCTAACATTCAACAAGCGAAAAATTCTACTTACAACGGATAAAAAATGATCTGATACTAACTGCCAACTAAAAAACTCTTCCCTGCCAACAGCACTACCATGACTGCCTATACTCCTTGTCAGTATCGTTGATGAACAGTTGACCTTACTGACGTTTTGAGAAGTTTTCTGAGTGGCTATTATTTCTTCAGATGAATATTGAGTATAGTCAACGCTTGCTGCACAACAGCTACCAGGAAAAATTGTCTTCCTATTGTCGCCGCCGCCTTCAGCACCGCCGTCATCATCATCACCACTGAATCGATTAGTGATAGCATATTTAGATAATTCAACTAAACAGGACAAAAGATGCAGCCATATTTGATCATGAAAAGTTTTATCCAATTTACTGTAATGCAAAAAAACAGAAAAGAGAGGGATGCTGGGAAATAGAAAAACAATGCATGAACAAGTCTTCATGGCATGGTTGCAGATAAAGAGTATTTGTTGTTAAATAGGAACGGGTTAGTAGCAGATTTCGTTGCTAAGCAGACTCACTAGTGCTAAGAGTACCTATCGTTATTCGACCAGCTTGATGAGACTTAAAATGCTAAATATATTCATAGATCGTTTATAATGCCAATCAGGCTTCAATTCTGATAAAATACTACAACCTAATATTAAATGTCTTTTTGCACAGATCATTCTTGTCCATCTTTTGGCTGCATTCTCCTTCAGTTTTTCTACATTTTCAACCAATCTACTACGCCCAGCTTTCCAAAGCATCGGCTAATCAATCTTCCATTCTTACAATTTTCACAAGTGAAGCCGCACTACAGACTACTTAAATGGATTCCCATCAGTAGCATACATCACAAGTACACTCCTCTTTTTTTCTTGCATCGCATCTTCATCAAAAGATATATCCTTATCTTGTTCTGAATAACACCGAGTGAAATCCCATAAAACTTGACAATTCACTTCCATATAATTTCCAAGCTATTCAATTTATTCCATTGCTACGGAGTACATCTAACTTTGCCACTTAGCTAAAGCAGAAATATAGCACGGAATGCCAATTCCTTATCACAACATGATATGACTGTATAGAAGATGCAACTAGCAAAGACACAATTCAACTACATCCAAGATAGAATACATTCTAAATCGAGAACCACGCTAAAATTTGCAAAGCTAAATCGATAAGAACCTTGCTGACACTCAATTTATTCGAGATTATTTGGCATCAATGTTTGCAAATTCCTTTACAATCCAAAGTTCCCGCCGTTAGGGCAGTAAACCACTGTGACCCAGCCTGAACAGAGCTCACAATCAATACGATTGGGATGTGTCTCCTCCAATTAGGTACTTGTTGATTCCAATAGACAGTGATTCAGTGGAACTAATTAGTTATTTTTCTTCTTGTGGTTTTCGAGTAAGAATCACAGATTTCTGTGTTCATTTAAAATACGGTGACGTGACTCATCTGTATCCAATTTTTCTTATTGAATTTGTTGTTCAATTAGACTCCTTACATCAATGAACGAGCTTTGAAAGTTTGTCATCTTGTCAATATGTCGTATTATTTGTCTGGATTTACAAACTAGCTGTACATATTTCTAAGTGGATTTCTGTATCGCTGCTGCCGTTGAAAGTGTAACATATAGATAAATTATACGTTTCTGACCACAAGTATTTTCCTGCTTTTTCTAGTACATGGTGGAATCAGAGTCAGCAATTCCGAGGTTAAGTGAAACGTACTAAGGTAAAGAATACAAGTCAGGTGGTTTGAACGAAACGAAATGCATTCAGTCACCTTTTGCATACTCGCACAGCAAGCAGTGAGTCACATCTAATGTGTAAGGGCTAGTGATACTACCTGGCTGCCCAAACCTCGGTAGGTGGAGCGGGGTTCGAACCCGTGACCCGCTCTGGCTGGGGTCGTCAACCCTCTAGACCATTGAGCCACAACTCCACTAAGTGGTTTGGATTTGTCTTGCGCATGCCAACCCACCACCTACCTGAACCTGTAATATTAGGTCACAAACAAAATTGGGTCGTAACAAAATTAAATCGGGTCATACCAAAAACTGGCACTATGAAGTTTCTAACTATTGGTTTGAGCGTGTAAACAGGTACAGATTGCCTGGCTATGATCTTCGAGATGATGGGAATCAATGGTTGGAAACTATTATTTTCACGGCTGAAAATCAGTCACAGTGGAGTAAATGTATTCATTCCTTGATATCTTTTAGAGCTTGAATACCTTCCCTAATCTTCATCTTCAAATAGTTTCTCCTCCCCTACACCTTTGTCTACTCTAATACCAATCTTTTCGTATCCAGCTGTTCTTTTCATGGTACTTTGAAGTGTGACAACTTGAACCAATGCACTTCTGTGCAAGGTTCTACGTTAATGTGTCTGCCTGAGTACATGTCACAATTTTGAATTGAATGGTATGCTGAGGAAAGACTAACCTACACAGAGGTTCCACATTGCAGAATGACATAAGCAGAAAGTAGTTTAAAAAATGAAATCCATTGGTAGCTGTTTTTTCGTCAGTTAGGAGTTTCCAGCAGTGCAAGCTATCGGGGTTAACATAGAAACGAAATCGAGATCTTCAAATACTTCTGCTAGACATTCTCTGACCGACAAGCACACGTCTCACAGTACTGCATTTTTCAAAAAATCTTTTTATCATAATACCATGAAGTCTGTGTCTCCTTTCCCTGTTAACCATTTAGGAAAGCATGAACATTTATCTCCAAGAGACTATGAGTGGTCATACATGCAGTGAGGAAGAACAGAAAACGAAACAACTCTTGAAAATGCTACATCATATCGATTTCTGACAAAATGCTATTGCCAACCTGTCGTCGTTAGCCAACAGAGCTCACCATGTACGACGACATTAGTCAAGCGACATACCTACCCAAAGCATTTTTCAGTCTAGAAAATGACACTAGAATATCACTACAAATGCGGTGTAATTCACGCTGATCCTAAGGTATATATGTTGGAATGGGAGATGATACCCAGCTCAAATCAGACTAAACACTGAAAAATTATTTTAAGCACATAAAATAGTGAAATTTACCAGCCTTTATTTTCATAAAAATAAACCAACTACTTTTGAGTATAAAAGTAGTTGACATAAATCAAGAAATATTTGACGATACAACTACTTTCAATCTTCAAAATCCATCGACACAAATCTGCGACAATTATTGTTAGTACTGCACCCAGTTTAAAGCATGAATGAAACTATATTTTAAGCAATCAATTATGTAGATGAATAATTTAGCAATTTAAGGTTTGTTTTCCTGTGAAACAAGTTGTCAAAAACAATGCGTTGGGCCCGGATTTTATGATCGGCTCTACTCAATCATTTAACGAACTACCTAGAGAAAAAATGCAGGTACAGAATATTCCCATAAGTCGAATAGCCAGAATCAAATAATCACAGTGAACCACTCTGACTGAACTGTTATGTAACCAACTACAAGGACAGAATAACCGAAAAAGCTCAAACAAAACATTAAGTTATTATTATCTTCTCAAATAACAAACCAACGACACTCTTTATGGAGATATTGGCTCAAAAGAGCTATAGGCTTCGACTTCACTTTTAGACTCACTGTCAACTATGCTAACTAAGTAACAGGTAAACAAGTCCGCCTCCTACGTAAATAGACCAGTCAATAGCGTAACCAGCTATTCTCTTAGCCCATAGCATTACCAATCGTTGTTATCAGTGTAGTCATAATATACGGACAACCACTGTTTACTCATATATTATTTGCAAATAACAGTAAGTCAGTGCGTACGAATTACGCAGCTTACGTGGTAGTACCATGGCAGGTAAAGAATAAAGCATAATGACAATTTTCTGCTGCTTCTACGCCTTGAGCTAATCTTAAAAGCATAAAGTGAAATTGGACATAAAATAGTGTGACCAATGTCACGAGTTGGTCACTCACGAGGTAAACAGTGTTGATGTTTGGACCTTAGTGATCAGTGCTGATTGAAGTCTATCGAACAATTCCGTAGCCATTCAGTCAAATGATGAGATAGTGTGGTCCCCTGTATATTTCTCCAACACTATATTTTAAAACAACGAAACAATATCCAACGAATAGGCTATCCCGTATCAGAGTTTGCTTTCGGAAGCCTGTCCATTTCAGGGATCAAATCAAAGCGTATTAAGCTGAGTAATTAATACTTTCGCGCCTCACTCTTTCTACTCTATAAGTTGTTTCTTTTGTGAGTTGTCGTTTCTTCCTTTATAACAAACTTGAGTCCATGAAGAAATCAGTCATGTTCTAGTAAAGTGTATTTACTGCTCTAAAGTCATTCCTAGATGATTTAATGAGGAAAGCTTAAAGTAGAGTTCAACGACACAGTTCGAAACACCACCAAGTATATTCTAATTTTGAGGGAGACGTTAATATTTCTGAGCAATCTGATGAAAACCAGAGTCTGAAGCAGTGACTTCATAGAAAGATTAATTCAAACAAAAACCTACCAAAATAACCTAGAAACACTAATCACAATAAGTGAAGGTTGAAGATATGCGTCAAAAATAATGTCTTAAAAGGATAGTCTTAATGCGTACGTTTTCCAGTCAAGATTAAGTCAGGATTGGAGTAAAAGTTATTCCGCAGTTAATGCTGGGTAACTGTGAACACAATATGCGAACGTCGTTCATCACTAACAGAATCCCACTGATCAGTCTTCAAGTAGTTACACTAGTCGCTGAACTTGACTTAGTTAAGAAATGATTTCAGGTTGCTATATTTTATCTTTGTCGATCTGACATTTGAAATTCAGGACACACATGTGGAAAAATTAATAATTGTCGGTTTCTGCTACTATTTTTCATCTTATTTCCGACCTAACTACTAATTTGAGTAGAAAAGATGTATTGTAGGGAAGAAATTCACTAAAAGGTTTCCTTACAAGATAACTTTTAGTTACGACACTAGTTTACTGAAGATACTTAGTGTTTCCTAGAGAATACGCTAAATAAGCATGACTATGAAGGACAAAATTCAAAGCCATAATGATTGCAAACGAATCCCATTTTACCTCTGATAGAACTGACCAATAAAATAGTTGCGTTAACTTAGTTTAGGGTGTTGAACACCTTTCAAGGCTAGCACGATGACTAACCTTAGACCATTCTATCTTATTTGTTTGCCGTTCGGCTGTATTGCTGTCAGAACGACTACTCGCTTTATTAGCTATTGACCAGCCTTTCTTGTTCTTTGTCTTCCCGACTGCTTTTGTAAATCAGGCGAACGTTCACAACTGTGAAGCACCACATCAGAAGTTTGTTGTTGTTCCAACTACATTTACATTTACATTACCACTTGTATAATAAGCCTGAAAAAAGTCGTATACCTCTTCTGAATTTCTTGTGAATTACTGCTACTCATTTAAGATTATTTCCACTTGTATTTTGTATTGAATATGAAATAAACTCTGTACAATCAGCCAGTTATTTTTACTCTGACAAATTTAGATCTGTAGTTGGAAGGCATCACAGTAACAAGCAAACAGTGTAGTAATATACTCTAATGGGTAACAGACACCGAAAACACCTAACTGGACGAAAAACCTATACGATGCTTTAAGAAGGAGATAACTAATGAGCCAAATTGTAAAATATACCACAATCCATCATCAACAAGCTGCTTTATAGTTTACAGTTTCCACAGTAATGAGATAGCAGGAATATAAAATTCCGCCCACGACCTTGAAACGACAACCAATCATAATGGATGCAGAAGTGTGGTCTTTCTTGATGACCTAGGATACTAGATTCAAGAAGTCACAGCACAGCGGTTACGGTTATGAAGTGAAAAATGTATTATTCAAATGCATTCCCTATAATTTCTCTTCTTTTATCCTAATAGATTTACGACTAAACCATCCAACTTGGAGTGTACGTCCATTCAGACCATCTAACTGAGCTATACACATTCCTCATCACCTTTCAAAATCATACGAGTGTAGTACGCTTCTTGCTGCTTGAAAGCTCAGAGAAAGCAATACCATCAAGACTCATGCATAAAAGTATGTTTTTTGAATGTTCAACAGTCACCTGACAATTGTTGAGTGGTGGCAGAATTTCATAATCTCACTGTAATCTTCATCACTTTCTTACGAGTATGAACTTAATTTTAATAATATCAATTAACAAAAAAGATTAATTGTAAGTTGGATTTGCGTACTTACTCTATTGTTTCAACAAGTTGGAAAAGTTTGCAATGACCTTCATACTTGACAAAATCACCAATAAACTGCCTACATTGCAAGACAATGACCAATTCCACTAGTGTTTGTTTACATAATTCTTGTAATTGATGAATTGTTCTGGAAGTGGTGGCACCACTATTATTGTTATTATTATTATTATTGTTATGATTAACATTACTCCCATTATTGTTGTAGGACAAATAATCTAACACTTCGTTGAGGATTGAAATAAACTTTTCAACTGCTTTACTCTATACATATTGTGAGAATAGAAGGAATAAATAAACACGTTACTGAAGTACAAGTGAGACTTCCGTCAGACATCAATTATGTATCAACCTGCTTATCTCTAACAGTTATAAAATGCATATCCATCGACCGATTGCAAATTAATAATAGAGTAAGTAGGCAACTGCCAGGTTACGTACACTTCCTGGTTGTTTGTTGGCACTGAGATTCACACCTATCATTCACTGATAAACAGTAGGAAAAAACACTTTACTTCTGTAATGACTGGCGACTGGATGACTTCATGGTGGACCAAGTTATACAGGTGAATCGATCACCGGAGGATAGGTGTTAATAAAACTTGTCATCCACTCAACATTCATTAAAAAGCACATCAGGCTGTGAGTGAATTGGGTGATGGAGGCCCTTGATGAATTTGTATTAAGCTGGTTGCTACCAGTCACCTGGATAAGTAACTGAATATTAGTGTGTTTAATGATGTTTTGCGTTGGTAAGATACGAACTTAAAAGAAGCATACAACCGTGACATTACACTGTGCACTGCACTGTAATTACAGGTTAGGCGCTTTTGGCAAATCATGTTATCCGTTAAGTTCCAGAGATAAGCAGATAGATGAAATCGACGTAGAACCTTGCACGCAAACATATCGGCTCAAATTGAACACTTCACAGTACTAAACAAAAAAGTAGGCAGATAGATTAACAGTGATATCAAAGTAGATAAACTTGTGTGAGAGATGTCAAGGAGTGAATGTATCCGTGCCACTATGATCGATCTTCAGCCATGTCATCAAGAGTTCTCAAACATTGATTCCTCTCCTCTTGGGGACCCAAACGAGGCAGCTTGTCTAAATCGCCGCCACACGATTCAGACCAATAGTCAGAAACTTCATGGAGTGGTATCAGGTCTTGGTCTGGCCACCGTGAACCCTCTTCCAGCCCGACCCAACTTATCCTAGCATGGCACACCGAGGTAGTTGGTGACTTGGTACACACAACACATGTCCAAGCCACCTTTCATCAACTTCCCTATCTTGCCTAGTACCCTTCGCCTGACTTCAACATAGCTCACACAGCGATTCCACCAGACGGAAGCAATACTACAAAGACATCTATGATCAAAGTCTTGTAACTGCCTCATGTCTTCTGCTTCCAACGGTCGTCCCACAGCCGTATAACATAACAGAATGGACAGCAGTGCAGTTTACTCATTTGTCGATGGATAGTTGGATATCTCGCCAGTCGATGCCATCGATGACGCAAGTTGGCAAGCAAGTGCCAAACGGATATTTGTATCTGATCTGAGGTTTCGTTGGCGCCCAGCTCGTCCAGGCTGATGCAACTATCCAAGTAAGTGAAGTGGTCGACACATTCCACCACTTCATTCCCTACCACTAGACTGGGGGTACTTGCATCAGATCACTTCTGGAGCATCAGCCTTCAACTTAAAGACGAGTATTCAAAAGAACGAAATACTAGACTTCAATGAAATCATAAGATGTACATTCAGATAGTGATCTATCTTTATTACTCCCATACTGTATATTTGTTTGGCTTTTTCAACCAATGTTTAAAAAGGGTTAGATGAAGTATCCTTTTTCTACTGACTGCAGTTCTCAAAAAGAAATCCCAATGGCTCTGCATTAGTACAAAGGGGAAATAATATATGACATATATATATATATATATATATATATATATATATATATATATATATATATATATATATATATATATATATATATATATATATATATATATGATCAGTATTACGCAGCTCTAATGCAATTTAAGTGAATTACTGTGATATCAGTTCAACTCTATACCACATGCATGATGCCATGAGGGATTGAGGTGGAGACAGTAATGCATTCTGAAATATACTTGAACCATGAACAATCCCTGATGAAATTATACACACAGACACGCGTGAAACGTGAATATAACGGATATAAAACAGATGGGACAGACCACCTAAACTGATTTTCTGTTTGAAGAATATTAAGTGTGATAAGTTATTCAGATATCTTCACATGGAATACCCATTTGGTTCAAGAGAGATTCAGTCGTATAGCAGGGAAGCCTGGTATACGTATAAAAAGGTGATCAGTTATACAGCGAAAACTCGGTATGATTAACTGCGCAAGTTATTTGTATAATTTTGTTTCTCATATCGTAGATAACCCGAAATTGCATCCAAATTAGTGGTTGGCGGTGATCAGAAGCAAACAGCACGAGCCTATCTCTGACTAGAACTATTTATTTGTACTGGAAAACGGTTTGCCTGTAGTATTTTAAGGCAAACATACTTCTGGAGTCTCGAATTCTAGAATCTAAGCGTTTTACTGGTACCTGTACGATGCATCCGGAGCTATCACTTTCAAAATAACTGGGATGAGACTAACCTAACCTCCAAGACGATTATATTAAGTCTATGAGTCAAGCTGTGCAGTGTAACTAATAAGTACACCAAGCTATGAAATGAAATAAAACACTGAAGCAACTACGTACATGGTGCATTAGGTAACGAGGCCCACGTACTGTGTGAAGACTGATGTTACTACCTGACGGTCTATACCTTGAGAGGTGGTAGCCACATCGCAGCTAACACTTGATTGATATATTCCAGTCAAGATTAAGACGTGACTAGACACCCGTAAACATAATCATCTGGCTTATTCTTTAAGTAGTTTGTCTTACGCAAAAATTGGAATCATAAAAGAAAGCGGTTACATGATAGGTGAAACATAAAACCAGGCAACTCAGTAGTAAGATACTAAAGTTTTAATCTCATAGTGGTTAATACAAAATACAGACATGTGGGTCTGATAAAATCGTTGTATTCCTACGCTACCAAACAGCCACAACTCCAAAACTAATGCATCTTGTCCACTGAAGAAGCAACGTCCATATGATTATCAAGCATTGAAATCTTATTTCTTAACTTTGAAGAATTCTGCCTCAGAGTTGGAGCCGAGCCAAAGTCAGTCCTCTAGATAACCAACCTCGTACATAAAGAAGTGGACAATTAAAAGTGACTTGGTGCCAGAATCTCCGATTCACTTCATTCAAGACAGTTTACACAGTCGTCTAAAATAGTCTAATCAGCTCTTATAATTTCGTCCTTCAAGTAGGATTTCAAAGACAAAAACTCACGTTAGTAGAAATGACGCAACGAGGAACCACGATTTTCTGACCTTTATTCTACATTGGTCATGATTTCCCGACAGTTAGTTATTCTTTGTGTCGTTCGCTTTTTAAACACATACTTGTAATATAAGCAAACAGTTGTCTAACAACAGCTTCAGCTATTCTTGAACTTTTTTGACCCCACTACTCCACTACTCTACTCTTTCGTGCATTTCTTATTATTTTCGGGTTGATATTCACCACCGACTGGCATCAGCTGAAGAAACATTGGGAACCTGAGGGCATTGGATAGCTGTTTCGTCTTACTAAGAGACCCCTTTGCGGTGCACACCCATGGCCCCGCCAGGGATCGCATCCAGGAACTTGTGGCTCCGCGGTCAGCGGGTTACCATTCACCCATTGGGTTGGCATCCAATGCTTCAGACTTCCTATCTCTATGAGTACATCAACTGATGTCGGTCCGTGACGAATATCAATCTGAAGTTAATAAATAAATCCCCGAAAATCTCTAAATTTTATTATTATTTTGTTCACCATGTAATTCGGTAGTATGCAGGTGAGTAGGTGAGCACAGCATTTTTCTTTATCAACCATCATTTTCTCCATTAATGTGATTTCGAATCAACATGATTTAGCGTTTTAGCTATAAGTGAGTACTGTGATGATAATGATATCGAGTTACCAGCACAGGATCGTCATATTAGATATTAACACTCGCGAAATACACTACTGAAAACAACATGAGTAGTTAAGACATATTCACGCTGATTTGTAGAATTGGTTAACCATATCAGAGTGACCTAAACACCATTTCACTCATTTGGAGTCGACCTCGTCAGCCGCGTACTCGGACAAATTCAGCTAACAGAGACTAATTGTCCAATCCAGTTGCATCGGGTTAGCTGAATTATATGTCGACACTGTTTACTCCTGTGGTTGAGTGATGGTTGTCACTTCAAGACCCAAATGTCAAGGAACATCAAGAGACTAGAGTGCGAGTTAACGTTACCAAGAGTTCACACGCCTTAACGACATTTAACGGTCAACTGTGCAAAAATCTGACCACGGTGCAGACTAATCATAATATTATATATTACAATACAATAGTCAACCAAGGGTATCATAAAGGTTAGTAGACAACTAGTAAATTTCCATTAAACAAGTGCTATATGGCAGCTTCATCAGGCAAGGCACTTAACTTTTATCACTTGGTATAGTTACACTAATCTAGTGTTCAGCGCTATACAAGCTGACAGTAACAGTAAATCAACATTAAATCAAATTGTACGCCTGGACTAACCTGTTATTTAATGTAAGTGTATTCAATCTGTCTATCACAAATAACTGTATTAGTCACATACGAAAAGAAATTGATCACGTTTACAGTCTTCATTTGTTCAGGTGGATAGAACATGCGCTACTACTCATGCTTAGTCACCATCCGTCCCATCGCACAATGTTAACTGAGGTGGGTTGAGGATGTAAAAAAGATTAGTGGTGATGAGACTAAGAGGTGGTACTAGTCTCTGGAGTCTTCAACTGTAAATATGAGCTGTGAGAACAAATAGAGACCTCCCGGTTACAGTCTGCAACACTACCGAAGTTTTTGATTGACAACTCTAGATGATGCGGCTGGAACTCGATCTCAATGGCACAGATGCATCCATAAATTAAAATCATCTTGATCGTCACACCAAAATTTGTTAGTTGCTTTACCCCCTCTTCTTCTTTGCTTCTTATGACTTTCAACGACCTGTGACTACAGTTTTTTGCCATGTTTCCATCTTTCATTCTGCTGCCTAGTATATTACCAGAATGTGTGCCAACTAAAACCGTTACACGCAGAACTGTCAGGTTCCATAGTGATATTGACTAACTGACTGAAATACTAACAAAGTGAGATGACTTTAATTGTCTTACCAATAGGAAGCAGAAGTTTGCAAACGTCGGGAGATTATTGGTTCAACTTGTCAATTTCCTGACATTTCCATTCTGTAGTCAGTCCAACCCTACCTATTCGCTGTTATTGACATCAATCTAATTAACAAAACGAAATTTAAATATGTCAATTACTACATTTTTGGTTTCCAGTGCTGAATTCAAACAATTTTTAGATGCATTTGAAATTCAATTATTAGGATTTTCACAACTCTTGTATACTTCGGGTGAAAGTTAGCAACAAACTTAAATGAACCAGATGTTTACGTGATAAGTGCAAACTGGGCTGTAGGTAGAAAAAACAGATGAACAGATAAAAACATGGAACTTCAAGTAAAGAGAGCATCCATTCAAGCTGCCAACTTCCCAACAACACAGAAGTGGGAAATGAGCTGCATACTAGAATAAATAAATAAATAAATGACATCAGAGGAGAGAGAACAAATAAATTAATGATGGTTGGCTAGAAAAAGTGATAAAATTTTCTAAGATGACTGAATAACAACTGTCCTATTATGGTCGACTCTGAACCGTATCACCAAAGCCCTCTAACCACTAATTACTAACGTCTTAGAGAACCGCACCCGGAACAAATGAACAAGTGGTATACGTTTTCACAAATTTCAGAAATTACTCTGCCATAAATCACATAGAAAACTGATAACCTTAGCTGATATCTTCCCCTCGAAAGAAGAATAAGGCTCCTACCTCGATGTGTCATGCTAAGGGAAGTTGGATTAGGTTGGAAGAGGGTTCAAGGTAGCCAGATCAAGACCTGGCATCACTCCATGAAGTCCCTGACTATTGGTCTGAATCGTGTGGCAGCGATTTAGACAAGCTGCCTCGTTTGGGTCCCCAAGAGGAGAGGAACCAATGGTTGAGAACTCTTGATGACATGGCTGAAGATCGATCATAGTGGCACGGATGTATTCACTCCTTTTAAGGCTTGAATATTTGCCCTTGCCTTAATATTCAAATTGTTTATTCTCCTACACAACTTTATCTACTCTGAAATCACTGTTAATCTATCCGCCTATTTTTTTGTTTAGTACTGTTCAATTTGAGCCGATGTGTTTGTGCGCTAGGTTATACGTTGATTTCGTCGGTCAGTCAGTCTCATACACATGAAGGCTAACAAAAGCCGAAGCAGCTGAACGAACGAACACTCTTAGGAAATACAGCGAATTGGGTCCAATCATGTACACTGTTTTGTTTCGTTGGGATGCTTACCGTTTAGTAAAATCGGGTATATTATGATCAACAAAAGATGTCACTTCACTGTCTTGTATTACACCTCGATAAAATTCCACATGCATCAGTTCATAATAACTAGACGAAAATCAAGTGGGAAAACAGTATGAATGTATAAACTATATCCGACTATCAGAAAAAGCATTAAGCATTAAGAAAAAGCGGATAAAGTCAAACAGACTCATTTAAAAAAGTTTTCCGTACGAATCTATTCTGAGCCAGAAGACTATTAAAAAACGAAGTTCACTGAACAGCTCTTTCGTACCATTTCGGAATTCTTAAATGGTGCCTACCCACCACCCCATGTGTGATCGAGTCTATCACAGTCAGATTTCGCAGTGAGCAATTGGTCAGTCAGCCAATAGGTTAGAGTAGAACAGTTCACATTTTACAGCTATCAAACTGTGCGATTATCATTCAATGTCATCAGTTAGTATATATCCTCGAACTCAACTAGCACTACAGTTTCCTACAAGAATTTCAAGAGATACATTTAAAGCAAGTAACCAATGAGAAGTCAATCGGGAGATATGTCGGAGATTGACTGAGATTGACCGTGCAGAAGTTACCATGAACTGAGATCAACTAGGACGAAAATAAAATCCAGTGTTATTTGCTTTTCAATACTTCTCTGAATCATTTCAACGAAAACTGCTTTGAAATTAGCCGATTCCTGACAAATCCAATTGACGATTTCATTATACTAGTACATTACAATGTAAGCATCGATTTTGACTGTTAATTTCTTCAAACTATTTGTTTAACTTATCTTCTCCACTGAATCTAAACTTGTTCCAATTTCAGTATTCATCTATTTTATTTATTTGAAGTTGTTTTATCAAAATACAGCATAACACAAATACAAAATTGTACATATCTACCTTAGAAAGCAAAACTACAGGACTACAACCTATGCTATATTAATGAAATAAGCGAAACATTATTCCAACAAATAGATGATATAGTGATGATTCAATTTTCGTTACATTAAAGACAAATACTGAAGTTGTAGTAAAACAACCATGTCAGAGGACAGACCTTTTTCTGTAACGAAATTACTACAACAAATAATACACAAAAAGCCGTGTAAAAGCAATTAACCACCTAATAGTTACTATGATCACTATCATCTACATTTTTATCGACTTGATAAAATGTCCAACACAAATGTCAACTCAATATGTGATACAATATGTGTCATGACATAGAAATAGAAGTCAAATCTTGCACAGATATGCGTCCGTTCAAATAGCGACAACCTTAACAATAATGCATATAGAAGTACAGAGAAATGGAAACACAAATGAGTGTAAGTTAGTAAGCGTGTTCAAAATTTCGAAAGGGATAAAGAGTCTCACCCATATGATTCGCTTATAAGTCATATCATCCACCAACAGTTTCAAACCACTGATCCCTATTACCTAAAGGACTCCAGCTAAGTAGTCTTTATCTCCCCAAATTCATAGGCCAGTGCAATATATTTTAGCCTGGTTACCTTTGGGTTTCTTTCAACTTAATCCTACTTTCGCCAACATGGTGCATCGAGGTAGACTGAAGCTTAAGAATCTGAGGTAAATATCCCAACCCCCTCCAGTAAGTTCATGTTTACGAGCTTACTGACTGACTCACCCCTTCCTTGTCTATCCCTCTACGCCTCATGTCAACACTGTTTCTTCTTCTGTAGCTCTACAGAACAACAATCCAAAGATATCCAAGTGAAGTGGTCAACGCATATGTAAGTTATTCAACTAGCTCACTGGTAATCATGTCAGAACATGTATCGCATGATGCTATTAACGCTAGAAATATCCTATAATCAAGATTCAACACAGAATTGATCAGCCCATGTTAATAGATTATCCACTTGTCGTAGGAATGCAAACAGGAACTGCTCACTTCGGCATAGAAAATTGACTACAGAAATATTCTCAGCTCTAATAATTATAATAATAACTGACATTCAGTGAAACAAAACTATTCGATATAGTTCAACAGATTAGTGAATAATGATGTGCTGTTTTAAGCAATAGGTGGTGAGTTTAAGACTATATTCACCGAGCTCTATGTACATTCTGCAGGAAAGAAATACACTTTTTGATATCCACTCCTAGTCAATACAAAACAGCTCTGCATTACAGACTATCACTTACATACTGAGTACTGGTTAAGACAGCGTTATAGTATAATGAAATACACTTTAAGAAATTAGGAGCAACAATGTAATTGTGATTCTTGAAAAGAGACCACTAGACGAAAGACTTTATTCATTTTGGAGGTCTGAGGGACTTATTTATTGATTTCAAGTTAATATTCGTCATGGGCTGACATCAGCTGCCGAAACATTGGAAACCTGGGAGCACTAGACAGCTGTTAAGTCCTAGTATGGGACTCCTCAGCATTGCGTACGTACAACTCCACCAGGGATTGAACCCAGGACTGTTCAGGTTCCCCAGTCAGAACGTTATCATTGAGCCATTGAGTCGGCACTCAGTGGTTCACATTTCCTACTTCTGTCAGTTTACGACATAGCACGACTTCGATCCAGTGCCGTCGTTGAGTAACTGTCCTCATGTCCAACTTGGTTGGACCTACCGGTCACGACTTCCCCTTAGAACTTTGGGAATCTCATCTCGAAGCAATTTACTAATGAGCACCCGGTTATCCAATTTTGATGTTTGTGAAGATTTACTCATTGATTTCATCAGCGACTCGTCTCAAAATGAGATTCCTGAAGTTCTAGTGAGAAGTCGTGACCAGTGCAGCCAACCGAGTCGAACATGACGACACTTACTCAACGACGGCATCGGATAGAGGTCGCAGTATATCATGAACTGATAGAAGCAGAAAAGGGGACGACTGGATGCCGATTCAGTGTCCGAATGGTTACCTGCTGGCAGTGGAACCTAAGGGTCCTGGTTCGATCCCCGGCAGGGTCACAAGTGCGCACTGTAGAGGGGTCCCACATTAGGACGAAACAGCTACCCAGGGCCCTCTGGTTTCCAGTAGTTCTTCAACTGATGTCAGTCCATGATGAATACTAACCTGAAAGACATTGACTTTACAGTTACTATAACACCGTGTATACCTTGTCTAATTTAATCAGAGCTGTTCAACATGACCTATGGGCGAAAAAGAGTGCAAACATCTCGCTAAGCAAATGTAATTTCATGTACTCAACTGTAGGCCAAACCAACTGCTCGTCGCCAGTAGAACAAGAAACAAGAAACAGCGCCGACAGAGTATGTTGAGTTTGGCTTTAAACCCCTGATAAGGCTGTACAGAAACGAAGTGTATTCTCTACACAAAAATCTGAATAAATCATGATTACCATCATGATGCGCTAATTAACGGAGAAAAAATCCAACAGATACGTTTCTATCTAATCCTTTTACTAATAATCCAAATATTCAATTAACATAACAAAGTGGATCCCTGGCATTAAAATGATTTAGTGTACTGAATAGAACTGAGGCTGAGTGAGGAAATGCAAAATACAGAATATAGGGCAGTCGTAGTTAAATTTCAAAAGTAAATCAGCAGGAAGTCCTGCTCAGCCTACATTTCATGCTTGTTTGTACTCAACCATAAAAATGTATACCGAACCAAGGGGATAATGATGTTATCTTAGTGATTCGAAACAACTGTGTCAGCACTCAGTATTGTTTTCAAATGACTTACCACTAAACTGTACAGGGAACGACTAACCATCCGTACCGAAGTAGTACAGAATAAACTATGGATTATCAGTACATCTAGAAACCTACTAGACAAACCAACACAAGCAACTTGTAGACAATTTATTTCTAGTTTATTAATCAGAAAATGATGATAACCAGAACAGAACATCCGTTCTAATAGCTTTAACGATTGTTTTGATTCTTACTGTAAGCTATTACTGATTGTCTCTCCTATACGTAGTGATATTTCGGTTTGACTTAACAGATGGTGGACTGAAGTGTAACAAACTACTGACTAGGAGATAAATTCATTTGTTAAAAACTTAAAAATTGACGAACAGTAAAGAAAAGGTAAAACAAAACAAAACTGCTTATTATCAATGTTCATATGAATCAATTCGGTTACAGAAGCACCATCACCATCCTCGGATGTTCTTAGTATGTGATTAATGACTTAAGAAGTCTACTACCTTTCAAACTCGTTCATTCCTTTTTGTCATTTAGTGTAGACCGTTTTTTCTTACGGAAATCTAGCAGAGCGATTAAAACTGTAACCGCTTCTTCGTTTCCGACTTCCTTAATGTGCCATTACTACGCAATTTTTTATTAGACTACATCAGATCATATTTGTCAGGTATCTAGGGAATATTGTGTATGGGCTGTCAAAATGTCATACACCCAGAATTTTAGAATGATCATAAGAAAACGGTCAAGATTAACAACATTCAGCCTTTGCATATATATCATATAAAATACAACGATATAAACAATGCATTTTCGCAGATACTGTCACTGTTCGAATAACTTAAAGGCTACCACAACAACTGAAACAACCAATTAGATTTCATTATTTCATGAAACCTGTCTTTCCAGCCGAAATAAACAAACCTAATCGGTTATTTCAGTCATTGCTAGGGTGGCTTTTACAGTCAGTTGAATTTTCTGACATTACCTGAAACACGCAAACTCTATTTACCAAGCTTACAGACAAAAGCGATAGTTACTAATTTCATCGATATTATCTCAAGGCTTCTCTCATATTGTTTTGTACCACGGTTAATTTATTTAGATAGTAAAAATCTTCAGTGGGCTGGAACAACTCCGTCTAATAAACTGAATTAGCGTACAACAGAAGTGACATCATCTACTGAAGCGCATCATATGGTCGCTGATTTACACTATCCTCTGTCTCACTCTCACACCAGTCGATCCATCAGAGTTGTGAGGGCCGTGGAACGCTATTTCTTCAAAAGGTGCCTGAAATAGATTTGTGTGACCGCAGAGCCCATCGGACATCTGCTAGAGGCCTGTCACACTCAGCCCTTTGTGTACGACTATTTTGAGCTTTTGTTGTTTTGGGGTCGGATTGACGAAAAGAAACGACAAATGAACCAACACCACTGGTTCGGCAGACCGTGAGATATGGTGGGGTGTGTTATTTTTGGGACCGACCTTTTCTAACCGTCCCCCCTTCCACTGACAAGGTAGCATCAGCAAGGCACTGCTGGTCATCCAAGGGAAACACCTTACAGCTGTCACATCACATCCAGCTAGCACCAGTACGACTTCGCCCTTAGACCCCCATCATAGTGTGGTAATTTACACCACAACGGTAACGGTAACTGCTTTTCGTCTAACCACTATCCAACAAACCTTTTTGGTATGGTAGGACCTCGAGGGAACAAGTGTTCCACCGGCATAGCTCTTTATGTTATTGTGATATGCAAGCTCGACCACCATGTCAAGATAGCAGCTATCGGTCGGGATACCAGTGGATGCGCTTAAGAATAATTCTCCAACCACCAGCTGGACTAATCTTCGTTCTCGAAAACTGTAGGTCTAATTTCGTCAAAGATAACACTGTACGTGATTCAAACACACCAATGATAAAATATTTGTACCCTTCTTTCTTCATCTTATTGTTAGAGAATGTTTTTTTGTTGGCATAGAGTTGGACTGAATCGAACGTTTCATAATCAACAGTTGTGCACACTCCAAACGTGCAGTTGGTTTTAGCCGGCTAATAAACTTCTTTAAAAACACTGTCTCCATCCATATACATAGTTCATAATAAATTCATGATGGCTTAGAAGTTCATCACAGAGATTTTGTGTTTGTTTGTATTACTGTCTCTTCTAGATTGTAGTACTTGCTGTTTACATTTACTTCTATGTGAAGATTTTTGGCCAAAAATTTTTTGATGCTTCCCTGACTATTAAAGCGGCTAGCCCAAAGGTTAACAAATCCAATTTATCACTAGTCAATAACAGTATTGTCAGAAATCCAATCAATATTTTCGGTAATCTATCTGATTTTGTAAAAGTATCACCTGATGAGAATGCTGACAGTATGCTATTCCATCAAGATAGGAGACGCACCACATCGGTACACTTTGATAGATGTTAGTTGGATAGAGGTGATCAGCAGGAAGTCTTGGACCTAGGTTTCTTGATTATTAGCACTCGTCAGGGGTTCGAACCCGTGTTATTCAGTACTCCAGTCAAAGACGTTACCACTCTTTAGTGACCAATCAATGCATCTAATCAAACCCTACAGGAGGTCAATCGGAGGCCGAATGCCTCAATGATAACGTCTCTGATTGCAGCACTAGGTTACTTAGATTAGAATTTGACAACGAACATCAATCCCGAGGAGGTTGCAGATGCACTTTTCTGAATGGTGGCAACAAGCACAAAACTAAGAACAAGGGTATCTTGCCAACTGCCTCCAACTATCTGACATCTATCAAAGTATACAGCAATGGTGAATCTCCTAGCTTGATGGCGATACTATAAAATGACTGATCGAATTCGATCAGTACTCAGGACCAGACAACATGAAATTGGTTGCCCTCCAGCGACGATATATATATATATCGTTAATTTTGTTCCTTCAGAGGTGTGTATTTAACACCCTACCTGGTATCCAGCACTTTTCTGTCCCTTTTGTGCATGAGTACGATGTGAAGAAGAAATAACTCAAGATGAAAAATACTTTTCGGGAATTTACGCAAAAATCACTCAACTATTATAACAGAAATAAAAATATGGCTTATTATAACTTGTATTGCCGTGTAATCAGGTGTAACTCATAACTGCAGAACAATTTTCTTAACAAAACAGTTCAAGTAAAAAAACAGTTTCCACCTCCCGAATTTTTACCTTATTCGTCTATTTTAACTAACATTTCCTTTGAAAGCACTCATTACTATGAAAAATACAAATTATAACCAAGTGGTTGCACCAACTAGTTATTTACATTGCAAACCAACGTTTCTCATTGGGTTGTTTCACCACATACAACCACTGCTGCTAAAAGTAATGCTGGTCAAATCTTCCAGTCTTCGGTTGACACCGGACAGAACCAAATGCTCAATATGCGAAAATTTCCGTGATTCAGATTGAAAAAGGAAGTATGCCATGAGTTTTAGATGATAGGCTCTTTTGTCCTCATTAGCATGATGCATCTGCCACCATAAGGAAAGTGTCATTCGGTGGGTCATTCCTAAGACTAAGAATCAGACAGAAGCACATACTACTCACTTGTGTGTAAGGCTTTGATCATAGGTGTCTTGGTACCATTGCTCGCATTTGGTGAGATCACCATTTGAGAAATGTCGTGGTCAACCGAAAAGTACCAAGCAAGACAGATAAATCGACTCACTAGATTGTGGACCTTCATCAGCTCAGGTGGCTCAGACATATACTGCCCATACTGAGTCACCACCTACCACAACCCCTCCCCCATACTACAGGAAGCTGAATTAGATTCGAAGAGAGTTCAGCGTGGTCACACCAAGAACTGGCACCACTCCATGAAGTCTGTGATTGTTGGTCTGAGTCGTGTGTGGAGATGTAGGCTAGCTACTTCGTTGCGGACCCCGAGATAACAGGAATCAGTGGTTGATGATTCTTGGTGAAATGGTTGAAGATCGGTCACAATATCGCAGATGTATTCATTCTTTGACGTCTTCTGAGGTTTGAATACTCGCTCTAACCTTGATCTTCAGACTGTTTGTCCTCTCGTACAACTTCGTTCACTTTCATAACACTCTTATTCTATCCACCTGCATTGTATACTGCTGTGATGTGTGCAAATCTGAACCAATGTACATGAGGTTCTATGTTGATTCTATCTGCCTGACTCATGACTAATTTGTATAAATAATCTAATTCTACAGAGATTCATGAGTGGCCTGGATAGTTTAGTGGTAAAGTCTGACTCCGGTACTAAGTGACTCATGTTTGAATGATTGAGAGAAAGCCAATCGCCTAGTGGTTACAGACACTCCTTTCTGATGAGCCCCAATCAGCACGAAACCTACGGCTTCTGAACGACTGATTCTCGTCATTTTACATCCGAATAAAGAGTCGACGCACCTGAAACTGAGGACGTAACTACCAATCAAACAGGAATGCGTCCATTAGCAGCTATTTAAGATGCTTCACATGAAGACGGTAGATCATTCTCATCTTCTGCGGAATATATTCAAGGTATTGTATGTATCAAGTCATGTATTCGAACTCCAAAAACTAAGATTGCTGATAATTCTGGCTCGGGAATGAGATTCCCAAAGTAAAACTATCTGCTCTCACCAATGGACACAAGTTAATAAACTTTATTCATTCCTACCGTCAATAACACTGAAACATTTATTGAATCAGAGGGAATTTAGGTTGTTCAAGCCTAGCAACCACACTCTAAATAATTTAAACACGTCAATGATATTAGTGATAACAATAAGTGTTACGCATTGCTAAAAGAACTCAAAGTAACTGTTATATTTCACAGATCTCACGTGAGTGTCCATATTATTAGAAACAAAATGAAAATGCTTTCTCTTGCTCAACAACCATATGCATGTCCATCCACTTGACAATGATTAACAGCTGAGTAAATTTAGTAGGGCTCAAACTCACAACTCATTGGTTGAAAGTCGACTGTCCTGACGAAGGAACCACAGCTCCCAGTGTACAGAAATTGTCCTGCGGTACAACAGATTTAAGTGGCCGATAACTCATAAATTATATATCACTGACTGATAATAACAAATGTCCACAGAAAGTGACAACGAAATAATGGTTTGGTGTTTTGTAATGTAAAATAAATATGTGTAAGTGATTTCCTTGTGGTGCTGTGACTCAATGGTCTTGTCACTTGGTCTCCAAACGATGAGTCACGAGTTCGAACCCGGTTCGAACTTCCGAGGTTTTGGCAACCACGTAGTATCATTAACCCTAACGAGTCATTACCTACTGTACGAATGTGCACACGGTTACTAAACATGTTTTAATTCGATATTTTCATTGATTTTTATCAAAAGTGATAGTATGACTAGTCGTATTACCCTTGGGAAGATGACTGTTATGCAAGGCAACGAAGTTCTGAATATTATTTATTAGTGTCTACAATTTTTAGATTCCCTTTAATAGTTTTGCTAACTAAAATTCAACATGATCCAAACACTAGATAATCCATCAGCGGTTTATACGGCGACCCCTCAGAACCTTATGATCTGACCGATTTGTAATGGACAACTGAAATCTGCACACAAAACTACTTCAGAGGTAAATCAGGAAAGCATAAACTGTTATGACTCACTTCCGGTAAGCATGTAAAATGAATAGGACAATATAGGAAATGCAAAATACATTTAAATAAAAACTCTAAAGACATTAAGCAGTGCAGGAAATTGCTAGTAAACACGCTTATTCTGATATCAATTAGTATTAGACCGTAACATCATTTGCAGACACCTTTCGAAGAAAAGTCATAAGTAATAGGATTCAAGGTAGTATTCACCACAGGCTGACGTCAGTTGGAGAATCTTTGAAAACCTGGGAGCACTGAACAGCTGTTTCGTCTTAGTATGGCACTCCTCAGTAGTGGACACTTACGACCCCGCCAGGCATCAGACTCAGGACCTGCAGGGTCACGGCGAACGCGTTAACCACTCAGCCACTAGGTTGGAGTTTAGTTTCCAACCCCCGTCAATTCACAACAAAACGCAACTATAACGCTTCGTGATAGATATCCCGAAATTTTAGTGAGAAGCCATGACCTGTGTGGTCAACCAGTCGGAAGTGCAGAGGATGCGAACTGAAGACCTTGGATGATAGTCGTCCTATATTGTGAATTGACAGGAGAAGAAACTGTGTACCATAAAAACCCGACCCAGTGGTTGAATGGTTTACGCGTTCGCCGTGAAAACTGAAGGTTCTAAGTTCGATGCCTGACTGGGTCGTGGGTGCATACTTCTGAGGAGTCCCATACTAGGACGAAACAGCTGTTCAGTGCTCCCAGGTCTTCAAAGACCTTCCAACTGATGTCAGTCAGTGATGAATATTACCTCATAATTAAAATCCCCACTAGCCTGAAACTACATTAACAGGATTCAGTTTGAAAATTGACTTGGTAAAACGGTTGCAGTTGCATCAAATGTAACTCTGGAAATAAAGCTCCCTCACTTAGTCCCACATTCCGTAACAAAACGGATCAATTCATGGGTTTCGTAAAACAACCATAGTCGTACGTACAAAAAGAAAGTGGATAGCCAGGATTAGCACGATCCTTAACATTTAAGTATTTTTTTATAGGAAAAGCTTCTGCAAACAACGGAAACTTGAAACGCTAGAACCACAAAGCTGTGGTCTATTGATTTAAGTACCCAAAGTTTGAATAGGCTGGTAAATCATGCATTCACCTCCCGATGGAAGTGCTGAAGTGATAATAGTAATTTACTGTAGTAATTTCTAAACAAAAGTGGCTTTCAGTACGTGAGGAAAATTGCTTCCGAAAATTGACTATATCCTCTCAAGCACTGAACACGAGTGATGATTATAATTAATTTGCTTCTTTTTCCTGGAAGTAGCATATAAAATGGTGTTAGTAACGACTTATGGTAACTGAACATAAAGGAATTCTTCGTGTGCCACAGTGGTTGTGTATGGGCTTATGTTACTGTCCAATCACTCGGGTTGAAGTAATTGGAATGGGGTCGGAATCCAAGACCTGGTTGAAGGTAAAGTTCCTAAGACAATGAACTGTAATTCCGAGGGTACTGACCTACTACTTTTAGGACACAGATAAACCAAACAACCATTCATTAATGTAGAATGAAACCTTTACCAGTGTATATTTACATATATCTTTCAAATTTGGCTTACCACTATCCCAAGCTGTCGGCAACTATTAGTCAAGAAATTATCATCTGTATGCCCATTGTCATTAAAGCAAGTGGGCCAGTCTGACTGCTCTCCATGATCAGAATGTAAACGTAATCGATGACGACGTGATGAACGGGAACTCTTATCCTTCTCTTTCATTTCATTCCTATGATGTACACCGTTCGGCGATGTAGATGGTGATACGGAAGCAGTGGACAGGATACAGTTCGATATGGCACGTAAGGATTTACTGCGCTTTTTGTTACGATCAGTTACTTTATACTTAACAACAACAGAATCTCCTTTTGTGCACAACACTTTATCGTTCTCATTGACATTTACCGAACGACCAGACTTTCTAACTGACTGTATAATAAAACTACGAAAACGCCTTAATAAAGTTCTAGATTGCTTCACAGATGGATTCCCACCGTTCTGTTGATGTTGAGATGTAGTGTTATTTGGTGATGATGGTGATGATGACACCATTGACGATGAGGACGACAATGATGGTAGGGACGCCAGTGTTTTATCAAATAAAGTAACATTTGAGTCAACTTTAGGACTTAATGTAATATCTTGATTCTTTCCGTCATACCCATGACATAAACAAATAAATCCAACTCGATTTTCTGGATACTGCCGACCATGAGGAAGGGAGTGATCATGTTTGCTAGTTGTTGAAGAATAAACACAAGTATTTGAAGCACCCGACTGGAAGAATCCGTTTAACGACCGTACTGGTCTTAATGAAGTTGAGCATTCTGGGTTTGCATGCGAAAATAACGAGCTGGCATTCACGTGTTGATTGCTGAAACCTACAGGTGGTTGGGTTTGATCATTAAACGTAGAACTGAAGATATCTGATGAATTGTATATTTCATCCAGAGATAATTTGTGCAGATTATCATCTGCATTATTTATTGATGAAGATGAGTATAACGAAATTCCTGATGCCATAGGGGAATGCATAGATGAAGGGTATGTACTATTACACCTCACTGTAGGGATGATGGACGATGATAAGGAAGACTGATAGTCGTTGACATTACTGGTTAGTTCACAACTGGATACAGATATCTTTTTCGAAGAGCTTTGAGCACCGGCACCATCATCATTATCATCACCGTCATCAAAAGCATTCAAATGACTGGTGTTCGTACAGTCTGATGACACTAAAGATATGCTGGATGGTGATCTGGAAAATTCCAGCTCACTGTCAGTTGTTGATGTGACTGTAATCGTGGGTGGGATGAAAACTTTTGACGATTCTGGCTGAATACAAACTTGTGATCCTAACATTTACCGAAGCAGTAATATTGATAATATGTAACAGAGGCAAAAACCCGAAAGTTCAATACGCCTGACCATAATTACCCAGATAATGGTGCAAAAATGCGGAATCCACGTTCGCCGCAACTGTTCTTGTTTAGACAATTACAGGTGAGACACACCATACACTCAGGTGACAGCTAGTATCCTATTGGGTGACAAAATGTCGTCGTTTAACTAGTGTCCTATGTTAGTAAAACAGACACATCAAGCACACATCCATTTACATGATCACATGATGAAAAGGGAAGAGAAATTAAATGGAATAAATATAAACCAGGACTAACCCTAAAGGCCACCCTAGCAACTGCCGAGACAACCAATCATATCTCTTCATTCTAAAAATAACTACCTTCCCAGCCGAAATGTCGAAAGGTGATTGGCTATTTCATCAGTTGATAGCGTGGCCTTTAAAGCCTCTATAAGTTAGATTAAGTCTCAGCGCACTTGAGATCTGGGCAAATAAAACACATTTAGCACCAGCCGCTTCACCCGGCCGGCGCTCAATATTTGTGGAACTAAACGGTCCAATTTCGACAGGGATTCATATAAAATGAATAGAATGGATTTCAGTTAAATCATGATGAGTTTGTAGAATGAACTCGTTCTACTATGAATAAATTTAAAGTGAATATTTAAAACTGAAGACTCAGTCCTACACCATTAGCTCTGGATGAAAGTGATAACTGTTCAGTAATCTCCAAACTTCGAGGTTTACTATTGGTCGTTTCATCATCTAGCTAGGTGACTTCACCAGCATTTACTCTACAAAGAAGTGAAGCATTTCCAAGCTAGATGAGCGTCTATGTACGATATCTGCTGACCTTAGGTGTTATTTCCTTGTTAGTTGAGATGGGTTTTTTCCTCCTTTTTTGTTAGTAATTGGTGTTCATAACTTTCCTGACCATTGACCCATGCCGTAAATCTAATATCCGGTTATTGATCTGTTCGGTTGGTTTACAATTGACTGATCCCTCCTTTGTAGTCCGTATCTTTGATCAGTGTTCACTTACCTGTTGATTGCCACTCGAATGGAGTACCGTGCTTCTAGGGATTCTCTTTTACAGTTTTTCAGCTTGATTGTTTTAGTACTTCCACGTTGTCCCAATCGAAGCTGTGGTTGTGCTAATCTGCATGGACTGACATGAATGATGATATATCGTGCCATCTGACTGCTAGTTAGTGCTCATAAATCTTCCGGGTTATTCAACGACTAGATTGGTCAATGTAGTAAGTAATATTGATAGTCTTTACTTTTAGTTTTGCAGAATATGTTCATCTCATCCTCTTTGGGTAATGAATCCTTCAACTTGTGCCACACTGGTGTGGAATGGATGAAGTAATCGTTTAGCAGTTTCTGAGACGTCTTTGACATGCGGTACAATGAGTTGTTTTGTGGGTTGAGATAACTGCCTTGATCCATATTCTATCCTTAGGAATTTCTTGATGAAGTTGGTTTGACTTTCACTGGTTTTGAACACTTCGAAAGGTGGTTTTCTAAATTCAGCACTAGCTGAGTGTTGCAGTGAGTTTTGGCACGTCCGAGAGAGCTTGCGCACAACTCTGTTGCAGTTCAAAATGTGATTTCTGTGTATCGCCTTCCTGTGCACTTGTATTTGTATGGTTCCATCATGCATCCCAGTGATAAGACATTGTCTGGGAACGCTATTTCGTTATCATATTCTTTCTACTGAATTGAATATGTTCAAAGCCTTGGTTTAACCTTGAGGTTACAACAAGTTTGTTAAACAACAGTGTACTTCCCATCTTTGTGTATGACGAAACTGTCACCCATCAATCGATGAATCTGCATTACTTTTATTACCATTCTGATATGTTTAACATATATGTATATGTGTGAGTGCTGCTTGTACAAACTTATGCTGCAACGCCTTACAAATCGGATAGTAGATGCAACATGACGGGCACAATTCCAACACTGATAAAAACGTTATATTATATCCAGCTGTTGTAATGCCTTGATGAAACATTTTGCTGGCACGATTTTGTCCGGTTATCATCGGCCGTTTATGAGTGTTTTATTTCGGAACCGGAAAACAGATATAACAGCTTTTACTCGACAGCTTGCGTTATCTGAGGTGACGACTGCCAAGATATCTATCTATCAAACGATGAATATACCGTGCTGCAGACCGTTCTGTCATGTTATACGGCTGTGGGACGACTGTTGAAATCATAAGACATGAAGCGGTCACAAGACTTTGATCATAGGTGTCTTGGTACCATTGCTCGCATTTGGTGAGATCACCATTTGAGAAATGTCGTGGTCAACCGAAAAGTACCAAGCAAGACAGATAAATCGACTCACTAGATTGTGGACCTTCATCAGCTCAGGTGGCTCAGACATATACTGCCCATACTGAGTCACCACCTACCACAACCCCTCCCCCATACTACAGGAAGCTGAATTAGATTCGAAGAGAGTTCAGCGTGGTCACACCAAGAACTGGCACCACTCCATGAAGTCTGTGATTGTTGGTCTGAGTCGTGTGTGGAGATGTAGGCTAGCTACTTCGTTGCGGACCCCGAGATAACAGGAATCAGTGGTTGATGATCTTGGTGAAATGGTTGAAGATCGGTCACAATATCGCAGATGTATTCATTCTTTGACGTCTTCTGAGGTTTGAATACTCGCTCTAACCTTGATCTTCAGACTGTTTGTCCTCTCGTACAACTTCGTTCACTTTCATAACACTCTTATTCTATCCACCTGCATTGTATACTGCTGTGATGTGTGCAAATCTGAACCAATACATCTCTTTGCGAGTTTCTACGCTGATTTTATCAGTGAGTCAGTCAGTCACTTTATTTTCTTCTTATTCAACAACATCAAAAACTTGAGTGCTGCTAGAACGAAGGTTATACAACGTAAACATCTACCACATCTCAGGCCTTATCATCATAAAGAAGAACAAAAGTGACAGTCAATGGTGTTCACATTTTAGTGTAAGTTAACTGAAGTTAGGATTTCAAGCCAGTCACTGAGCGGCAGTCTAGTATAATGAAAGTACCTACTTAAATCATATTCTCCGGCTTACACAATTCGAAGATGAAAAAGATGTCTTTACACCAGTCATTCCCCCAAAGTGAACTCCTTTAAAATTTCAATTATTTTTAAGACGTCTACATATTATCCAATCAGATTTCATTGTATTCAGCCGTAATGGATGAAAAGCAAACACATAGGTATAAGCAAGTTACTTATTCATATTTCTTCCCAAAAAGTTGCAAAGATATTTAGAAAATTGCTTGTTCATGTCAGTGCATAAGAACTATTATCAGGGAAGAGAGAGATTTACTAATTATCCTTAAACTGAACAATCCCTGTCCGGATTTCGCGTAACTTAGCGAATACCAACTAACCAGCTGCGATTTTTAAATTATAGTGGGCAAACGCCACTCAAAACGAAAGCATTAACTCATTTCTGATACACAGAAAAGTTAACGTAGGATTTATCACAAACTGACATCAGCAGGAGGATTACTGGAAACTTGGGAGTAGTGTATAGTTGTTTTTTCCCAGTATGAGAACCCTCCTATATGGTTCAGAGAGTTAGAGCATTTCCAACAAACTACAGATAGACATCAACAACTGCTACCTACTCCCACTCGATACTGAAGGTCAGATCAGATGGTCAGAATGATAAAGATAAGCAACTAGGAATTCTGTCGGTCTGTCTGTCTGTCTGTCTGTCTGTCTGTCTGGCTGTCTGGCTGGCTGGCTGTCTGGCTGGCTGGCTGGCTGGCTGGCTGGCTGGCTGGCTGGCTGGCTGGCTGGCTGGCTGGCTGGCTGGCTGGCTGGCTGGCTGGCTGGCTGGCTGGCTGGCTGGCTGGCTGGCTGGCTGGCTGGCTGGCTGGCTGGCTGGCTGGCTGGCTGGCTGGCTGGCTGGCTGGCTGGCTGGCTGGCTGGCTGGCTGGCTGGCTGGCTGGCTGGCAACGAACCAACCAACCAACAACTTATAGTCGAACAAATACGCAGAAGGAAGTGGAGATGGATTGGACTAGGCATACAGTGAGAAGACCGTTCGGGGACATCACGCAACAGACCAGGCCATCGAGTGGAATCCAAAGGGGGAACGACGACGAGTTGGGCATCCGGGGGTTGACATGGAGGAGATGGTGTGAGGAAGAAATGTAAGCTTGTGGACAGTGGTGGAGCCAGGTTGAAAAGACTGAAGAGAAGAGAATGAAAAGTGGCGACGTGCTACTGAAGCCCTATTTTCCACTAGGAACCCAAGAGACAAATAAATAAATAATAAGTAAGTGACTCCCTGACAGTTTGCACCCACATCCCAGTGGCCAAATGATATGGTTTTCATGAAAATTGATGGGACTGAGTTCGACCCCTGGGGTGGTCGTCAATGCGTGCTGTTGAGGAGTTCCATACTAGGATGAAGCAGCTATTCAGCTCTTCAAGATCTTCAACTGATGTCATTACATGACGAATACTACCTTAAAATGAATTCATTCCCACAAACCTCCGAGTTGAAAGAAGCATCAACTGAAACCGAATAACAAATACATGGGCAACGTAAGACTTGGCATCGTTGCTTATCACTTCAGGTTGTCACGCACACACCAACAAATCCAGATGAAACTGTTTATGGCGATGTAAGGTAGAGGAATCAAATTGATGTCAGTTGTCTTGTAAGAATATACAGCATTCAGAGAAAAGGGGATGAATGGAATTCAGAAGAGTGAACATAAGAATTTTCCAAAAAAAAAAGTAGATAACGATAATGCGTACATTTTTCTTTATCAGTTCACTCGGTTTTGAGTCGTATCACCTACAGTCTCGAAGCATCAATCTCAACGGAATAAGACTTCAGTTCTCCGGATAACTTCGACCAAAAGTCAGGTGTACTACACGAGTTGGTGCCACCATTTCAACAAATTTCTACTCTTAATAACAATATATGTTGTGATAGACTTCTGTAACCTCATCAACTAAGTAACTTTCTTCACTTGCTATTCTACGCCTAACGCCCACACGCCGATACCCTAGTACTTCAGTGGTTATACGAAAATGAGATTGGTCAGATTAGCTGTTGTTTGAGTCGATCGTCAACTTTTAGCAGCTAAAATAGTAAGTGATTACCATTCCTATACTTCAGAAGGTTCCTATAGCCTCACCAGACTGCTTAATCTATACAAGTGAACTAAGAAGAACAGAAAAGGATATAACACAACATGAATGTTCACTATTGTTTGCTATCGAAGGAATGAGTCAGTTTAGACACTGACTACGGCAGTCAATAGTTTTCTCTAGACATCTCAAAGTCATTTAAATATGCACTGGCGTATTTTCTCACTCATGAACTGTTTGCACCAATTTTTAACTTCTATAGTGATTATTATAGATTCCATCTGTCTTTACCCATCCTAAGCACTGGTCTCTTCCTTTCGTTTGCAGTACGTTTTCAATGCTCATTTGTTAATTTTGTTCCCGTGGTTTAAGAACATATATGTGCGAGAGGTATAGACTAGTTTTAAAGTACCTCGATTGAGTTAACATACGCTGTTTAGTCGAGTGACTGATTATTCTACCAGCTGGATATGAGAGACGTTCAGTAAGTGATCTATCTATCATTTGCCGCTCGGTAACCCGTGTTCTTTTAATATCTGGCAACCGTATTCTTGGTATTCTTAGTTGAACTACTCCACAATGTAATCATGGAGATTCATGACATCTCTAACCACATTTTTCATTGAATGACTTAAAGTCAATGATTATATGAGATAATTGACTGGAATCATACGTACTGAGTTCATGGATCAGTGGGAACAAAGGCGACTTGAACTGTAGCTCATCCAGTCTAGTCCCAAACATAGTGAAGGGCACATGTCTGATTCCAATCTTAGTCACTACTTCTATTAAACATAGAGCTTTCAAGGCTATATTGTCCACATCAAACTCACTGACACTATTTAGTAGAACAGTTCAGAGACCAATTTATCACTAGTGCACATTTTGCAAAATCTTTGTTCCTTCTCTATGCATACACGTATCTTGAAATGTTGGTAATAAGATAGAAAAAAGCACAGGAGTTATGTTCTATCTCAATCACAACAAACTTTTACTAACAAACCTTTCACTTTCAGTTCGAGTTTTTTTTACAATGGGTAGTCTAATTTTTTGTGAAATAAAATGTCCTATCTCCACATAGACACATACAGATAATATTGTACAACAGTAGACAAGTTCAGACGTGAAAACCATCATAGAATTTTATTTTTTTCATTAAAGGTTAAGAGTGGAAAGTTTCTCAGGTGTGTTCGTTCAACGGAGAACTATTCTCACCACCAGATGAAATACTGTTACTTATTCTCAGACTACTGAGTCATTACGGTCAAATGAGCAAATAATCTTCTTTTTAAATATTCCTCAGCTTAGTATACTTTGATTGATCCAAGTGTGATGAGTATGTTTAGTGCCTACATCTGTCCACTAGGATACTACAAATAACAAAAATCATTTTAACTTAACGCTGTAGACGAAATCAATGTGATATGAAGATACAGTTGAGGGGAAACGATCAGCTTAAAGCTATGGAAGGAATACCTATTGAATCAGTAAGAATGTACTCCCATTAAAAGATACTGAGACTGGAAATTCGAAATTTTCAAAAACTCAAAATCCACGTGGCACCCATATCCACGTTCATGAACAAGGTAGTGAAATGCACCTACTGTTTGATAGATAATGATACCATGTAGCTGGTAAATCTCCAGCAGATTGAACGGGGCTCGAACTTTTAATTTACTAGTTGGAAGTCAAATGTACCTAGATCAATGAACCATAGACTCAGGATTGAGTTCACCCAAGTTTGTTGCCGACTGATGCGTGTCAAAACTTAACGTTTATATATAAGGTAGTACAGTTGGGGAGTCTTTGAAAACCTGGGAGCACTGAACAGCTGTTTCGTCCTAGTATGGGACTCCTCAGAAGTACGCACCCAAGACCCCGTCAGGCATTGAACCTAGGACCTTTAGTTTACACGGCGAACGCGAAAACCATTTAGCCACTGGGTCAGGTTTCAGTGGTACATAGGGCAACGACCATCCAAGGTCTTCATTTCACATCCGCTGCACTTCCGACTGGTTAACCGCACATATGACTTCTCACTAGAACTTATGGATATTCATCTCGAAACATGTCAATAATGAGCACTATAGAGTAATGTATTTTGCGATTAACAGGGATTTTATTTTTATTTTTAAGGTAGTATTCATCCCGGACTGCCATCAGTTTGAGAAGCATTGAAAACCTGGGAGCACTGGATAGCTGCAGGTTTTTTGGCATCTATCATTTGTAGAGTAGTTTCCATTCACATGAGCTAAAGAAACACTGTAAATCACAGGCTACTGGACAGCTGCAGCTCAGTGGTGTAAACTACTTTGAAACGATGCTATTTTTGACAAAATGAATTAAGTAGCGAGTCAGCCCTCATTTTCGGCTTACTTCTAGGCATATTTTCCTAAATTTCAAAGAGAAGCAGTGACCTATGGAGAGAAAAAATACTGACCGATAACACTGGATGAAAGTCGGGCTCAATCGCAACAAATCAACAGAAGTTGCTAAACATGGACCACGGAACTCCAGTTCAGTTACTAGATGAAAATATGTTTGGAGTGAGACCTGACGGTTCTATGCTTTTCAACTGATATCCATCGATGATGAAAACTGCCTCCCCTAAGAGCAAATGAATCACCTACTATACAAGTTCCATTTGAAACTTATTTTCAAGCAGAAATATCTACTGACTGAGCTGAAGTCACTTGTAGTATGCTCAATAATTGGTTGGAAGGATTAGTACTGAGTTCAGACATCACTGCTGCTGCTCTCTATTAGAAGTAATGCAAAAGCATGTTAAAGCATAAGAGTGTTTCGAGATGGGTAGATTGATCACAAAACACATTCCTACTCTACTTCTTTCTTTCGCGCTTAAAAACTCCGGTATTAATAACAACAACTCAGTGTACAGTATTGTATAGGCAAAGTACACCGAGATTTTTAGATTATTCGCTCTAATGTGTACACTAACTAGGTATACTTCATAGCTTCCAATAAGAACTCTTTAACCGCCCTCCTTCCTGTAAAGTGAGTCACATACTACAGCATATTTTGACTTTAGTGAAAATGTGACTGGGTCAAGTAAATGCAAGTGTTGTGTTTCCTCACTGTTTTTTCGTTATGAGAATAAAGAAAAAATACGCTAACTCTATACCAATAATACAAAGTATGTACATGTGTATATATAATCATTAAACCGCATGATTGTATCTATTCTTGTGTATATGCACTTGCGACCTTCATCAATAACTGACCTGAAATATTGACTCAAATAAAGATCAGTCACACATTATGACAGCGAGAATCATATGTGTGTATACTAACATATTTAACCTCAAAAGTATTGTAGTTATTTGATGAGTCATCTTCACATTCAATGTTAAAACCGCGAAAACCAAGGTCAACAATAAAAACAACAACAACGCTAAAATTGAAGTAAACGGGTGAGAAAATGTGATTATATATACAGATCTCTACATAAAATGGACAAAAGGACAAAAAACCTATAAATCACCAATGTCTTTTAAAATAAATAGCTTTCGTTTAAATCTAGTTTCAGTCGGTCTGTTAAGAAAGTAGTTTTCAAAACGCACATATTGAACTTGACAGACTGATTCAAGATATGGTTATGAGACGATGTTGATTAGTTCGGAGACAATCTCCACTCCAGGTTGACATCAGTTACATCAGTTACAAGAGAAGAGTCATATCCTACTACTTTCAAGCTCTCCTACAGTATGCATCTTTTAATCTCTTCCGAGACTGAACGCATTAAATCCATAGCTTTGGGGTTAGCTAGTGGTGGAGTGAATGTATTACAAGCATTTCGTCCTGGTTCGTACACATTAGTCAAGTAATTTGTACATTTGTGTTCCTTAAAGGTGAACCTAACTAATCATGCAAACAGGAGGAGAGTAACACCAACAATGTCATAAGGCGAGCTAATTCAACTCAGTAAGTGTACAACCGAATGACGCTGTTGAAATGGTGGGAAATATTTGTAGCTCAGGTGGATGGTCTCGGTTATATTGCTTTCTTTGAGATGGGTTGTTTAGTCGTGGAGCTTTCATTGTCTTTTTAAACGACATCCTCAACACTAACTTCAGCATGAGACTGTATACCGTACACTAAGACTTTCAACTGCTACATTTTGAGGTTCACCACATGTTTACTACTGGATTATCATAATTTCTACAAAAAGTTGACACTCATTCATCATAGTTGGTGTGGAGTAAATTGTGTTTCGACAAGTATACGTGTATGTGTGTCATGAATACATTTCCACTTTTGCAAAAGGATTGCGTCCTTAACTATACCTTGGTTATTAAGATTCACTTTGAAGGCCACCCTATTATTATTATTTGTCCCTTCGATTCCTAGTGGAAAATAGGGCTTCAGTAGCACGTCGCCACTTTTCATTCTCTTCTCTTCAGTCTTTTCAACCTGGCTCCACCACTGTCCACAAGCTTACATTTCTTCCTCACACCATCTCCTCCATGTCAACCCCCGGATGCCCAACTCGTCGTCGTTCCCCCTTTGGATTCCACTCGATGGCCTGGTCTGTTGCGTGATGTCCCCGAACGGTCTTCTCACTGTATGCCTAGTCCAATCCATCTCCACTTCCTTCTGCGTATTTGTTCGACTATAAGTTGTTGGTTGGTTGGTTCGTTGCCAGCCAGCCAGCCAGCCAGCCAGCCAGCCAGCCAGCCAGCCAGCCAGCCAGCCAGCCAGCCAGCCAGCCAGCCAGCCAGCCAGCCAGCCAGCCAGCCAGCCAGCCAGCCAGCCAGCCAGCCAGCCAGCCAGCCAGCCAGCCAGCCAGCCAGCCAGCCAGCCAGCCAGCCAGCCAGCCAGCCAGCCAGCCAGCCAGCCAGCCAGCCAGCCAGCCAGCCAGCCAGCCAGCCAGCCAGCCAGCCAGCCAGCCAGCCAGCCAGCCAGCCAGCCAGCCAGACAGCCAGACAGACAGACAGACAGACAGACAGACAGACCGACAGAATTCCTAGTTGCTTATCTTTATCATTCTGACCATCTGATCTGACCTTCAGTATCGAGTGGGAGTAGGTAGCAGTTGTTGATGTCTATCTGTAGTTTGTTGGAAATGCTCTAACTCTCTGAACCATCATGCAGAAGCACTGACTAGACTGACATTAGTGTTGAAGATTCGGATCTTGTTAACGCTTTATGCAGAGTGCAGTAGCTCTCTACACTGATTTCATATTAGTGAGAGCCCGTCTTGCTGCTGTCTTTCCGATCTTCTCACTAATGTCCTCATCTGTGCCTGTGCCGCCTGTAGTTGAAACGATGCTTCGCTGCCTAGGTAGGTGAAAGAGACCACTTCCTTCAGGTTTCTCCCGTTGATGATGATTGGCGCTTGTTGTTCATGCTGTTGTTGGTTGGGTATCTTCATGACCTTTGTCTTCCCTACATTCACCTGAAGGAAGTCCCGTTTTCGCTGTCTCCTCTCTTCTGTCAAGTTGTTGGTTTTCGCCTATAGATCTTCCTGTTTGTTCTACAACACACAAATCATCATCCACGAAATCCAAATCTTCTAGGCCTTTTTCACCGGTCAAACAGCACATGCCCATCTTCTCACTCTTCACGTTTTGTTGTGTGATCCAGTCGACCACAATCAGGAAGATCATCGGTGATGATAGTAGGTGGCAACATTGTGTTACTCCTGTCTTCACTTCAAAGGCATCGCTGAGCTTTCCATTGTGAATCACTTGGCATGTGGCGTCTTCGTATAGCTGGTGAATAAGTTGATACTCCGTAGTGTTGAAGCAGATGGCTAATTACTTCTCGGTCGACGCTGTCGAAGGCTCTCTCAAAACCAATGAAGTTGGGATGAAGAGTTGACTGGCAATCTATGATGATGCAAAGCGTTGCGTTGCAATTTGATCCTCACATGATTTGTTCTTCCTGAATCCAGCCAGCTAGCCTGTTACGGTAGTAACTTTGAATCCAGCGCATATTTAAGTCTCTCCAGGATGATGTGGCATAAAATTTTCCTTGCTTCGAGGGACAGGAGCATACTCCACACCAGTCCCAGCAAAGATTTAGCTTAGGTCACCCTCCCTTCAGAGTTTGACAAGGTAGCCCTTCTTCCAATCAATCTGCAGGTACCTTTCCTTCCTTCTCTCTAAACTTTGTCGTCTGGGTGAGAATATCGTAGTAGATTATTGACTCTCCAGTTGACAGTTTGGAGAGGCCACTTGCATTCCATCTGCTTATCCATCGCAGATTCCTATCACTTCTGTGATGTATTTTGTCATCTCTTTTGCAATCTGGAGTCTTATCAGCCAGCTTCAAACATTGTGTGGACATTCCATGTCCACATGTTTAAGTTTACTTTGATCGAGAGAAGAGAAGATACATTGATCGATTGGCTTCGTGAAGGCTTTCACCAAGTGGGGTCATTTCGTCTCTCTGATTCCAGCGAGGAATAAGTTTGTTTTTATTTTTCATGCTTTTTGTTCTTTGAAATTGCCCTAGCGATTGCATTGGTCTTACGGGGTAGGGTTGTTATCCCTATGTGCATTCTTCACTCTTTATCCGGCCTTAGGAGGCGCTGGTAACTAGTGTGCTAGTTACCTGGGCGAGGCGTAGGCCATCCTAGCAACTGATGAAATAGCCATCAGGTTTCAGTATTTCGGCTGGAAAGGGGTAACAGTCATCTCATTAGTTGCTATAGATAGGCCTTTAAATTCACTCATTATTGAATGTGATTGTAGGCAATTGGAGACAAACTCTAGTTGACTTGGGTTGCACACTTTTGGAGAATCTTATCAATAAGATGTATATGTACAGCTACGAAGAAATTCAGACTGATATATCCACGTCATCCAACGTGGCGGGCACAAATCTTACCATAACTTACACACAACTGAGACTGTAACAACACTAGTTGACCAAATTTGATACATGCTCCATTCAGTTTGAGAACTTACTAACTGCTTGTTCTTCAGCATGATTGATTGGGTTCACTGAGGAATGAGAACAATCAAAGGGAATGAAAGCCTGATCCTGATAGGTACTAAAAGAAAAAGTTGGAAGAACTTGCGCTTGGTAAATTTCATAGATTTTACTGTTTTCTGTTTATCATATGGAATAAGTTTAGTGTTTCAACGTCACTGTAAACTGATTGCAGTTATGGAAAGGCGATAAATACAATGAAGACATTTTATGCTGTAAATCATTTTCATCTATGGCTTTGCTAAGATTTATCGATGGTAAAAAAGAAAAAGGGCATTCGTAGTTGAAAATGTCAATTCCCTTAAAATAAAGCCAATTTTTGGATATTGTACATCAGAGAGAAAAATTCTGCAACAATAGATCAATCACAACAAGAATAGAATAATGTAAGCATCCATACGTTGTTCAGCTCAGAGGAAATTCCCTAGAAATACTCATGAACCAGTATAGTTAAGAAAATGCCTTACTCAGACCTGGAAAGCTGTATTTCAAAAACTAAGGCTCCGAAAAAAGAAAAAAAGACACAAGAGTGTAGTACATGAGTGTATACTCTCCTCGGTTTGACAAATTTAGGTAGATAATATTAGCCTTGATGATGGTTGAATTTCCTCTGAGATTTGATATATTTTCTCGTGAACGTTTCGTCACCAGACTTGGTGACATCCTGGAAACTAAATAAATAAGCTGTAAATTCATGAAGTAAGTCCTGAAGATGTTATCAGGCTTGGTAATGAAACCTTTACGAAAAAATATCAAAGCTGAGAAAACGCCTAACCACCACCATCATCATCATCCTTAGCTACAAAACTTTTCCATCATTTAAATAACCGCCTTCATCCAGTCAGTTTATGCACACAAAATGTGTATGTCTAAAGGAGAACATTCTTTCGAAGATGAATGTACTGTATTCATTCCCGCTGAGTTATAATATATTCCTAGTTGGATTCAAGTTTGAAGTCAGTGAATCGACTACAATTCATGAGTTGTTGTCTCTCTCTCCCTTAGATATCTTTTTGACCAGATAGTTTTCGCGGAGGCAATGTTTTCGTCATATGAGACAGTACTGATACAAACAGATACATACGGCTACAGAGACATTCTGAGACATTTTAGTTTCACCTTCAATCGTCATCACATAGTATGGATCTACCATTGATGTCGGTTCTGAGCCAGAGTCTGGAGCTAGTGCTTCCAGTTGTCATGCAAACCCCAACCTGGAGACATTAATACTTAAATACCCTCTGGAGTTTGGTAAAATGTTCATAAGGACTCACAAGAGAGAAAGAGAGCAATAGTATTGCCGATGATTACGAAATACCTAAAAGGATATTCAAATTCTATGTAGTGTTGCTGTATAAAGAAGGCATATTGGCATTCTTAACAATGCTGAAATTAGGATGGCATTGATACCCAGAAACTTTCAAGGCTAATCGACCCAGTGGGTTTAATTAAGCGAAGTAACCTAATCTACGAGATACCATGCAATGGATTGTGAGATCAAGTACATAAATCAAAGTAACTATCCCTGCATTGACTTATAATCACACTATAGGGCTGGATAGGGTGACAGTTCTAAAATTCAATGTATCTAGGTGGAGAGATAGGTTGATTACTGGATCTTTGTTCATCGAAAACAACATCTGACACATGTAGCAAAAGTGATTGATCAAATGTTACCACTAAAAATGAAAGAATGAAGAGCTGCTGGATTATAAGAATGAAGTTTCCCAGTTGTGTGATTACCTTGATATGATCTTGAGCGAGGAATTCTGCCCGAAATGCCATCGAGTAAATAACACATCATCACTCCTTACGATATTAAATAAACAATCTAATGTTGGGATACTGTACCACAGTGCCTAGGTACAGTAACGCAGCCTGGATGTCAGCATTTCACTACTTGACACGGACCAACAGTCAAAGACTTCATGGATTGATGCCGTTCTATAGTTTAGCCGCCTTTAACCTTTTTCTGGCTAACATTGGGCTAAAGGGATAGTTGGAGACTAGGTATGCGTAACACATGTCTCAGCCATCTGAGTCCATTCAAATTCTTGACCCTATCAACTGACTTTTCTATTTTCCCTGAAACTCTACACCTGAATTGGTGGTTTTACAACACAAGAGGCAATATTACGAAGGCCTTCTCATGTCCTTCACCTTCATTGGTCGTGCTCTATACACATAGAACAAAGCAAACTGCAGTGCAGTTACACTCTGCTCTTAATATGTAATCAGATATCATCGATGGCATAAGTTAGCGAAGGTCAACTGAATCTCTTACTAAATCCATATAGAGACTTTATTGGTCACTGACCTATCAAGACTACACAGGTTTGAAATACAGATTATCTGCGCTTATTTGAAGATCTTTCTTAGGTTGATACTTTTCAAACGTTACAGCAGCCATAGAGGTGTCCAGTGAGATATGTGAATTCATGGATAGATAGATAGATTTCAAGGGTGGGATTACAGATAAATTAATGAAGACTGAATCCAATGTTAACCATGTACAAAAGCAAATCCAACCTATTAAATATTGACACTAATCGCCTAGTTATACAGTTTCTAGGATACAATTTGCCAATTTTGCAAGAAGAGAAAGTAACTTCATTGTTAGAAATATATTATCAACCACCGGTAAACATTTGAGATGTAAAATACCACATATTTCTACTCAATACAATTGCTTTTCAGTTCAACCTCACTTTAAGGAAATGATGAATCCGTTTTTGGACGTTAATTGATTATCGTCGAACAGCCCGGCTAATAGACATTAAAAAGAGTGGTAATGTGATAGTATAATAGAAGAAATTCGAATCACCATTGCCTCTTTTGAAATCCCAGTATACATGATGTCACAGATTAACACTAACACAGAGTTGCTACACAGCACAGTATAGTTGTTCAGTTTTTAAATCGTTTGCAAACTGATCATTCTATTTTAGGTATACCAGTCTATCCAAGTCAACCAGCCAAATTCAGAAGGTTGGGACTAATTCAGTTCTATGGGCCGAGTTTATCTGGGTACACAGCTGATGAGCTCGGCCTCAAACGAGTGAAATGGTTCTCCGACACTTAGATCACTCTGACCTGACTGGGGAAAAACTACACACCAGGCTGCATGGTTTTTAACTACTCAAGTTGTCCAGCAGTAGTATCTCTCGTTAGTTAGTGACACTTTTGTGTCAGAGGTCACATTTTGTGACCTGGGTTGAAATTTATAAGTCATTTGCAAGTTCATCATCCGATTTTACAGTTCTTCATCGCTAGCCTAATATTTAGCGGTAGTTCAGCTATTGAGTTTGCAGTGAGTACTCTCCTCCTGTCATTTCACTCACCGTTCATTGTATTCCGCTATTCTGCACGAAACCCTCATATATGTGTATATATCCACATAGCCATGTGATAACATTGTCTCTATAACAATATACATGAAATAGAACATTCGGATTTAACTATCTTATCTACTTTAAACTGGAAAAATCTTATTTCAAATGAATAAAAGAACGGACCATTTGGTCATGGTTCATAGCTTAACAACTGATATTTCACGACTAACTCGTGGATTAAACTACAAGTGTTACAAACTTGGATGACAGTGGTCTCCTGTTTTGGTCTCTTCTCACCCAAATATTAATGTCAGATCTCGTTCGCAAAATTATGAAACTAATTTCCCCTTACAATTGACCATCATCATCAATTGTAAGAGTGCTTTTATTGCATTACTCCTATGCTTTGGCTACACCTACGGCGTTAGTATGCCCTAAATAATATTGTAACTAGGTTGAGTAAGCCCTCTACATTGTGTTCATCGCGTGACTTTACAGACCACCCTAGCAACTGTTGAAATGACCAATCAGGCTTCGATATTTCTACACGGAATACCGATATCCTGAATGTTATAGCAGTTGACAGGGTAGCCTTTAAAGTGGCCCAGTTCATCACCTGCACTGAGATGATTATGTCCAAATTATAGTTCAGGTGCGTCTTATTCACTGGAGTAGATCAGCAAAACACAGTAAACCTTTGGAAGTCTCCACCATTAGCATAATAAGAATGAACGAACACAACGTCATGACTGCAAGTCTACTCTAATCACACATGAAGTGACGAGTGGCTCTATACGTCATCCCAAAATCTGGTGAAATAACCACGAATCATGTCCGTCTATTTTTTTAAAAACTACCTTTCCAGCCGAAATAATGAGACCTCATTCGTTATTTTCGTTGTGCTAGGGTGTACGTTTTAGCTAACGGAAGCGACTAACGAGTGTTCTCACCTTCCTAGTATTCCCTTCCCCAACCAAAATAAAGAAACCATACCGATTGTTACGAGTGGCTTTAGAGGGCAGCCCTAGCAACAGCTGAAATAACCAATTAGGTTTCTGCATTTTGGGTGGAAAGGCAAACTGTTATGAAATACAGACATCTAATTGGTTAATTTAGCAATTGCTGGGTGACTTTTTGACAGACTAAAAACTGTTATATGTTCAAAATTACAACAGGAACAGGATAGCTGGCTGACTTCAAGAAAAACAAATCATGTGCGGATCAAATACCAACATAACGCTACGCTACGCATCATAATAGAACATATAACAGAATTCCAGTCAACACTCTACAGCAACTTCATGGATTTTAATAAGGTCTTCTGCAGAGTCGACCGACAAGTAATTGGGCAGGCAGCTGCTTCAACACTACGGTTTTATTGCCACAAACACTTATCAACGTCATTCAACAGCTATATGCCATGCTATATGATGCTACATGCAAAGGCCAAGTGATTCACAACCGAAAGCTCGGCGACGCCACTGAAGTGAAGACAGGAGCAAGACAAGGTTGCTGCCTACTATCACCGAGATCTTCCTGATTGTCGTCGACTGGACTGGATCATACAACAAACTGTGAGGAGTGAGAACAGGGGCATACGCTGGCCGCACCTATGAAAAGACCTCAGAAGAAGATTGAGATTTCGCCAACAATGATCAATAAAGTCTAGTGTCGAACAAACACGACGATCTAAAGGCGAAAACCAAGTTGACAGAAGAGGAAAGGCAGCGAAGATAGGACTTCATTCAGGTGTAAGTAGAGGAGAGAGAAAGTGATGGAGATATTCAACCAACAAAAACAACAAGCACCAATCACCATCAACGGGAGAAACCTAAAGGAAGTAGCCTCGTTCATCCGAATTTTCGACACTGATTTCAGTCCAGTCAGTGCTTCTGCATGATGGTTCAGTGAGTTGGCGCATTACGAAAAGCATTTCCAACAAACTACAGATAGACATCAACAACTGCTACCTACTCCCACTCGATACTGAAGGTCAGATCAGATGGTCAGAATGATAAAGATAAGCAAGTAGGAACAATGGCTGACTGGCAGGCTGGCAACGAACCAACCAACAACTTATAGTCGAACAAATACGCAGAAGGAAGTGGAGATGGATTGGACTAGGCATACAGTGAGAAGACCGTTTAGATACATAAAGCGCCAGACCAGTACGTCGAGTAGAACGCAAAGGAAAACGAGTTCTGCATCCAAAGGAAGACAAGCAGGAGATGGTTTAATGGGGAAATGAAGGCTTATGGGCATTCCAGGAGCCACGATCAAATGATTGCAGAGCATCTTTTAAACCCTCCAGGATGGTGCGCCGTAATATTTTGCTCGGGGTGAAAAAGAGCATGATTCCGCACCATCCCTTCCAAAGACTTAGCTTAGGTCACCCTGCTTTCAGAAATTGATAAGGTAGCCCTTCCTCCAATCACTTGGCAGGTACCTTTCCTTCCTTCCTTCCTTCCTTCCTTCAAAACCTTCTGCAATAGTCTTGTGAGCATGTCCACTGTTGTCTCTCTGCCTGTTTCCAGTGCTTCTGGAGGAATTCCATCCGGTCCTGCTGCTTTCACAAATTTCAACAACTTTATGGAGTTCACGGCTTTACTTCTGCTTTTTGTCGGAGTGCTTGTGTTCACTGATAGTTTTGTGGCTGGGCGGGCTGGGCTGCTGCTGGTATTTCTCGACGAGTTCCAGGTGCTGGTAGTGGTAGTGGTAGTGGTGGTGCTGCTGCTCGATTCAAGAGTTTTGTAAACCGATCAGGCCATCGTTCCCTTTGTTTCTTCTCTCTCTCTCTCTCTCTCTCTCTTTGGTAACTAAGTTTCTTTCACTATCTACCACTGGCTTCATCTGTGTTCACTTCATCTCTCCCCTCCCCCCAAATAGTAACCTGGTTATTTGATATAGTATTGTCACGTCTCTGTCTCTCTTACCTCCAGCCTGTTCTACTTCACTTGCAAGTCTGTCGTACAAGTGTCCTCTGTCTTTCCATGCACTCTTCTTCACTCCCTTGCACAGTGTAGTGTTTTACACGTTCTGTTCACTTCCTCTTTTCCTTGTTCACACCTGCACACTGAACTGAACTGCACTACACTACACTGCACTACACTACACTGCACTGTACTCGTTCATCCTCTCCTTCAACATCTTCCTCTCTCTCCTCCATCTGCTTCCATGTCTCCTTCGAAATCCATTCCTTGTCTTCTCTCTTCTTCCTTCCTAATAACGTTATCCAGGTTTCCTTCCAAGTCGCTTTCAAAGAGTTCCAGTGCTCTTCTACACAGCTTTCTTCAGGGTCAGGGATGTCGCTCAATGTCTCTCTCCCATGTTTTCCTCATTAATGACTGACTGACTGACGTGAAGATGTCCTTTGTAGTTTCCGCCTTCAGTTGAGTTTCTGTTCTGGGTGTTGAACTTCAACTGTGGTCTATCACCAACTTCTGTGAAGGCTCTCAACTTGATTTTGAAGGTAGGTTCCTTGCACTAGATACTGGTATGAGTGGTGTGAACCTACATCTGCTCCCGCCACGCCACCCCTCCCCCCATTCTTCATCTGACCAGGTGTCCAGTAGGCGGCTGCATCTCCACTTTCTTCACATTGATCGATTTGGTCGATCTGATTTTTAGTGAAGTGTGTCCATCTGGTGAAATGAAATCCACGTCACTTTGTGAATGTCCTCGTGTTTGTACACACCGCCTCCAATCACCACATCGTTGAATGCGCAGAAGTCTGCAAACAGTTCTCCATTCTCACTCATCATTTCACCGAGTGGTGCATCTCGAATCATGATGACTTCTCTTCGTGAGTTGTCCACTCCCAGTTTGTCAGGTATTCATGTCATCCCACCCATCAGAATGGATTTTGATGTCGTCAACTGGAGTGGGGTGTTGTCTTGTCTTGTCCACTACTGATTGCAGTTGTCTGTAGAACTCCTCCTCCTCCTCCTCCTCCTCCTTTCCTCCATCTGCATTATTTGTAGGTGCGTAGAGTAGAGCAGCGTAGCATTGTATGATTGTGAATTTTCTTCCTTTTGAGTTGAACCTTGCTGTCATGATCCTGATGATTGAGGAGATTGGCTCCCACTGTAGGAGAGAGAGAGAGAGAAAGAGTCTTCGATGCTCTTGGGAACATCATGATAACCGCTCCTTCAGTGTGATCATGATTGTCGTCTGAGTGAAAATATCGGAGTAGATTATTAACTATCCAGTTGACAGTTTGGAGAGACCACTTACATTCCATCTGCTTATCCATCGCAGATTCCTATCACTTCTATGCTATATTTTGTCATCTCTTTTGCAATCTGGACAGTCTTGTCAGCCAGCTTCAAACCTTGTGTGGACATTCCATGTCCACATGTTTAAGTTTACTTTGATCGAGAGAGGAGAAGACACATTGATCGATTGGCGTCGTGAAGACTTCCACCAAGTGGGGTCATTTCGTCTCTCTGATTCCAGCGAGGGATAAGTTTGTTTTTAGTTTTGATACTTTTTGTTCTTTGAAGTTTCTGTAATGGTTGGATTGGTCATATTGGGTAGGTTTGCTAGCCGTATGCCCAACCTTCTCTCTTTATTCCGCCTTAGAATCGGCTATTAAACTTATTGAAGTGAATTTTCAAGGATTTATCACCTAGGTGTCTTTGACCATTTTAAGCTTCATGTTTTTCAGGAAAAATATCTCGGTTCTATCATAGTAGATTTATGAGACGCATCATGTATATATATATATATATATATATATATATATATATATATATATATATATATATATATATATATAATATCGCACAGTTACATTTTTACTCGCATATCTGTCATCCTGTCAGTTATAGCTTTTAAGCTATACTATATTTTTAAATCACATCTAACTAGGTGGAGGGAGAGATTGTTGCAAGAGTCTCTCCTCTCTTCATTGAATCAACACCTAACACCCATGTAACAGGGATGACTCATCACACTTTGAAGATATCTGGAAATGTTTACTTCCATTAAGATAAAAGAATGAGGAGGTGTTGGACTATATATGAAGGAAGTTTGGAAGTCGTGTGATTACCTTGATATGAATAGTCTCAGTGAATTCTGCTCTGAACGTTGTCATCCAGTAAATAATACTGTATCACAGTGTGTTGTGGCTATATCAAATAAACAATCTAATATGGAAGTATACTCTATCATGGTACTCACGTTCTTCTCTTACATTATTCAATAAGATGTTGTTCACTTCTATGCCAATTTGTTGGCCTTAGCAATATTTAGTTTACTCGGAAGGAATTTTGTGGTTATTATTATGAAAGATAAGATAAGCTTGCTGTTAGATCAGTAGGTTCTTGACTGAATGCCACGTAGAGGTGGGAGTGCACAGCGCTGACGAATAATCAAGACAACGACTAACCAGTTTTCCAGTGCTCAAATTGGTTTTCGTGTTTTCTGCGGTGGATATCGATGAATCAACTAATGATGAAAACCACCTCGGCTGGACTTCTTCGCACCAGACATCAGGACAAACTTGTATATTGGGTAGTGAATGAAGGTGAAATGAAAATCTGTGCCACGATGTGATTCGAACCAGCAACTAGTAGGGTTTCCGACCCAGTACTCTGCCAACTAAGCTAAGAGATTGAGTTGGAAACCCAGTGGTCACTGTTTCGAATCCCGTCATGGCACAGATTTTCATTCCCCTTTAGTCGTCACCCAGTTCCAATACTAGTCTGCTAAACCACGGCCATCTAGGACAGTCAAAATTATAAACTTGTATACTGCGAAAGAGAAAGAAAAGGAATACTACAACCACGTACCTACATTCTGATGAGACGTTATGATAATCATAATAATATAACATAACTAGTTGTACACTGCTATAATTCATTCATTAAACTATTATTTAGTCGTCAACTGGTAAAAAAAAGATGAGGACTAAAAGATACTAGCATATTGTCTTCGTATTGTTATGTTGAACGATTCCACTGGAGGGAATGAAATAAGCATTACGATGGAAATAATGACAGAATGATTAGATGTCACAACTATGCTTGACCGTGTGTATGTGTGTGGGTGGGTGGGGAGCGGATAACAAAGACCAATTTACACTCTTTTTTTAGCAGTATCTTGTAAGCCAGCCGCTTTGGGTATGAGAAAAGCGTTTCACCAGACATACATGCATAAAGGGTATATGATTATGTAAATTTTGCCTAATGATTTGATCTTTTTTTGTGCAAAATTTCATTCTGTAATCAAAAATATGCTGTATGAGTTTGGCTATTTTGTGAAGAACATGAGAATAATGCATAAATCATCGAATAAGGATGAAGGTATTTTCTAATTTGGTCACATGTATGTAACTAAATACCTCTGAAAAACAATCTACAACCTCCAAGTGAGGAATATAAGACGGTTTGTCTTGGGTCTACACATATGACTGGGAAACACCAGTTCCTTCTCACACTAACTAGATCCAATTACATTCACAGCTTTCTTTGTTAGTGCTTGTTTCCAGCAGTTATACCTTCAAACAACAGGGCTGTTGAGTTGTGATAGCCACCATTGGTGTTATGAGTTCAACCTATGGTATCTCATTTACTCATGAAACTAGAGCAGATTGTCTCTTACATGAGGCTAGACAAATGAATATTCAGTTAACTTAAACAGCTAAGAGCACCTTGAATGGTTAGTGATTGGACTTGATTTCAAGTCTGCAATACACATGAGAAACTTGAGCTCCCTCAAGAACTCTCTACAGGAGATCGAGAATTTAAATTCGATGATTTTTGCAGAAAACAACAAACTGTAACGAGTTTGCTGAACCTAACATCGACCAGGATGTCAATAAATTGTCACAGTCTAATGATTTAACCCAGAAACTGATTCAAAATGCCACATGCACAATGTTATGGTAGAGTTAGCCTGTACGAATTTATCATTAGGTTTTAATTATTACCAAGAATTATAGTATTACACTGGTTGATATTCAATGGCCTTTGGCAAAATTAAGTTTCTTATCGCTAAATGATCCAATGATGACATTTACTGGCTCGAAACGCTTTAGACTCCTGCTTCAGACGATGCACTGATTTTTCTTAATTTGCCTTAAAGTCAAAAACCTATATTTATAGGTGTTCCTTAACGATCACTTGTAACCGGTGAACATCATAATGTGAAGCCACTTCTGTGATGCATTACGATAGCCGTGGTTTAAAATGAATACTTCAGATTACAAAATGCTGTACTTCTGTGGCATAGGCAGACTGAACTAAAAAATTAATTATTTACAAGTCGCTCAGAAGTAGTATATATTTGTAAGCGAAAAGTAATTAAACAGTTTGCAGTAGGTGAATCAAATGCAAACAAATATTCAACTGGTAAGGGTAGTTCAGCTGTTTAAATGTCCATTTGGAAATTCATTTCGCTTAGCTCCTTATGGGCTTACACCTTCACAAATCAATAAAATGAGATAGGTATGACCGAAAGGGTATAGATTTACACTTACTAGACTTCTTTTGTATTGAATATATATTGGTACAGACTGAAACATAGAGGAATCAGTCGCCTAGTAGATGTGTTGAGTTCTGACTAAAGTCTGTCCACCCTGTTCGCAAGATGACCGCTAAACTGAATGACATGACGATAAAACGCAGTGTTTGGTGTAAGGTCCTACTTAACTGATTGATGAATGATTTAATACGCATTGTTGATATTTGTATCAAACACGTGAACCATATGACTTTCGGATTTCACCTCTAGTGTTTTATGGATTCTTCTCAAACAAAAGAGATTGTAAAAAGGTTGCACGTTGAACTATGTACAAAGTACTAGCCTATTTTATATATACCCACCACCGATAGTCCGGGGGTTTCAAGACTACTACTCAAAAAATTCTGTCATCATTGATTATTCCAAACTTGCCAAATAGGATACTGACCATGTAAAGTCATCTAATTTTCTAGAAAGTTCCTAAATAGATCTGGCTGACTCTCAACATTTCCCGGGATTTTTAGCATTTTTAGGAATTCGGAAAGTAATACTAAACACACCATAACCATTTGCAATTTCTGCCCAGATACTCGTGAAAATCTAAATTCCTTTGAGATTGAAATCCATATGTTACGAAGTCATAGACTATATTACTGCGCTATTCAACACAATGTGATCAGAGAAAATGAATCGCTTTAGATATGAGGGGTTGAAATTTCCGTTGTTAACTTTTAAGATCTAAATTTATCGACAGGTTTTAGCATACTAAATTATTTTAGGAAGTTCTGATGTTACTTTAGAGAATATATCGTGACACTGTTTCTTGATATTGACTTACAGTGGAAGTGCAGAATATAGGTCATCGTTACACATCCACCTACACTCAATCTGCCGTTGTTATCTCTCTTGGTGTTCGAATAAAGAACATATTGTTTCAAACAGTCGAGTCCAGACTGCTAGCTTGTTACAACCACTTTAAAGAGTATACATCTTTTGGAAAATTTTCAAGTGATTTAATCTATCAGATACAGAGAATTACTCACAAAAAATGTCAGTAACCAATTACCCCGTGACAAATCATCACCTGTTAATGATGGAATCGTGAATAACGGTTTAGCGCTCGAAACACGGAATAATCCCTTCAAACCTGAGTTATAACGCCAACTATATGAGGTATATGCATCCACCTGATGGGATGAAACATGCGTTTGGGATGTCACTGTTATATTTCACTTCTGAATTTAATGGAGGAAAAAACTGGTTGAATTCGGTGTCTACTTTGAATACTTCAAAACTCTTATTTGTCTACTTTGATAATTCGTACAGACTTGTGAATGAAGGTGAAATGAAAACTTGTGTCACTATGGGACTCTAACCGGCAACCTACTACCAGTCTATCAATCATCAGTCTATATCATCACACCTGTCTATTCATCCATCTCACGTAGTTTCACCAATACGTTATTCACACTCGACTTATTTTCTTTTAACATTTATTTCACTCTAGCGAAATGGCTGGTCACCATTCTCCGACCTTTACGCAAACAACTAGTAAAACACAGTATAAAAGATGTATTTGAACTTATAGAGGGAATTAAGAATGCTAACATCACAAATAAAACTATGATTTTACTGGATGTCGCATCTCTATTCATCAGTGTTCCTCTTTCTGACACAGTCAACTACACAGGTGAACAGTTGGAAGAAATGTCTATCATTATTGAAATCCCGATAGATATCCTCAAAGGATTACTACTCAAATGTATGATGAATGTTAACTTTAGATTTAACGGTGAAGAATATAGACAAGTGGATGGAGTCGCAATGGGCTCACCACTGGGTCTCAATATTAGCGGACTTTTTTCTATCGAAACTAGACAATGGTTTACTTGAACGATCTATCAAAGAAGTTCCATTTTACTGTCGATATATGGATGTTACATTCCATCCTGTGCGAAAGCAACATGGATAGGTCAAGGACAACAAATCCAACGCAGTAACACCCGGTGATGAAGTTTAGATATAAGGAAGAGTCACAAGTCCAGATAGCTTTTCTCGATGTTATTCTCTCAAGACGAAAAGATGGGTCGATAAAGAGTCAGTATAGGAAAAGTACGTGGATGGTTCAATAAACACATTTTCTCAGCTTCGTCCTCCTTCAGTACAAAAGAAACTTAGTAAAAGCTTTAAATTACAGAATAAAGGCCATATGTTCGGAAAATACAGTTTAGGAGGAACTGGTGACTTTGCGCAACACATTAATCGAAAATGGCTATCCTGATAAATTCATAAAGAAACATGTAATTACACAAATGGCAAGAAAGGATGTTCCAGTGGCTAGCAGAAAACCGCTATACATTTGGGTACAGTTTAGAGGTGATGTGGTCAGTGAGATATTGATTCTGTGAACTTTTAATGCTGATAAATTACGAAGTACGTTTTCCACACATCCAATGTTGAGATTGAGACTCAAAAATGAAATGCCTAAACCAGCCATTTCCTGTTGTGTTTATCATTTCTACTGCTCCCGTGGGGCCAGTTACATCAGCCGCTGCTCTAGGAATTTGATTTTCCGTGCTTACGGACACCTCGCAGCGTGGTCAAGACCATTACCAGCTCCATATTAGTATACTCGGTTGAAATAAACCATAAAATGGCTGTGAATGAGTCATTTTCCATTCTCTACCGCGTCCCCATCAACTCACCAAAAGGTACTCCGTTAAGGAGCCTTCGAAATGCAGAAGCACTAGTGATCAGGATAAAACAATCCAAGTTATGTGTTCAAAAGAAGCAAGTGTTCCCTCTACAACTACCGTGGCCTGATTCAGGATGCACAAATTCGTTAGCATCCTCCCCTAGATAATCAAATTGCATACTGTAGATACCTCTTCTTCCCTACAATCTGACAAATTCTCTTGACCTATCCTGTCCTTAGTTTATTTCATTCAATTGTCATAAACACCTTCCTATTGTTTTACTAAAAACCATCACCTAATAGTGTTATTGTTTGTATTATACCGTCGTTGATTGGACCGAATTAGTCGGTCTCTATTGGGATATGGGCTCCTGTGCGGATGCCTCGGTATTACCTGTGTTTCTAATCGTATAGTAATCATGGATTGTGGCTAGCAGTGGAATCCAGGATGCGCATTTCTTCCTATTTGAGATTAGTCGGCTGCATGTGCCTACCTCCCAGTGAGTGATGTTTTTCCCCACGGGATTCCAACTCGGGACCGATCGCTTCAAATACCAGAGCGTTACCCACTAGACCACCGAGCCACGAAAGCCAATTCTTGTGCAACTGGTATAGTTTTAGTGTTATTGCTTGCATTAAAACGCCGCTGGTTGAATTGAATTAACCGGCCTCTATTGGTCCCTACTCTACGAATAACCAATTACTTTGAAGTGAATCCTAGAAACAACTCACTCTATAAAAAACGTTCACACACAACTTTTCTAAACTGACTTCCTTAACTGTATAATATTATTGACAAACTAACAAGCGAAATCTCGATACTCTCACATGTAATTCCTTAACATGTAAAACCTGAAGAAGTAATGGAAAAGAATATTCTTTGTTCACTCAGACTGCTTTTCAATTGTGACGAAAACTTTTAATGAATCCGAAAATATCTATCCCAACTAGTTCACTAGTTACTAGCCAGTCCTGAGGCCAAACAAAGAGGGAAGGTTGGGCATACGGCTAGCAAACCTACCCAATACGACCAATCCAACCATTACAGAAACTTCAAAGAACAAAAAGTATCAAAACTAAAAACAAACTTATCCCTCGCTGGAATCAGAGAGACGAAATGACCCCACTTGGTGGAAGTCTTCACGACGCCAATCGATCAATGTGTCTTCTCCTCTCTCGATCAAAGTAAACTTAAACATGTGGACATGGAATGTCCACACAAGGTTTGAAGCTGGCTGACAAGACTGTCCAGATTGCAAAAGAGATGACAAAATATAGCATAGAAGTGATAGGAATCTGCGATGGATAAGCAGATGGAATGTAAGTGGTCTCTCCAAACTGTCAACTGGATAGTTAATAATCTACTCCGATATTTTCACTCAGACGACAATCATGATCACACTGAAGGAGCGGTTATCATGATGTTCCCAAGAGCATCGAAGACTCTCTCTCTCTCTCTCTCCTACAGTGGGAGCCAATCTCCTCAATCATCAGGATCATGACAGCAAGGTTCAACTCAAAAGGAAGAAAATTCACAATCATACAATGCTACGCTGCTCTACTCTACGCACCTACAAATAATGCAGATGGAGGAAAGGAGGAGGAGGAGGAGGAGGAGGAGGAGGAGGAGGAGTTCTACAGACAACTGCAATCAGTAGTGGACAAGACAAGACAACACCCCACTCCAGTTGACGACATCAAAATCCATTCTGATGGGTGGGATGACATGAATACCTGACAAACTGGGAGTGGACAACTCACGAAGAGAAGTCATCATGATTCGAGATGCACCACTCGGTGAAATGATGAGTGAGAATGGAGAACTGTTTGCAGACTTCTGCGCATTCAACGATGTGGTGATTGGAGGCGGTGTGTACAAACACGAGGACATTCACAAAGTGACGTGGATTTCATTTCACCAGATGGACACACTTCACTAAAAATCAGATCGACCAAATCGATCAATGTGAAGAAAGTGGAGATGCAGCCGCCTACTGGACACCTGGTCAGATGAAGAATGGGGGGAGGGGTGGCGTGGCGGGAGCAGATGTAGGTTCACACCACTCATACCAGTATCTAGTGCAAGGAACCTACCTTCAAAATCAAGTTGAGAGCCTTCACAGAAGTTGGTGATAGACCACAGTTGAAGTTCAACACCCAGAACAGAAACTCAACTGAAGGCGGAAACTACAAAGGACATCTTCACGTCAGTCAGTCAGTCATTAATGAGGAAAACATGGGAGAGAGACATTGAGCGACATCCCTGACCCTGAAGAAAGCTGTGTAGAAGAGCACTGGAACTCTTTGAAAGCGACTTGGAAGGAAACCTGGATAACGTTATTAGGAAGGAAGAAGAGAGAAGACAAGGAATGGATTTCGAAGGAGACATGGAAGCAGATGGAGGAGAGAGAGGAAGATGTTGAAGGAGAGGATGAACGAGTGCAGTGCAGTGTAGTGTAGTGCAGTGTAGTGTAGTGCAGTTCAGTTCAGTGTGCAGGTGTGAACAAGGAAAAGAGGAAGTGAACAGAACGTGTAAAACACTACACTGTGCAAGGGAGTGAAGAAGAGTGCATGGAAAGACAGAGGACACTTGTACGACAGACTTGCAAGTGAAGTAGAACAGGCTGGAGGTAAGAGAGACAGAGACGTGACAATACTATATCAAATAACCAGGTTACTATTTGGGGGGAGGGGAGAGATGAAGTGAACACAGATGAAGCCAGTGGTAGATAGTGAAGGAAACTTAGTTACCAAAGAGAGAGAGAGAGAGAGAGAGAGAAGAAACAAAGGGAACGATGGCCTGATCGGTTTACAAAACTCTTGAATCGAGCAGCAGCACCACCACTACCACTACCACTACCAGCACCTGGAACTCGTCGAGAAATACCAGCAGCAGCCCAGCCCTGCCCAGCCACAAAACTATCAGTGAACACAAGCACTCCGACAAAAAGCAGAAGTAAAGCCGTGAACTCCATAAAGTTGTTGAAATTTGTGAAAGCAGCAGGACCGGATGGAATTCCTCCAGAAGCACTGGAAACAGGCAGAGAGACAACAGTGGACATGCTCACAAGACTATTGCAGAAGGTTTTGAAGGAAGGAAGGAAGGAAGGAAGGAAGGAAGGAAGGAAGGAAGGAAGGAAGGAAGGAAGGAAGGAAGGAAAGGTACCTGTCAAGTGATTGGAGGATTTTAATAAGATTTTCGGCAGCGTCGATCGAGATGTAATCTGGCACCCGCTTCAAGACTGCGGTTTCATTGCCATAAACCTTTACCAACCTCACTCAACAACTGTATGTTATGCTATATGATGCTACATGCCAAGGCCGAGTGATTCCCAACCGGAAGCTCAGTGATGCTTTTGAAGTGAAGACAAGTTCGACGCCTACTATCACCGATGATCTTCCTGATTATCGGCGTTTGAATCATGCAGACAACAGCTGTGAGGAGTGAGTAGATGGGAATACGCTGTTTGACCGATGAAGACCGTAGAAGATTGGGATTACGCCAACGATGATGATTGATGTCTAGTGTCTTGTTGCACAAACTCGAAGATCTACAGGTGTGAGCCAACAAGTTGACAGAAGAGGAGAGGCAACGTCGATGGGACTGCAGGTGAATGTAGGGAAGACAGAGGTGATGAAGATACACAACCAAGAAAAAGAGCAACTACAAGTACCAACCACCATGAACGGGAGGAATTTAAAGGAAGTAGTCTCTTTCACCTACCTATCTAGGCAGCATCGTTTCAACTACAGGGGGTTCAGGCACAGATGAAGATGTCAAAACCAGTGTCGGAAAGACAGAGAGACAGGCCCTCATCAATCTCAAGTCAGTGTGGAGATCTGCTGCGCTGCACAGCGCTGTATTCAGCATAAAGAACAAGATCCAGTTTTTCCACACTAATATCATTCAAGTCAGTGCATCTGTATGATGGTTCAGAGAGTTGGGCCATTACGAAAAGCATTTTTAATAAACTACAGACATACATGAACAGATGTCGCCTACGTTCACTCGATACTGAAGATCAAGATGGCCAAAATAGTAAAAATATGCAACAACCAACTCTGGCTGGCTGGCAACGAACCAACCAACAGCCTATCGTCTAAGAAGTATGCAGTAGAAGAAAGTGGATATGGATTGGATTGGGCTTACACTGAGAGGACCATTTGGGGACATCAGGCGTCATGTCAGGCCCTTGAGCGGAACCTGCATATGAGACGACGAGTTGGGCGTCCGCGGATGACATGGAGACGATTCAAGGACGAAATGAACGCTTGTGGGAAGCGGTGGAGCCAGGTTCGAAAGACTGCAGAGGAGAGAGAGAAATGGTAACGTGCTACTGATTCTCTGTGTTCCACTGGGAACCCAAGGTACAAATAATAATAATAATAATAATAATAATAATAAGTCATGATTAACTATGGAACCAAGTGTATTCCAAAGAAAAGGAGGCAAAGTAAAACTCATGAGACTTTAAACTGTTTGTGTTTATTCAACAAAATAAAATTACAACTTGGACATCAAAATGAGCTAATAGCAACTTACACACTGGCTGGAAATTAATTTAATATCTAGACCGAGTCACATTCCTACTACTGCTGGCAAAATGTTTCTAAATATTTGCCACTTGAACCATACTACTATTTAAACATGGAAGTACTACAGTTTTTAAAAACAAATAATATTCTAGCCATCTGGTAATAGTGACTGGATTGAATGTCAATCAGTGTGAAGAATTTATGAATGTTTTATCATACTGAAGCGCCTATCCTACCGTAGTTTAAGGTTATATTTAAGAATGAAGAGATTTCGTTTCTGAATATCACTTTTCCCACCAAAAAATTTGAAAACGACTTTCATCTGTGGTTACAACTTTGAAGAAAATAAAAGTTTTATTCAGGTCATTCAACAGAAAAGTGAATTATTCTTGTTTCAGTTGATTTGCATTAGAAGAAGATTATTTTCATATAGTATGGGTTATTCTGCTGGGATACATAAAGGTGGGGAGACGGTAGAATTCATTACTGAACATGAAAGAATACCAGTGGGTTTCGGCTTGTTGTTAAATATACCAGTTAATCCTTGTGGATGAACACGCTTGTAAGAAATAGAGTTTTCATCCTACGTATTCACCTCCACCATGTGATTATTACGTACAACTAAAGACAAGTGGTAGGCGTAAACAAAAACAATGCAGAGATTAATACGGTGGTCTAGGGTCAAATAGAGGAGAAGGGAAATGCGCAGCACAAAAACGGGAAAGGACAATATGACGTTAGAGATGAAAAAATACATCGCCTACAATGCCTGTATTTTGGCATGCGGCTTACTCAGATTAACTACAATTTATTTTGAGTCATGATATATGCGAATAGTGTATTAGTCACAATTTCCTAATATTGTGCTAACTGTTAGCATCCAGTTTAGAATGGCCTAAAATGATTTAATGGTAACACGTGACTTGTTCAGTTCAAGTAAGCGTGGTTAACGTATTTTGAGGAATGAAACCGAAAACAATCTTTGGGTGACAACATTTGTAAATTGATCATCCTCATTTTTAGGTATACCTATCCATGCAAGTCAGCTAGCCAGACCAGATTCATCCAGATACACCGTTGGTGAGCTCTGGTCCAAATGAACGACTCCGCAGTCTAATCTGGTTGGTGTAATCCACAGATCAACGTGAATGGTTTCTAACTACTCAAGGTGTTCAGTAGTATATTTCACCTTCAAATTTCATTTTTCACTCAAGAAAGCACACCAAAAGACTTGTTTAGAGTTAAATCTCTGACTTTCTAGTGAATTCCAACAGTACCAACAGCCAGATTACAGGGTGTCCTCTTCACCAATATTGAATATACACCTTCAGGATAAGTGTTAAAGAAGGAGGCATCCTGTCCACGAACTCCTAATATGTAGTTGATATACTATACTGAGCAGTAGCGGGAATAGGGGAAATCAGAAAAGAAGAAGCAGTGGGACTATAGAATTTCAACATCTGGTGGCAACTCCCAATTGACCCTGGAGTGACCAATAGTATTGAAGGTGACTGGTGGTCGCAAAAAGCCTTGATTGGTTGAAAGGTGGATGAGTTTGCGCAATTCGATAGAAATGAGAATTTTTCTCTCATATGGTCGTCTAGATCCATTTGTTGTTACCGTTAGGTTTCACAAAAAAGGACAAAATTATGGAGAAACAAGTCACACCCTAAAATCTAATCACCACATTCATTCTCACTTTCAAAACTCTATTGCTTAATCCCATCAGCGTGAGGGCTGGAAAGAGGAGCTACCGGCTGTTCTTTTGTTGCTTTATGACTTAATTTTCAAGTTCTGTGCTTTCAAATCTATTGGTCTATACTAGTCATCTAAATCCGTCATCCTGATGTCAAATTTCAATCCTTAAACTCTATGCGGGTTCATACGAATAATGCAGAGGCAATTTGGAGCCACTTGAAGACTCACTTACCTTCCTATTAGAGTTTATATGGTCCAGTGGTTATGGAGTTACACAGATGAATGTCTTTATCGTATGTACTGCAAGTTTCATGCTGCGAAAATGATTCAGAAACCTATATAATTTTCTTATAGTCGTTAAACTGCATTTTCTCTTTATTTTTGTCTTACAAATTATCAAGAAACAACCTTTTTTCCCACAGCTATGTGCTTAGTTATTTAAGAGTCGCTCAAGGATAGTAAAACTGCATAGTTCCACCAAACACACATAAAAACGGGCAGACACGAGTAGGTGTAGTGAGAGAGAGGTTGTGTGAGCAATATACTCATGCTTCAACAAATTATTTGGACTAAAGCAACCATACCTCACTCTGTGTGATGATACTGACCTGAAGGAAGACATTAGTTCGCAACTTATTTAGTTCTAAATTGAACGTCGTGCTATGCATGAATTAATGATCAGGATGTGTCTGCACACCGTCATCAGTTGGTGAGGTTGTTATTCCCTGTCGACTGAGATCAAATAGGTCATGCATCTAAAACCACGGTCTGGCATATCGTAGTATGTTAAATGGAGCAGAGATAACTGAGGTGGAGGCTAAGCGTGACCAAACCAAGAGTTAGCCCCAACTCAGGAAATCTTTGACTGCCTGTCTGGCTTGTGTAAACAGACTATAAGCTTCCAGGCGCTGTTCCTTCGAACATAACCAAACCAGACGGTTTAAAAATACCACTAATCATATATTTCTTCATCTTTCATCAAGTTCCCGCCTTGTATCACGAAGTACTGATGTGAGATGTGGCACCTCTAGGCGTTACGCAGTATTACTAGACCTTGTGTTGATAGTGACTTCGAAGGCCATACTCTAGCAACGACTGAGATAACCAATTGGTTCTCTTTATTTCAGCTTGGAAGGTAGTTTTTAATAAAATACAGAGCGATAATTGGTTATTCAAGTAGTTGTTAAGATGCTGTTCAGAGTGAGTCACTTACTACAGTTTCGGTAGCCTTTAGATTCATTTCATACTATTGGAATGACGTAAGCCTAGAGCAAAAGTACCTAAAACAGTAGTTAATTTTCACAAAGAACCAAATGAGAAGGGTTACCCCAATCTTTAGCACAAATTTTCTATGTTGTTGATTACCTCTCTCCAAGATAGAACTGCATCTCACTGAATAAAAAAATGAATCACTATTCAGTGATGCATTATTTTTTGCTTATTTAGGTTTACCGATGGTAAGCAGTTAATTTTGTTCACCTCAACACTTCCCAGTGCTGTTGTCAGTTGTTAGCCGATGTAGGATTGAATTGGAAGAAAAAAGGATGACGACAGACCAAGAAACATTACCAGTCAATGAAGTCTCTCTTTCTCTCTCTACTGGTAGATCTTCACTGATTACGGATGTGTGTGGAATGCGACAACTTGAACTGATACTCTACACTGAACTATCTATCAGTTGTTGAGGAAGTATAACTACTGAGAGCTTTTGAACCATCTCTATACACAAACAACTGATAATGGCGCTGCATGTTTAAAAAAAGACCTACAGACACTGAATTTTTAGTGGACTTTTTAAAATTTTAACATGTAAACAACATTGAGTCATTATTTATAAACTTACTAACTATATTCATAATGTAAATAAGTAATTTTCATTTCAGCAGTTCGAAATTTAAAACTTATTGATTTTTTTTGTATTTATGTGCGTGTATTGTATGCGCTACTTATGTCTGTATGTTGAACCAAAATCACCATTATCATCATTCAGTCAACTTAAACTATTTAAAAATTTTATATATGAAAATAGTTATATACAAGAATGTGTGCGTTAAATAAGTAATTACCGATTAGGGTTGGTGACGTAACCAACCATGTAATGGGTTTACATGTATATGCAATGGTATCGATTCAACAATAAACAATACTAGCAATCAAAATAATCGACAATGTCATGCTTAGACAATTTGGATGGAGTGAAGTAGAAAAGTTTTGTGATAACAGTCTGATGAAAATTTGATATGCGTTCGACTCCCCAATGGAGTATGAATTTTCTATGGACTAGTGGCTAGTTTATAGCACTGGCTCATATAGATACCTGTCTAATGTAAGGAAAGTGATGCAACAGTATCACCACAAGTGAACAAGCAAACGTACTATACCCTAGTGGGTAAGTGCAAATATACAATTTTACATCCTACGCAGTTGTCTAACCCGACGCTTCGTATATATATGTGTAAATAATTTAGATTTTAATGTCTGTACTTCAACCTGATGTGTATCATATGTCAACTGTAAAAACTATCCACATCAAGCATAAAAGGGAAGTCATGAAGGTAAGACTCGTCGAGAGGGGAGATGTATCAACCCTTCAGCGGTGCATTTAAAAACTTTGAAGTGGTGTTTTGGTGAATAAGAGAGTTCTCTATCTTCCTTATAACTCCTATGAAACTACAAAAACTTAAAACAACACACAAACAAACAAACAAAATGGTAAGTGTATTGAGGTTGCATCTGTTGAAATGTAACAAAGATGAGATGCATACGCAATGTAATCACGAAGATGTTGAGAGATTGAGCATTATGGTACCCAGTGTTTAGTGTCAACATCCTTGGACAGCTTCTTTACTAATAATTACAGATCAATACAAAATTTAGGCGAACTTTCTTCATATCTTCAGGTTTTGAAGAAATAGTAGAAAAAAAGAATTTGTGAGTTCGGTGTAAAAATAGTCAGGTGCTCACTAAAATACCTTCATCACATAAATCTAGTTGTATACATTAGACAGAATACCCACATCTTATTCTGTAGACAGTGAAGAAACGTTTAGTTCAGAAAGCTATCGCTTTAGACTTCAATGATCGACAGTTGACAAATGTGAGATACAGCACAAGAGTTTCGTCAAACTTGCAACTCATCAGTTGGGTGTACCTGCACTGCAGTGAGTGGTGCTATCCCCACTGAGACTCGAACCCAGTACTTATAACTTCAAACGCCAAAGCGTCATCCATTAAGCCACCTGGGTGCGATAATCATCTTTGATTACCGTTGCACAACACGTGGTTCTCTTATCTTGGTGACCTAGTGGATAACGCTTTGGCGTTTTAAGTGATGGATATTAGGTTTCAGTCTCAGTAGGAACAACATCAGTCACTGGAGTATAGGCAAACCCAGTTGATTAGTCTCAAAAAGGACGAAACGCGCGTCCTGGATCTCATTGCTAACCAACAAGCAGACATCAACATAATCAGTAATCAGGCAGTACCGAGGCCTCCGTGTAGGAGCCCATCTGTTAACAGAAGTCGAGCAGTTCGACTCAGTATAGGAACGGCAGATTACAAGTATCGAACACCGAGTATACATAACAGTTCACTTCATCCCGTGACAGAGAGAAAGGTATGAAGAACATGGTAAAGATTATAAAATTATAATCACCTCAACTGCTACGCTTCACATTAGCGTACAACAAAATGAAGCCAGCTGCATTAGATACAAACTAGCTAAGATGAAAAAGTTTACTGGAGTAGAAAATGCTCGGAAGCATCCAGATTATCATGACTGACACTATTCCATTCTCCATCTAAGCTTCCAAACCGTCTACTTTGTCCGTTTCTTGGAGCCTGAAGATACACTTTCACATGTAGTTCACACCAATTGTCACTGGCCGATACCAGGTACCAATGTAGTTCACTTCTTGTGGTTCATAGGCTGGTCCTGCTCCAGTGAAGACGATGGAATGGCATCCAGTGGCATGTTAAAACATTCACAACCTCATTGACCAAATTACCAACCTTGTAAAAACATTTCAAAAATTTTACATTATACTCACATGATGATTTCATAGTGTACAAGCGAAGCTACAAAGGTGATGATCATCCGGCAGTTGAAGCTTTAGCTACTTTCCGTCATGGATCGACATCAGATGGAGAAGCATTGAAAACCTATGAGTGCTCAACATTCCGTTCGTTCCAGTTCCAAGCCTCTTGACAGTGAGACTATCAGGGTTTTTGGCAAACCACTCAGCCAATGTTTCGGAATTCAGTGGCCAAACAAATCGACTTCACACTTACCGGCAGTATTTCATAGTCACATAGTACTAATAAACTAAACAGTCAGCTCTGAACTAGCAATCAAATGTCATACTAGTGCCAAATGTGATGTTGGCTGGCCAAAACTGATTGATCATTTCTTCATCCATGCCGTAATTTTTTCAGTTGCTAGCAAACTTGTGATGATGTGACTTTTTAGGTAGGTCAGGTGGTCAACGCACCCAGTCTATTTGTAACAGATTACTCTCTCGTTTCGGGGGGTGAGAAACACATTCAGGTTGATATTCATCATGAACTGACATCATTTGGAGAAACACTAGAAACCTGGGAGTACTGGACAACTGTTTCGTCGTAGTATGGGAATCCTAAGCAATGAGCACCTATGACCTCACCAGGGATCTGACCCAGGGCTTTGGGGGTTCCGCAGCCAGCCCGCTACCATTCAGCCACTAGGTCAAAATCCAATGGTCCATGTCTCTTACTTCTATCACAGTTTACGATATAGCGTGATCTCTATTTAATGCCACCGTTGAAACATATTTTATAAACATTTTTAATCCGCTATTTAGAGTGTTCATCAGAAAACTCTGCATGTTATCAAAGTCTTCAAATGACTGAGCTATATATCGATTAAAGAATTTCTTGTAAGTACGTCAATCCCTAAAGAGTTAGAAGAGAGATGCCTATGAAGAAGTTAACCGAAAATTGAGAGTACCGATATCAATAAGGGATGCTATTCAACGGAGTCATGTTAGAAAACAGCTTATTCAGTAAAATGACTCCAAAAAGTGTTCAAGGGTAAAGAATTTAGTAAGATAACGTACCTGCCAGATGATTGTTTCCGGGAAAATCACTAAGAGACTTCTGCTTGTATGGAGCAGAATAACCCCATCAGATCCAGAAGCATAGTCGCTAGTAGTATGCCTAAGTTCCAGAAAGTGACGGTGTTGCATCCAAACTGTCCTAATGGTCACTCTAACAACTGAAATTACCAATTAGACGTTTAGACTTTGTGAAAATGTCTTTCCAGACGAAATATTGAAATTTAATTGGCTATTTTAGTTGTTGCTAAGGTGGCCTTAAAAACAGGGTGTCTATAAAGGCCATCCTAACAACTGGTGAGATAGCCAATTACGTTCTTTTATTTCATAGTAAGATACTTTCCCAGGTGAGTATCGAAGCCTGATTGGCGAAGTCATCCTTAAAATCACCTATTTTATGAATACTTAGTAAAAATAAAAGTAACAACCAACCGACCGACCATGAATGACCTTAACATGTTTATTTTTGGATGACTTTAAAGGCCGCCTTAGCAATAGATGAGATAGCCAATTAGGTTTCGTTAGTTTGGTAGGCAAGGTGACTTTTCATGAAATAACGAAACTTAATTGGTTATTATCCTAGTTCCTAGGTTTGACTTTGGAGTCAATCTTATTTTTTGTTCTCATACTTTGGAATTCTGACTAGACTTCTAGGCATGCACATTTCTCAAAGATCTTGCTAAATTCAATGCAACGTAATTGTAAATTGTGTGGACTAGTAGTGCACTTTTGTTGTCTCTGTGTCAAGGTGACTTTAAAGGCCACTCTAGCAACTGATGAGACAGCCAATTGCAGTTCCTCATTTTATGGAACAGTACTTTCCGAGGCTAGATAAGAAAGCCTGATTGGTCATTTCAGTTGTTGCTAGGGTATCCTTAAACGTCATTCCTGAGTCAGCTAGTGGGATGTTGAAGGTAGCAGGATCAGCTTGAGCACAGTATTATAAAGATATCTATCTTAAAAGCCAATGAAATAACCAACCACATCTCTGGATTTTGGTTAGAGAGGCGGTCTTTCATAGAACAGAAAAACCTGACTGGATACTTTCATAGTTCTTAGGATGGTCTTCAGAGTCACTCCAACACAGGACCCAATAGGAGACCGAAACCAAGGTTAAGATCGGAAACAACGGTAGCAAAGAGTTCGTTTGAAAGTATCTGCGATTAGGCTTAAAACGTTGCCTGATGATCATGAGACCTAGAAACCGTGCAGCTAAGTCTGAATAGCTTCTTCTTGTCTGTCTCTAAGACTGGGGGAGGACTAATCAACGATTAACCCCAATCACATGGGATCATGAGTACATGATAGAATATTGAGTAACTGTATAACTACGTATGTGAACATTAGCACACCGCATGGGGACTGCTGTGTGCAGTCAACTTTCTTGTTAGCATGCGTACCACCTCTTATTTCAGTCACTATTCCCTTCTTAGTAAATAACAACATTTCAACCGCTAACGAGACCTCACTGACTAATATTACTTGAATAGGAATGCATAATTCACAAGTAATAATACAGGCCTAATGAGAAACTTGCTGTACCTGTGTTTTTGCACTTGACAATAGAAAGAAAAGGAGATTTCCCACTGAGAAAAGTGATAATAAATAGCACAGCATAGAAGAAACTTCCAACGCTTTCCATGCAACACATATGATTGGGCATGAAAGAGTGCATAGGCTGAGGTCAAATACTCTGTGTTAATGTCGAGATAAATGGATAGCATGAAAGGGAGAGAGAGAGAGAGAACCAAAACAGTGGTGAGAATATTCACATAACGTTTGAGGTCAATATGGAAACCGAGGTTGCCAAAGTGATGTGAAGAGTTTCAGTGGTAAGACGAAACATTTATAAACCAGACAAGATAAGTACTTTAGTGTTTGAAGAGATGGGTATCGTACTGCATTCGAGTCACAAGGGGAACAACATCGCCCACTGGGTTTTAGGTACACCCAGCTGATGAGTCTCAAATGGGATGAAACGTGCATCCTGGATTCCAACTCTAGCCACGGCCAAATAAACTACAGATAGAGATCTCACCTACTACAGCCTATACAGGAAGCCACCTACCAACAAAATCTACCAAAACTTTATGTATGAAAATACTCAAACTGCCGACCGATAGCTTCTGAAAGCGATCTGTAAGGCCTGTCTACTTCCAGTAATCAAGAAAGCTGTGAAGTATGTACATTTACCACAAAATTCAACTAGTTTACTTATCAAGCTATCCGCCAGTCTGGATCACCGTAGCTATTTACCAAGCTGATAGGTTTTTTCAGATGTCAACTTACAAGTTTCATCGTATTATAGTTTATCTATAATCTACAATCGCATTCCTTCGCCTCGTGTAAATAACTTCGGATGCGAATGTGACTCGTTGACTCAGGCTTTCGATTTTCATGCAATACATCCCACTTTCCAATCTTGCTTGCTGCATTTCTGTTCTTCTGGATGGTCGGATAGTAAAGTGGACCTGTGAACGCATAGCTTACAGCTCATTGCAGAGACATGTCAATAGTTTTTCTAAACTGCACCTCATTATGATCCTATAGATCTTCTATAGAGGCTAACCCATGTAACCAAATTGCCTACTTGCCTTACACCCATTCTCATCGTCGGATTCCAGTCAAACTGGATTAAATCGGCAATTGGTACAAGTTATAGTGAACAGTTACATTACTTTACTAGCACTACTTGGGAAATGAGACTCACATGTTATCAGGTTGATATTCATCATGGAATGACATCAGCTGAAGAAACATTAGAAATCTAGGAGCATTGGACAACTGATTCGTCATAATATGGAACTCCTCAGCAGTGCAAAACCACAGCCCCATCAGGGATAACGTGCTGGCTACGGAACTTGAAGGTCCTGGGTGCGCACTGCCGAGAAGTTCCGTATGACGGCGAAACAGATGTCCAGTGCTCCCAGGTTTCTAATGATGCTCCAACTGATGTCAATCCATGATGAATACCAACCTTAAATCAATAAATAAATCCCCATAAAACTCTTAATTGAATCAGATGTTATCAGTTTGAAACTAGTTTCAACCACAAATTGGCTGATATACAGTTATCATATGAAACGGTACGTGTTTGCAGTATGTAATGAGTTACAAATTATGTGCGACTGTTGATTACCTTGACTAGTTCATCAAAACCTAAATAGGTGGCTTGGCATTTGATTACACAACTAGCATTACTCTCGTATTGTGGAATCATCATCTGAGCAATGTAGAGGTTAGGCATAGATTAATAGGCAAGGAAGCGAAGTCAGTTTATGAGAATGTGAACCTTCAGTTATCAAAATGGCTTGGGAAGGCGTTGTGCCAACTGAGTTACTGTTTACGTTCAGCCCAAGTAGAACTGAGTTAGAAGAAGGCCTAAGAGAGACCAGATTAAGAAATGGAACTACTCCATGAAGTCTCTACCTGTTGATGTGCGCCGTGTGCGGAGGTGTAGGGTGCCTGACTGGCATCAACGAGATGTTATAAAACGTAGTGGTTCGAGACCATCAGTAATATGACTCGGAATGGGGCAGATGTATACACTCATTAGCTGCAGATATGCCTTCACGACAAGTATCAGCAGGAACGTGATGTAAGTCTACAGTTTCTAGCCAATTGACTTATAGCACATAACACCAAATTCAGTGTACTGCAATGATGGGTCACTCAGCCTACTGACCAATTTGTACACTTGATTCATGAGCCTCAATCAGAACCTGTGTCAACATCCCGTGACCAAATCACGTTTAGTTTAATCCATCCGAAAATATCACTTCCAAGCCATTCACATGATTACGATGCAAGAAAGCCGGTAAGTTACACACGCTACAGTATTAAGTTTACAATGGAACGCAAAAGAAGCAATAGCTGAATTTCCTCGGCTTTTGCCTGAGACATGAAGCAAATGGTACAACAAAGAGGAGCATCCTTCGAAAAATCACATTAAAGGTTAGCGTTTCACCTTTAACAGTTTCTGCTTAGTGAGATACTAAACATGTATAGTGAGTATGTTATATCAGAGGGCAGAGAAACTGTGCATCAAAAAAACCTGGATGAAGGAACTTTTATCAATCAAACAGTGTTAACATAACGACAGTTATCCCACGATGTTTGTGCAGAAATGCCCTAAAAGTATACGAAGAGAAGTGTAACATTATTGCAACGAAATCAATCTTTGTTACTTTGGCATTCAAAAGAAATGTTGTTGCGGCAAAAATCAACAGATGAATTAGCAGTGTACCAACTAGGACCTACTCAGCTGTCAAACTTATTGTATCAAATAGCATATTCAACCCCACAATACAAACAAAGCAATATTCCGACTCTTTTTAACTCTCACTGTATTAATCATCTCGTATCTACATGTGGAGCAAGTGTACATGAAGAACATGAGGGCGATGATCTACCATGACTACTGGTCACAAGCCTAAGTCTATGTCTGAGAGGTTCCTCCTCATTCACCAGTGCAGTAGCTCGTCAGTTATTTGATTTTGGACACATTGAGGTTCTCCATAGTAGTTAACAGATAGGATACTTTGCATTTATTTCAGCTTGCTGAAGTTATCAGCATTGGATGAGTTCGCCAGGAATTGTTTCGTCAAAAGGAGATAGTTCTTAATCTATTATTGCCCTGATTATTTGTGACGTTTAACCCTTCCAACTTTCGCAAAAACGTTTAAGTGCCATTATTTTATGCTCATCTCCACCCATATTGACAGAGTATTGACTATTGTTCCATTATTATCATTTTGATAATTTATCTTACCCACTTACCATTTTGTTTAGATAATATTTCCACATGATTTTGTAACTATTTCAATTTATTTCTAACCTTGTCTCTCCTCGTTTGTGAACATTCTTCACCTTGTCTTGTTTGACTGAACTTATTACCTTAACTTCTTATGCATTTTGAATTACGGTCCAACTGTAATCTTCAAAACACAAACTGGTATTTAAAGGCACCTCAATATAAGTTGTGTTATTACTTGTTATAATGATCATTTACTTATCTATTGAGGATGTGTGCAGCTGATGAGAAGCCTCTAAAGCAAAACGACACCATATTCTGGGAATGCTGTTTTCATTGGGTTTGCAGAGACTATGTAAAATATTGTCACATAACATCTAAACTGTGATATTAGGATTAACAGTATGGTTGTTAGAATACTTTCGTGTGCTGATTTGTAAAGTTAGTGTTACACCTTACATCAAGGCAGTTAGATTTACACTGATGTCGGTTATCATCAGAACTCTTCATGAGAAAGTTTACTAACCTCGTTTCCACACCAAAAACGATGATGATGGGTTGGTGTGTTGGATTACCGTAATGGTGTCATCTGAATACAGTTTTAGTCAACATCATAACACATGTCTACATTTCTTATCAGGTATCTTTGCTTTAGGCTACTTATCTATCTATGGAAAGTGAAAAACCATGTTTTTCTGCTCTATATGTGAAGGAAAGTGGCAAAAAATCTCCGGATAGTGAACACGAACACAACCTGACTGTTCGCGAGGCTGTCTTATTGTCATCATGATCGTCTTTATCATCGTGTATGTAACATACTTCACGTATGTTCCTTCATGCTCATCACCCAGTATCAAATAACAGCAGTCTGTCATACCACCGCTATCTCAGACAGTCTGATAATTCAGTTCAATTTCGATTGACATGACTGCTGGGTAGGCAGTGTGATTACAACAACGTACAGTGACGTATCGTGGACTGACATGATAGTCGGGTAAACCATCGATGACGGGAGTGAAGCTAAGACCAGGCATGGAGCTGCGTCTTGCAATTCAGTTCGCGTAGCGCCGATCCAGTAACCCAGAGGTTGCTGGTTCGAGTCCTGTTGGGAGCCTTCAGTCGTTACCCAGGGATCAATAACACCAGTCTACTGAACTACAGCTATCTTAGATAATATCACTTACAATCCTCTTTAACGTTGTCAAAAGACCAGCAATGATGAGGGAAATATCAGAAACAGATTGAATAGGAGCAATTAGCAATTAAGTTAATATTATTAGTAGGCATCACCTTCTTTTATTCGTATTTTTTCTTTCTTCCCTCTGTTACATACAAGTGAGTAGAAAATGGTGGAATGTGTCAACCACCTCACTTGCTTGGGGAGTTGTTGCATCAACTCAAACTGACTGACAGGTTGCTGACAAAGTCTCAGCTTGGATACACTTGCTAAATTGTGTCATCTCTGACACCATCGACTGGCGAGACATCCGACTACTTATCAAATGACAAGTATATTGCAGTGCAGTTCATTGTCTTGTTATACGGCTGTGAGATAAGGGCGCCTAAAGTAGAAGACATGAAGCGATTACAGGGTTTTGATCACAGATGTCTTCTTAGCACTGGTCGCGCGTGGTGGAATCACTGTGAGCAATGTTGAGGTAAGGGGAGGGGTACGAGGCTAGACAAGTAAGTCGGTTGATGAGCTTGTGAACTTTAGTCAACTGAGATGGCTTGGTCATGTGTTGGGCATGCCAAGTCACCGTCTACCTCGACGTGCCATGCTAAGGGAAGTTGGAAAAGGGTTCAGGGTGGCTGGACCAAGATCTGGCACCACTCCATGAAGTCTGAGCCGTATGGAAAGATGTTGACTACCTGGATGGGGTTGCGAGACGATAGGAATCAGTGATTGAGAACTCTTGGTGACATGGCTGAAAATCGGTGACGACGACGCAGATGTATTCACTTCTTGACATCTTCTAAAGTTTGAATACTTGAGCTAACCATTATCTTGAAATTGTTTATTTTCTCACACAATTCCGTCTACTTTGATATCATTCTGTTTCTCTCCACCTGTTCTTTGTGCACTACTCTGATGTGTGAACTGATGAACTTGTTTGCGAGGTTCTACGTTGACTTAATCTTGTCTTATCTGCTAATAGCAGGATAGATAGAATCGTGAAGAAAAAAAAGTTAACACTTGAATACTGATTGAATTTTTAGTGCCTTTTCAACTGAAATCAACTTTCAGTCTTCACTAAGCGCAGTTAATCAACACAGAAAGAGAATTTCACGTCAAAATATAAGTACTTTAAATAATTAATCACTGAAATGATGAAAGACAGAATGAAGAGGAATAGTACTCTGTGGTATATCATACAACAACATCAACAACACCAAAAAAGCATGATAAGGTGGTTTCTGTGTTTTTCTTTTCAAAAAAGTTGACACATCCGTCATGTTCATTGCACTGTATCCTAACTTAGTAGTATGGATTCACGTGAATTTATCGGTACACAGATATGCTAGTCATTCAACATTGCACGTCTGTTTTTATTTTCATGCATTTATATATATATATATATATATATATATATATATATATATATATATATATATATATATATATTATATATATGTCATATTGTGAACAGACATGAAGTGATGTTTTATCGTGATAACATTATTATTTCTATGGCTATTATATCCAAAACTAAATGACCAAGTAATCAGTTGAAGCAGATAGTTTAAATATTTGACCTCTACAATGCCGGAAGTTTTAAAATGAAGCACAAATACGGCCTATATCGCTTGTAAATATTGGCAATAATCACAGTAATAAGTTTAATAACAGTTATATAGATAAACAAAACAGTGGAGATAGAAATATATATATGTAGTTAGACTGTAAAAATAATTTACCAAAAAGGGGTTAAAATTTCGAAATCTCTAAAGTTGCAATAATTATACACACTGCCAAAGTTGGCAACTTGAGCTAGATTATATACATAAGCTAAGCTGTGATTGTATAGGAAAAAGTTTTTGTGTATTAAATAATTATCATTATCATGCTGAATTAAATGGTGGTTACGTCTATGGAACCAACATTTACATGATTAGGTGTTTTTGTAGCCATAGCTGATGGATCCATCAGAACTCATTTTAATTTCCTCAATAGTAAGCACTAACAAGTCACTGTAGAAGAATTACCGTGCTTTCAATTCTGACCAAATTCGCAATGTTCCCGTTAAGCTAAACAGCTTGACATCTCCTAAGTACACAGTTTAGGTTGACCATAATTGATTTCTGCTTGTCTTGCAGATACTCGTCAGCAGTGATCACCTTCCTATTGCTACCAACAATTCAGGAGATGATGTTACTTGTATTATCTCATCGTTGATTCAAGAGAATTTATCAGTCTTCATTGGGATAAGGTTTCCTGCACGGATGCCTCGATATTACCTGTATTTTCAATTTTGATATTTATGTTGATAGTGGCTAGCAGTGGAATCTAGAACGTGATTTTCTTTTTATTCAGGAGTCGTCAGCTGGATGCACCAGCATCTTAGTGTGGGATGTTGTTCCTTCTAAGATGAAACGCGCGTCCTGGATTCCACTGCCAGCCACTATTCATGTCAAAATTCAGCAAATGAATATTACTGAACAAACTCTTGAATCATGTTGACCAATTTTTCTTCACAGCAGACACCGGTTCTTTGAATGATTTTTAGAACCTTGGTGACAATTCATCCCGTCGATATTCTAGCCTCAACCTCCACTTGAAGATATCTATCCAGCTGATGAGCGCTAGACTAATTGTCTTTGGTTCTTACTGTCAGCCATCACCAGGAATCGCACTTAATGCAATTGAAGCAGTTTTTCACGCTTCTATCTCATCTTCTAAGTCATATTCAGTGTAAAACCAGTCAAGAAGTGTTTTTTTATAGCCAAACAAGATTCGTTCGGATTAAATGGCGTTTTGATTTTGAAACCGCTCTGTTCGGACCTGTGAGACGAGTGACTGACTAGTGTGTGGTTAGGTCCTACTTAATGAAAGCACTCCATAGTATATTCTGCTATTTTATTAAGTATTTGTGTGTGACCAAAAACCCTTAGCGCTTAGTATATCGTCTTAAATGGCAATCCAATATGTGAAAAGTAGCTCAAAGGTGTAAAATTGCAACGTAGATCACATTGTTCTTACGATCAAATCCAGAAATTTCAATCTCCAATCACTAGATTATTACAATTACCCTTATTTAGTTATATTTTTTGAAGCTAAGTTGACTATTGATACCGTTTGACCTACGTTGGGTTGTACTGTGAGTTACCATCACTATAGATTGTTCGATTGGTTACAGAAACTATTCCGAGGGCTGTTTACCAATAAATGTCAGAGTTCTCAGTAAACTTACCGTTGTTTCTTGTTATAAATTTATAGTCATGCAACAGCAGACGGATAGATCCTGAGAGTAATAATGATTGTGTTCTGGGGTCTCAGACTAAGACAAAACAGATGTGAGGCAGTCAGTTATTTGCATTATTTTTACTTGATTTATAACCATTTGTTATGACCTTCACCGACAAACACAGCTGGTATTTGGAAACTATTGTTTTTTTATAGTTCTGGGTAATCTAAGAAAATGGTTAGAAAGGTCTCAGCAAAGAGTTTTTGCTTATTGACATTTCCTATCACAAGGCTTATGCATAATCTTGGTGGAACACACTGCACCTTAAGGATTCCAATCGAAATCATTCAACCTAGTTGTCGAATATATCTTTCTGGATAGATTATGCAGCCTTAAATAAAGGGGGAAAAGCAGATTAATTTCTTGTTTTTTAATCGTATGGTAGCTTCTTGGTACCTTTAATAATGCTATCTCACATAGCTTTTATTTTCAGTCTTTCTTTCCTTTTATAAGCTACAGACGCATAGCTGAAGATACACAATTTACGGTTATAAGTAAAGATTGAAAGAACTCATTTACTTTCATGTCTGAGCTCAAGGGAATATAGTAGTGATAAATATGACACTCAGTACCAACTGCGAACCTATCGCACTCACCACGTTCTTTAAGCACTGTTGTCTTTCAAATCCTTTGGTTTAGGGGCATGTTGCATTGTGATGTTGGCATCATTCCTCGCTGCCTACCAAGGCGCATTGAGTTTTAGGCAGAGAGATCATATGTGTAAAGTGATTTGCCCTTGAAAATTCTCTACTGGGTCATATCCAAAGCGAATGACGAGAGAGAGAGAAAAGATTTCCTTTTTCAAACACTTGACCATTTCACAAAGGATTTCTCATTAAATTCGAGGCCTCTGTTTTTGCTACTGAGAATTGAATTGTCATTTAATGTAGTGTACCTTCGGTTAGTCTATTCTCCTTGTTACACACGTTCAGTAATAGACCACAATCTACTAAACCGTTCGGTTTACTTTGGAGGAAATTAGGGATGGAGCACGTGAATGAATCTCTTGGAGACAAAAAAAGGAAAATTTTGAAGTAATTAGCTCCTCAATGTCCATTTAACCTTTTATGGTGGTTGTGTGGCACGAATCGGTCATTGACTGATGGTTGTCAAGTTAAGTATACTGATCAAAATCCACCAATCAGGTGTATAATGTTGCCACTATTCTGTGTGACCAAATACTGCAGTGCACTAGATTTGGTGTCATACATCAGAAGTTAATCGTCAGGATATTCTATACCTGTGTGTTACACTACTGTTGACTCTTTTCGGGAAAGTATATTTTCAGCCTTAAGTCAACCTAGATTCCCTGATAGAGTCCAGTCTGCATCAGCTGGAGCCTGACTTACAAACGTAACAATTACCCTTTTCAGGTCATTACCAATTTGAGGATTTGCCCTGAAATGACAGCCATGTCTGCAGCTGCCTTCATCAGACATCACTTATCAACAGCCAAACCATGCAAATAAGCATTTTGTCGGCAAGAGGTACGAGGAACAAACGAAACGCTTTCTTTTAAAGAAGACTATAGTCAGAAAGTAAAACTTTGAAAATCTTAAGCTTGAAACGTTCTGTTTTTTGAGGGGTTGGATTATTTATGGCGAATGTTATGCTGAAAACTCTAAAAGAACATAATGAACCACAGTTAACTTATATACCTTGTCTCTTAGAATTTATATGAGATTTAGATCAACTTATGTAACTAACAGATAGATAATGTCCACCCCAGAGATTATAGTTACCACATCACTCGTTATTGCCTTGAGGAAATACACAAGTCTTTATCAGTTTATTCAAGCTTATAGTTGATTTTACTTTTAGCCATGGATACTCGCATTTCTACTAAACTGCTTAGTAGTAGTTCTTAGTCTATCACACGTGGTTTGTCTATACAGGTGAAGGAAATTTCAGTTATCTATTACATTGATAAATATGTATTTGCGTCACAGTTTGTATTCATGAGAAAAATACTAACAAGTCAAAACCAATCCTAATATCAAACTGTTTACTGAGCTTCAATCATTTAAACAAAATTTAGCGTCTGATATAAAATGCGTAACCTAAAGGCGGTTTGTTATTTATTTAAATTGCACTTTTTAATTGAAGTACAATCTGCCCTATGTTCCACTAGGAACCCAAGGGAAAATAATAATAATAATAAATAACTCTTTAACTGGGTCTCAGCAAAGAGAGCAAGAGGATCACTGATACAAGAGTTAAACTTGAGGACTGTGGGTGATTGTAATCCCTAAGTGGAATCGTAAAGGCGTCATTCTTTACGACGAAAAGCAAACAGCGTAAAACTTAGCATTAGTTCAAGTCACTAAACTTTAGCATTAACATACCGAGGAGAAGGAAGTTAAACACAAGAAACAAGATGAAAACAACAATAAGTGAGCACGCAGATGCAGATGCGGGAAATTATAAAGAGGTGAAAAACATATGACAATAATAAGATTATCATTTTGATTATCTGAGATACCCGTAGTTTGGCAGACTAGTATTGATACTGGACGATGACTGAAGGTGAAATGAAAATTTGGACCACAGCCGGTATAAAAATTTGGTCAGTAGTTGGACATCGTAGCTCAACTGGTAGAGCACCGGGCCGTAAACCCGGGGGTCACCGGTTCGAATCCAGCTGCGGTCCAAATCTTCATTTCACCTTGAATCACCACCAGTTTATATACGTTCAAGCCAAACTAGTTTCTGTATGCGAAACATTTTTCACTACAACAATCGAAAGTCAATATGTTTCCGCTTCATATCACCTCAAATTGCACCTACCAACTCACGTGTACATGTCAGAGCACGTACGTTGGAAGGAAAGAGATGATGGCTGGAACTAGACTTCGTGAACACATTCTAAATAAGTTAAGCTTAAAGGAGCCAAAGTGTCTTAAGAGATACATTACTAAACATCTGATGCACACACGACACGACGTTCAAATCTGGAAGGCATTTGAAATAATTCACGAGGACGAGAATGCTAAGTTGCTTGAATTCGTAGAAGCAGTTGCCACCGGAAGAATTAAAGTGAAATTAAGTATCCAAAAGGAGGCAGTTGTTAGCCACCAACATTCATGGTGGTACCGATTGATTTGTTTTGTTATTCAGTAGAGCGCCTTTCAAAATTCTGTCATTTCATCCCCTTTTACAACCAATTTCTATTTCATCTTCACAATATTACTACGTAACCCAGACTGACTTGACCTTGACCAATACTAAAATATGTTGACTCTATATTTACATTATTATTTCATAACATACGCTTACACAATACTTTCTATCCCATTTTTTGATTGGTCACATGTAGCAGGATGACAATCTAACTACCTAAACACGAGATAACTTCGATCTTAGCAGTCAAAAATCACTTCATTTAAACCTTCCTAATTCGTACCAATTCTTTCATCATCTCATCAATAGACTATCATTTTCGTGATAAGTGAATTATATGGATTTCATATATATAATGAGCTTATAGCCTGTATGCAGCTGAAAAGAAAGCGACAAAATACAGTGAATTCATTGCACTCTGCAAAGTTTGTTCAAGCTTTCCTAAAATTATTTTATCTCACAAGTTTATCTGTTGTCATTGAGAATAGATTAAACCGGCTCCCAACATAGTGGCAACTGCTAAGTTGACTTTGCCTACGGGACATTCCGTTGATACATTCACGAAAAGCGTTTCCAGTTCAAAAACTGCCATCTCAGTACAATCATAACCGTTTAAAATGATGCGACTTTTAAAATGCATGTTTTAGCACCTAATTAGAAATGTGGACTACATAAATCATACAGGTTAAAAATGGTAATCATGAAAATAAAACACACCCATTAGTACTATTTATTTTCAAGCGATTTGATAACTAGTCAGTCAGAGAGAAGGTATGTAGATACTGTTTTTTAACCTGCGTGAAAAGCGGAATGTATCGGGAGAATACTTCACACTATACTCCAATAGTGATTAGATTACTTAAAATATTCTGATTATCAGTAAACCGACTGGTTTCACTAGTAATGCAGTTTAAACAGGTGTGTAATTTCAAGTTGGTATTCATTGTAGACTGACATCAGTTGGAGGAACAATGGGAAGCTGGGAGCACTCAACAGCTGTTTCGTCCTTGTTTAGGAATGAAAGTAGTTCTAATAAGTAGGCAGTGAATACTACTTTAGTCTGTTCATTAGAAATATCACACAGTGAAACAGTAGCATTTACTGGGTAACGTTTTGGACACAATTTATTGTCCATATTCATATCAGGTAACTCCACAACTTTGAGACAGACTTTATATATTCTTAACTTCCTCTCCTTCTCTGTGATGACAAGGGTAGTAGAATTTTCCATATGTCTGGGACAGGTGCAGAATCATTTCGATTGCATGTTTTTAGTGTTGATTCGATAAACAAAGATTCGATTATCAATCTCTCCCTCCACCCAACTGAGTTTTCAACACTGTCACCCTATCCCACCCTACTGTGTGATTGTGTGTCATCGCATGCAGAGCTATAGCTGAGCTTTTCTCTAGATTACTTATCTTATTAGGATCTACTGATCTTGATTTAGCTAATTCTTTGCGCTTTGTTATTCTAACCGACCCTGGTCGACTGCTTTGACCTATGCACTTAACCTCACAATCACTGCAAGGGATCTGGTAAACCAGATTATTTTGCTGAATTGCATCGATAGAATCTTTTAACCTACAAAGCTTGTTTCTAAGCGAGTTTGTTGGTTAGAATGCCACTTTAATCCCAGCCTTATTGAGAATTCTTCGTAATGCTTCTGAGGTGCCTTCCTTGTACGGTAACACAGCAGAGGCTTTGAGTTCTCTCTTAACCCTGTCGCAAATGATTCTGCACCTGTCCCAGATATGTAGAAAATCCTACTACCCTTGTCATCACAGAGAAGGAGAGGAAATTAGGAATACATAAAGTTTGTCTCAAAGTTGTGGATTTACCTGATATGAATATGGACAATAAATTGTGTCCGAAACGTTATCCAGTAAGTGCTACTGTTTCACTGTGTGACATTTCTAATGAACAGACTAAAATGGAATTACAACCGACAACAATGCCCAAATTTTACTCTTATATTGATAGGCAGTGGATATTTGTAGAAATAAAACTTTCCTCTCTTAAAAATTTTACACCTCCTTTGTCAAAACGGTGTTATAAGAAGAGGTCTAAATCAAATCCAACATCCTAAGTCATCAGCCGCTAAGGTGGGAGTTTTGGATCTCAACCTTGTTTCATGTTACTGTGTAGGGAAGGAAAACGTTACTGAACAATATGTCCTACAGGTGACCGATCATAGTGAGTATTCAACTTCTGACCTAGTGGCTTCATTTGCTAAGGAAAACTGTATACAAATGAGTTTTCTGCCAAATAAGGTCTTCCTTATAGTTACAGGTCGATCTTTGTCTTCTGATTTCCGCGGTTCAGTGAAGTAAAAGGTTTTGCTATTCGTGTCCAGTTAAAGTATCTCATTGCGTTAGTAGCGCCCTCGTATTTCATATTATTCTGTCAGTCAATTCACAGTGCTGAATCTTTTCTGGATCCCTGTTTTTTCTTCCAAAGCACTATGTCTTTCTGGTTTGTCAGGAATAATAGTGAGACCAGAAAGAGATATTGGTGACTTCGCAGTAATAGGGGATGCTATGAATATAATGCACTTACAGATTATTGTTACTGATCGCTTTAGTAGTATTCGTTTGTATCTTTTGTCTTTTTATGAGCCATACATGGTTGAGACAGAAAGCCGATATATGTTTTCTGAGACCACATTGCTACAGCATAGTTTTATTTTACCACTAATTAATTGTTTATCAAGTAACAAACAACACAACCCTGCATCTGAATAATGTACAAAGTTGATAAGTGAAGCAAACGAGAATGAATAACTTGATCAGAATACGGTTTCAATAAACATTAGTCTTGACATATTTTTTGAACTTGATAGAGACGTTGAGTAATTACCACCTAACACTAGCCACAGTCTTCCGTTATTGTTAGTATGAGATGACGTAATTAGATTGCGAAGCGGTATGAAATAAAGTGACTGCGAAAAATATTGCACAAGTTTCCCTGTAATCTGCTTCAGCATATGATGGTAACAGAAGTGGTAGAAGAGTAGAGAAGCTTTAAACAGACCAAACAAAGATATTAAGGCAACATATAAAGAGGTCGGTAAGTGCACTTAGCAAGAAGTATGGTTGCACAAACCTGTAAGTGGGCGAATACATGCCTGAATCTACCATGTAGCATAACTCAAAATATACTACATTGGGTTGGTATAGTCGCTCTCTTTGTAAGGTGTATACACCTTATTGTTTCCCATACTATGCAAAACCTCTTTATTTTACTTCATAGCTTTATATATATTTTATTCGCATTTAAGACTTTACAGCCAATATATCGTGTATTTTCAGGATTAGTTATAATTTTTTAGACTTCAGAATCAATACTTGACCCGATATAATAGAATAAGTTGGGTAATGCGTAAATGGTTTGTAAGTGAGATATATTCACAAAATTTAAATGCAGTAGGAAAATAAACTTCTGAGTTTTGTGACTTTGTGGAAGCTGCTTTTTCAGAGAATAAAAGCCTGTACAAGCTGTTGCATATTTACTATTTAAACATATGATAACTTGTATAGGTTTTTATTCGCTGAAGAAACGGCTTCTACAAGATCATAAAACTTCACTTTCTCATTTGGATTTTACAAATATATTACCTTTACAACTTCATCTGAAGTTATGATAAGTGTTGACCGTATTCGTAGGCTTAAAGATGTACACACCATATCATGAAAAGTCTTTTCTCTATTCAATATCTTTTTCCTAACCAAAGTACAATTTACTGAATTCTTTTTGACTAACTTAACCACTGAAACATCTGAATAATCCATGGAAAAACATAGATATTATGGTCTGTTTGCTGTTAGCTCTATTTTTCTAAAATTGTTTTTTGAGAAGTTTGGAAAGTAAGTATTCTCAGAGTCAGAAGTGATTTGAGAAGAAACATAACTCACAAACAACCTACTGTTGTGAACTTGAGAGCTTATAATAGTACGCCACAACTGTCAGTTAACACCAGGTGCACCCATATTGCAGACATTAAAAATGATGTTTACAAGAAAATACGACAAAAGCTAACAAATATATAAATCACCAGACCAATCCAACTTAACAGGCCAGAAATACGTGATATTCATAGTGTCTCATGACATTTTAATCTCGTTATTAGTAATTTGATTTTTTGTTATGCCGATACAGATAATAAAATTTAATTCTAAAAAACGTAATAAGGCAAAATGATGTAACTATAAAACAGTACTACTCCTCATGCAGGAGTTTTTTTAACACTCGTATTTCCCAACAGTTATGATTATGAATGCTAACAATATGGGTTTTCTTTGAAAGAAATATTTCTGGCCTGCTACTAATGAAAGCTATTCATTTTGTATTCATAAAAACTTAGTCAAAACGAAAAAGTTCGAACTGAAATGCACCTGGCTAGCTGTTTAAGGGATTTTTCTAGTGCCGGCTGTTTGCCTTCTGCGTGCTATGGCAGCACACGAAGCGTACGAAAGGAACATTATGGAAACGCCAGTAAACACAAGATTTTTAAATACTTGTTACATGTTAGCAGTAATCTTCCACATTAATGAGGAAAGCAAGCGCTTTGCCTCGGTGTCATAATGTGAATGAACACTGAAGTCTTTCCATAAAAACGTCACAATCCTATGTTCATTTTCACTTATGTAAGGCTCGTGAGTAGAAAGTCACATAAACGCAGTGAAAAGAATGTCCTGGACATGCCCTGTGTCAACAAAGCCACACGGAAGAATATTTTGAGGACATAACACTGATACGAGACGATAATGATTGAAGCGTCATTTGTAAAAACATTATTTGTCGCCTAGTTTACTAGTTCACTAGCCGGTCCTAAGCCTCGATAAAGAGGGAACGTTGGACATGCGGCTAGCAACCCTATCCAGTAAAACCAGTCCAATCGATAAAGAAACTTCAAAATACAAAAGATAAAAACAATAAAATCTTATTCCTCACTGGAATCAGAGAGACGAAATGCCCCCACTTGGTGAAAGCCTTCGCGAAGCCAATTGACCGATGTGTCTCCTCTTCTCTCGATGAAAGCAAACGTAAACATGGGGACATGGAATGTCCACACAATGTTTGAAGCTGCCTGACAAGGCTGCTTAGGTTGCAAAAGAGATGAGAAAATGTAGCATAGAAGTGCTAGACTGGGGATCTGCGGAAGCAGATGGCATGGAAGTGGTCTCTCCAAACTGTCAACTGGAGACTCAATAATCTACTCCGATATTGTCGCTTAGACGACAATCATGATCACACTGAAGGAGCGGCTATCATGATATCCCCAACATCTTCGAAGTGAAAATAAACAGGTCAGTGACTATTGGTATGGTAAATAACTGGGAATAAAAAAATGTCCGCAGTCACCACAACCAAACACAAAGCTATTCGTTTTGAAATTCACTGATTACTAAGTTTCTTGATTCTATTACTTGTCAGTAGGTAGATACTCTTGACTCATATTTTAGAACCAGGGTTTCCCGATTTTCAGCTCGAGGATGAAAGGTTGTGTGTGACCAATATGCACAAATCACTTTCGAAATCGAAGTGAATACTTGCAATTTTAGCTCAAGCAAACAATTCTTCCTGAAACATATACCAGAGCAGACTAGGTTCTTAAGCTTGAGTCCACTGAACACATGTGCAATGAAACCAGGACTGAAATACCATTGTTTCAACTTCATAAAATAGCTAGGAACTTCCTATCAGAATGAACAGTAGGTAAACGTTTAGAGCACCTCTATTAATTAGCTAGATAGGCATAATGCTGGAAAGAACTAGTGTTATACCAGCCAAAAAGTAGAAGAGATGAATCACAGATACTTGTTGTAAGTTTCATTATTTTATTCATTTTAAAAGTCATTTCACTAATGATTTAACTGGTAACCCTATTGTATAGCTCATTCAAAGAGCTTTAGATTGATTCTTCACACGTTTCTTTAGGACCCATATTTCGGTAAACCGCTTCGAGGTGAATGAAAGCCATGGTCATGAAAAGTAAATTTAGACTCTCATGATGCATAGCAACGTTGCACTTAAGATTATTCAGTAGCTAGGCATTTTAAAAATAAGAACCCTAAAATTAAAACATTAGGCAGTGACTTAAATTGTGCACATTGAGAACTCACTGGTACTTCAACCAACTGAACAACATCTCCAGTTTTTATACGACAGTTCTATGGCAAATAAATTTGAAGAGATAGATTCTAACCTCTTTAGTTGTGTAGTAATCTGTTGCACCGGTGCGATCTGTCTTTCGAAAACAGTAATTCGAAATTTCATCTTCAGGAACACCGAACCTTATATATGCAGTTAACTGGAAAAGTATAGTACATACTGTTTGGAAACTGAATATAGTATACTATCATAGATGGCTGACTAGGAAAATATTCACTAGAATAAAATGTCTTACGGATTCAAGCGTGAAAAGTTGCCCATTTCCCTTGTATTCAACTCCAAATTTAAGAAAAGTTTTGGATGACATTGCTTTCTTGAATTTCCATTCGTACTTTGAAACCACAAACCATCAGTAACTCACAACTCGAATACGAACATTCAAAATTGTTCAAGTAGGTGAATGAACTTGATGTTGCACTCTGAAGCTTTAAAACAAGCCGTTCAACTATATATGCAACTATAAAGTTTGTGTAACCCAATCACTGAAAGCATATCATAAGTCAAGTTTGGTTCGACATATAATTACTCACGACAATGGTTCCTTTTAATAGCTGTTTCTGCAGTAGAAAGAGGATCAAACTAACTAGCTTTCGCATTTAGAAGAGACAGATCTTAGAGTTCATTGGTTATTCGGCTAAATAGGAGGGAAGAAACGGAAGTTTTTATCACATTTTACATGCCCTACAACTAGTGACTCAGTTGGCACTTGTATCTTAAGGGGATATCAAATCAGTGTTTAGAGGGTTTCAACTAAGTAGCCTCAGCTAAATCTTCAAAGAAGACATTTGAGCTCCTAGTAACTCTTGACGAGTCAAAGCTACATTTGATATACAGTGTTCTATGCCTGAGGTCTAACTTCTGCATGTGTGTCCTTCTAGACTGTAGTTGCAACTTAGCACTCGCTGCGAAGTGACCATAAGGAGATTCTTCAAATACCATATGCCATTGCCAGATGCCCACCTAGTTTTCTACATTCTTCCAAAGATAAAAATGATGCTATCAATCATACCTGTGATATTTCAGGCATGATTCATTGCAGAAGTTCGGTCTATCGTCTTTGGCTACTCCTTAGTCTAATTTTCTTCTTTGGGGATTGCAGAAAAGACTTTAGCCCCAAACCCTTAGTCAGGTCATATAATACTACTGGGAACCTAGCTGGAAATTTTATGATGGAGCTGCACTAAAACCTGTTTGAGGATTGTCAGTGTTGGGCTTGCATAAAGTGTGTATCTGCAGCAGCAAGTCCAGGATATTAGTTATTCGATGACTGAAGCATTCAGATCCTCCATCAGTGACACCATTAGTTGTGTACCACTGAGGTCTACCGTATAAAATTTGTCTTGTGCTAAATGTGATGCGTCGTATTTTCAGAGTTAGGCGCAAGCTCATTTTTGTCCACTTCTGAAGACACGTTAAATCTTCCTGTAATGAACCCCGTCTTCTCATTTCTGTCCACACTTTCAAGTAGTGGGCGAGAACAGAAGTTTTGGAGGAAAGCCGTTGGGGCGCCATTTATGCACTTTTGAAGGAGAAGGCTTGACTTCCGAACGCCGATGAATTGAGGAATGGCATTTCGTGGCTTTAGATAAAGTGGAATCTATTCGTTTTCAGTTGACTAATTATTTCAAGTCGTCATTCGTCGTAGACTAACATCAGTTGGAAGAACAAAGGAAACCTGGGAGCACTGGACAGCTGTTTCGTCCTAGTATGGGACTCCCTAGCAGTGTGCACCCATGTTCCCACCAACGATCGAACCCACGACCTTCAGGTTCCGTGGCCGGCACCTTACCATTGAGCCACTGGGCCAAAATCCATTGGTCCATATTTTCCTCTTCTGCTAGCTCACTATGTTGAGCGACCGCCATTATTGTCATGATGTCATTGTTGTTATTACTATTATTATTTGTCTCTTGGGTTCCGAGCCGAACACAGCGCCTCAGCGGCACCTCCACCACTTCACTCTCTTCTCCTCAGCCTTTTCAACCCGGCTTCACGAATGCCCACAGGCTCTCATTTCTTCCTCACACCGTCCCTTCCATGTCACCCCCGGAGGCCGAACTCGTCGGTTCCACTTGGCTTCTTCTCGGAGGCCTGATTTGGCACATGATGTCCTAAAACAGTCTTCTCAGCGTATTTCCAGCCTATCTTCACTTTCTTCTGCATGTTTATTGGGCGACAGGTTCCTGGTTGGTTGGTTGCCAGCCAGTCAGAGTTTCTCGTTGGTTGTTTTTATTGTTCCGACCATCTGATCTTTAGTGTAAAGTGAGTGTAGGCGGCAGCTGTTGATGAATGTCCGTAGTTTGCTGAAAATGCTTTTCGTAACGTGCCAACTCTCTGAACCATCACATAGAAGCACTGACTGGACTGACATTAGTGCTGAAAATTCTGATCTTGTTCACGCTCCATGTTGAGCGGAGTGCAGTAGATCTCCACACTGATATCAGGCTAATGAAGGTGCGACTTACTGCCTTTACGATCCTGGCTTTGATGTCCTCATCCATGGAGCCTGCAGTTGAAACGATGTTGCCTAGGTAGGCAGGTGAAAGAGACTACTTCCTTAAGATTTCTCCCGTTAATGTTGACCGGTACCTGTTATCGTTGTCATTGATTAGGTATCTTCATCACCTCTGTGTTCTTTGCGTTCACTCAAAATCCCGCCTCCGCTGCCTTCACTCCTCTGTCAACGTTTTGGTTTTCGACTGTAGGTCTTCGAGCCTATGCGACACTAGACATGAATCATCAGCAAATACAACTCGTTATCGGTCAGACATTGAATGCCCATCCTCTCACTCCTCACAGTTGTCTGTTGCATAGTCTAGTTCATTCAGGTCGACCACGATCAGGAAGATCATCGGTGATGATACTCCTGTCTTCACTAAAAAAGCACCGCTGAGCTTTCCATTCTTGAGTCACCCGGTATGTAGCATCACATGGCTGTTGAGTGAGGCTGATAAGGGTATGTGGCAATGAAACCGTGGCGCTGAAGCAGTTTCCAAATTACTTCTCGGTCCGCCTTATCGATGGCTTTCTCAAAGTCGGTGAACTTGAAATAGAGAGTTGACTGCCATTCTACGCCCTGTTCCGTGATGATGCGCCACGTGGCGTTGGAAGTCGGCCCTCGTATAACTTGTTCGTCCAGAAGCCAAACAGGCTGTTCCGGTCGTAATTGTGGGGGCAGAGCACCGTTAAGTCTCCGCAGGATGATGCGGTTTAATATTTTGTTTGGCGTGGACAGGACCACCATTCCGCACCAGTTCTCGCAAAGACTTAGGGAGTTGGACGAGGTAGCCCTTCTGCCGACCAGAGAGTACCTTTCCTTCCGCCCTCACAAACCCCTACGGTTATGGTGTGGGCATGTCTGCTGTTGCCTCCGTGTCTGTTTCCAGTGCTTCTGGAGGAATTCCATCCGGTCCTGCTGCTTTCACAAATTTCAACAACTTTATGGAGTTCACGACTTTACTTCCGCATTTTATCAGAGGGCTTGTGCTCACTGATAGTTTTGTGGCTGGGCAGGGCTGGGCTGCTGCTGGTATTTCTCGACGAGTTCCAGGTGCTGGTAGTGATAGTGGTAGTGGTGATGGTGGTCGATTCAAGAGCTTTGTAAACCGATCAGCTCATCGTTCCCTTTGTTACTCCTCTCTCTCTCTCTCTCTCTTTGGTAACTAAGTTTCCTTCACTATCTACCATTAGTTTCATCTGTGTTCACTTCATTTCTCCCCTCCCCCCAAATAGTAACCTGGTTATTTGATATAGTATTGTCACGTCTCTGTCTCTCTTACCTCCAGCCTGTTCTACTTCACTTGCAAGTCTGTCGAACAAGTGTCTTCTGTCTTTCCATGCACTCTTCTTCACTCCCTTGCACAGTGTAGTGTTTTACACGTTCTGTTCACTTCCTCTTTTCCTTGTTCACACCTGCACACTGAACTGAACTGCACTACACTGCACTGCACTGCACTCGTTCATCCTCTCCTTCAACATCTTCCTCTCTCTCCTCCATCTGCTTCCATGTCTCCTTCGAAATCCATTCCTTGTCTTCTCTCTTCTTCCTTCCTAATAACGTTATCCAGGTTTCCTTCCAAGTCGCTTTCAAAGAGTTCCAGTGCTCTTCTACACAGCTTTCTTCATGGTCAGGGATGTCGCTCAATGTCTCTCTCCCATGTTTTCCTCATTAATGACTGACTGACTGACGTGAAGATGTCCTTTGTAGTTTCCGCCTTCAGTTGAGTTTCTGTTCTGGGTGTTGAACTTCAACTGTGGTCTATCACCAACTTCTGTGAAGGCTCTCAACTTGATTTTGAAGGTAGGTTCCTTGCACTAGATACTGGTATGAGTGGTGTGAACCTACATCTGCTCCCGCCACGCCACCCCTCCCCCCATTCTTCATCTGACCAGGTGTCCAGTAGGCGGCTGCATCTCCACTTTCTTCACATTGATCGATTTGGTCGATCTGATTTTTAGTGAAGTGTGTCCATCTGGTGAAATGAAATCCACGTCACTTTGTGAATGTCCTCGTGTTTGTACACACCGCCTCCAATCACCACATCGTTGAATGCGCAGAAGTCTGCAAACAGTTCTCCATTCTCACTCATCATTTCACCGAGTGGTGCATCTCGAATCATGATGACTTCTCTTCGTGAGTTGTCCACTCCCAGTTTGTCAGGTATTCATGTCATCCCACCCATCAGAATGGATTTTGATGTCGTCAACTGGAGTGGGGTGTTGTCTTGTCTTGTCCACTACTGATTGCAGTTGTCTGTAGAACTCCTCCTCCTCCTCCTCCTCCTCCTTTCCTCCATCTGCATTATTTGTAGGTGCGTAGAGTAGAGTAGCGTAGCATTGTATGATTGTGAATTTCCTTCCTTTTGAGTTGAACCTTGCTGTCATGACCCTGATCATTGAGGAGATTAGCTCCCACTGTAGGAGAGAGAGAGAGAGAGAGTCTTCGATGCTCTTGGGAACATCATGATAGCCGCTCCTTCAGTGTGATCATGATTGTCGTCTAAGCGACAATATCGGAGTAGATAATTGAGTCTCCAGTTGACAGTTTGGAGAGACCACTTCCATGCCATCTGCTTCCGCAGATCCCCAGTCTAGCACTTCTATGCTACATTTTCTCATCTCTTTTGCAACCTAAGCAGCCTTGTCAGGCAGCTTCAAACATTGTGTGGACATTCCATGTCCCCATGTTTACGTTTGCTTTCATCGAGAGAAGAGGAGACACATCGGTCAATTGGCTTCGCGAAGGCTTTCACCAAGTGGGGGCATTTCGTCTCTCTGATTCCAGTGAGGAATAAGATTTTATTGTTTTTATCTTTTGTATTTTGAAGTTTCTTTATCGATTGGACTGGTTTTACTGGATAGGGTTGCTAGCCGCATGTCCAACGTTCCCTCTTTATCGAGGCTTAGGACCGGCTAGTGAACTAGTAAGCTTGGCGATTGTTTTTCGCGGGTGTGTCACTCAACTCTGATCACACTCATTCGGTTGGAGGTGACTGTTGCGTATTCACTTTGTTTTGTCAACTGTGCTGTCATAATTAACGCGTTGAATTTTATGAAAATGGTTTAGTTTGAGAATATCTATTTTGTCTATACGGTCAGCAGTTTTGGTACAATTGTTTCTTATTTTAGGTATTTCGGTAGTTGAGGGTTCATCTCTTCTATATCCTTGTCTTCGAGACACTGAGAAACTTATATATATGCAACGATTTCATAACCGGCCGATAATAAATTGCATCCATTCATCGGGCACAAATAAGAGGGTCATCGTTCTGTAGTCCTCAAGTTGTTACATCGATCACGTCTGAAGACTAGTTTAGTGATACCGAACATTCAAGGACACGCCAACGTATCTCGATCAAGGAAGTCCTCACGTAATTTTTTGGGGGCTTAGCTACTGCTGGTACCTCCATGCAAGGCTGTTACATACTGTTAGTCTATCCCCAGTAGAGTCTCCTTTTCACGTCGGTAACTTCCACTGTACCAGAGCGGAACCAAGGAGTATGTCTCAGTATGGGAACGGAATACTGGTGTGCGACATAGTAGGCTGTCGAAGATTAAAAGGTTTGGAGGCACTGGATGGCAAAGAGACCTGCAGCTTTAATGCCTCTGTTAGGTAAGTTATCCAGGCCAATCAGCTGAAAGACTTGCTTTTGTTTGGAGGTCAAGTGATCAAGTGGGCTCGTAGCGTTTTTGTTGCCTTCCAGTTTGTTTGGGCCAAGTATGTTTGCTTACGTTTAGCACTTTTATGTCGAGCTAGAAGTTGCTGTAGTTAAAATATAACGCATTCGGACTGAAAGTGGAACAGATTTCACCATTAGATGCATGTTTTTGTCAGGTACCCACACCAATGTGTTCAAACTTTCCACAAAATGCGGTCAGTTTATCATTATATTTGTACCAAATATCGAGTTGCTTGAAACTCCGATAACAACGGCAAAGGGTTGTGTTGGTCGGACAGCGAGTGCATGGTGAAGTCCAATGACAGTTGGGCCGCAGCTTCACGAAAGAGGGAACAATGCAGGGTTGTGTGCGGAAAAATCCTCGTTTGTAAAGACGCGGCCGAAAGGAGATGGAGTTCGGGAGTCCCTCCATCGCATTGCTGGCTTGGCACTTTCCACTGGTCCAACTGACCTAGGGTAGACAGGAAGCGGAGTGTGATACGACCTGCAACGGTGAACTCTGTACCTACCCTGATGTGACCCCCATTTCTTCGTAACCTAACTGATCTCTCGACTTGACACCTGTACATTCTGAACCATGAAAAATGAATCTTTTACTCCTTACTCTGAGCAAATAAATTTAGCTCGTCACCACTGGGACTCATACTTCTGACTTTTTTCCCACTAGAGGTACGTCTTACATACCAACTACCCACATACCTCCACTCTACGATATTAAAGCAAAAGTGCAGTGGTCATAGGCTTATGAAAGAAACTACGAACAGCGAAAGGAAAATAAGTTTTTTCAAAATAACTTTTATGATAGCATATGTTACAAAAGTACCAGTGACAGGTCGTAAGATAATTCAAAAATAAAAACAGCTTGGTAACACGAGATGGTGGATCTAGTGATGGAGGCTTATGGGAAAAAGCCTTATATAAAGTCATTAGACCCAATAAACGCCCTTCAGTCTCCCCTCCCTCAGGATTATAGTAACCATCTTCCCCTTATCCTGTAGCTACATATCAGAGCTCTACTGGTTCTCAAATGCAAACCGGAGTCACCCTCTTGAAGCATTTGTTACACAGCTTAAACTAGGACGTCAGAAATGTACTACATAAAGCTTCAAAAATATTCTACAAGCAGATTACCAGACCATAGAGCCCCTTATTCCTAGTGTCCTCTTTAGATACTCTAGTCTTCAATATTGCTTCCACAAATTCTAAGAAAGCCAACTTCAGTCCTCATGCCTCTGTGTTTCTTTTTATCACCCGATGTGCAGATTACGATGGTGGACCATACCAATCCACCGAGCACCGAGATGCACTTCGAACTTCCATTCAACACGTGAGAACTATCATCCTTTACCACCTGGAGATGCAAAATCACCAGCAGCTAGACAATTCATCACAGACTACAACCTCTCCTGAATACATAGCTCCAACCTACGAGAGCAACCAGAGATGTTGGCATAAAATATCGTGTGCATCCGAATATGCATGTTATTTCAGTCCTGAAAACGAAGCAAACCGGGAGTGACCTCATATGACGCGTCGACCTTGAGGTCCCAGTGAATGGTTTGATGGTGAAACCTCTGACATTCTCCACCGTAATATGATGGCAGCATCTGAGTAGAAGTGCATCCGTGGCTTCGCTTTTTCAAATGACTCTGCTTACAACATCATGGACCTGAACGACTGCTACTCTCTGCGTGGCACTATACAATACCACACCCAAATTTGTGTCCACCGTCCTTCTCAATTTCGCTTGCCACTGCTCCTCATACTGAGTGATCATACCCTCACTACCTTTCACCACTGTCCCCTAGCGATATCGCTCTTATCCGATGCTCGTGACATGCAGTGTCTAAACAGTTGTTTACTCCGGAAGACTTTGTGTGGCACGATGATTTGTTTCTTTCCGAACTTCTACAGCCTCAGTAAGGAAATAGCATTTTGGTATTCCTTGTAAAAATGACATGTTTTCGCATAATTCATTATTCGAAATAAATTATTATCGTTATTATTACCGCAGGTAAAAGGCAAGTCATCTGCCAGCATGTTTGTCTCTCGGTCTTATAAGCGGATTTCGGTTCCCCTACGACGTTCCAGTGGAAATTGGTTGTTCCATATAAATTACTTCCTACTGTCGGTGCAGACTTCCTAAAGCGCTCCGGCCTTTTAGTTCATGCGGAGCGCAACCAGCCCCTAGAGGCCAAAGCCAACGTATTCACCTCCGACTGAGTGACCAGATGCCTCGCCAGGGGCCTTGTTGTTTCACCTAGCACAAGTTACACGCGCAATCCAAACCAACCCACAGATATTCAGGCGGGGTTCAAATGATGTAAGTTATCGCACTCTGGTGTGGCCCAAAGGTTTTTGGGAGCCCTCATAGTTTAGATCTCGTCAGGCCGTAAAGGGGTAGGGAAAGGTTTCAAATAGTGCCTGAACCTGATTCAATCTACTGCTCAAGCAACCGGTCACCATCACTTCTTCATATGAAGCCAGAGGCATCAAGAGATAAGGGACCATTTGAGCAGGCAAACGTGATCTTTCCCGCAATATGGCTGAAATACGAATATTTTCAAAGGTTAAAGTCTCACGTGCGGTGCCACGGTAACACATTTGGTTGGGAGCTGCTGGCTGACTACCCAGCTGGTAGAATCCCCAGTATGTGTCATAACTTCAAGAACTCAGTAATCGCATCAGTTGAGGAAGCTGGTGGGAACCCGGGGGAATCTGATGGCTGTTTACCCTAGTGTGGGACTCCCCACCACTGTGCATCTACAACCCCACCTGCGGTCGAACTCAAGACCACCGGGCCTCACAAACGGCGTGTGCTCATCCAGCCACTGGCTTAGAATCCCATGGTATACATTTCCTCGTTTTCACCAGCTTGCGGTACGGCCCAACCACCAACCGATTCCACTGGGAGAATTTGCTAGAACTCATTGCTTTCGCAACATTAAGAGACCAAGAAGCCTTGGCCAAGGCCTGTCCAGAAACGAAAAAACCCCAAATCACAGAACCTACGGGATCTAGAGTTAGCATCGCAGTTTACTTCTAGTATTCTACACGCCATGGGTAACATTATCGAGGCTGCCTCGTCATCCACACAGGTTAGCGGCATTTTACGTTCTGTTATGGATTTCCGGCACCCATCTGTGATTTGGATTGGCACTGTGATTACCTGAGCAGTGTTTCGCCTTGGATGACCATGTTCTTCTGACACTGAAGAAACGTATTTCTGAGTCGGAAGTCTCGAGTCTACAAAAACAACAACGAACATCACGTGTCTCACCACATTTGACCAAAATAGGTTGACGTGTATTGCCTAAGAATGCCTAATTTTTGTGTTTCTCGTGCCCATTTTGTATGTTTCTACAGTTTTTTGGATGCCATCTGTCATCGGATCGTGCCCTATACTGTCTATTTGTATACACAGAATTGGCTGCACCCCTAGGCGAGGAACCAGAGCTGTGCTTAAGACTGCACGAGTGTGGTGAGTCAGAAGTTACTTAAATCCACAGTGGAAGGCGGTGGCAGAAGCTGGGAAGCTTCTGAACCACCTTCGCGGCGATCGTTGATACATCGGTTCTGCTTAGAGGGATGCCGACAACACAAAGCCGATGCCTTCGGAAAAACGTGAAGACAGTTGAATACCAATCACTAACGAGAGATTTCAGGAAAGCACCATCGGACTTCCTACGAGATCCCATGAAGATTGACTTAGCAGATTTACAGTTGGCGTACAGTCAACCTAGCCACCCCAGGCCCAGTTACATGAGGCCATCAATGTCATTAATCCCGGGGTTAGTTACCAACAGTTCTCTCATGTCCTGAGGCACTCCCGGTGCAGGGACGTGTGCTGCTTCGCTATTCGTCACCTGTAAGCTGCATCCGCGTCCAGTGTAACTGCTTGCGTTTATTTGTCATAGGTTATCGTCGATGGGGCCTCTCCCCCGGAGTAGGTTTTGCTTAACGCTCTCAATGCTGGGCAGATATTGTGAAAGAAAATGTGACGTTGACAAGCAAGCGCGTATCGCTCTGACATAGAAGGCCATGAGCAGGGGATATAAGGTGTTCCCGCCGATGACGACATTTGTATAGTTTTCCCACTGGCTGTGGAAGATCAGATGAATACCCTGCAAGCAACACAAAAAGTTAAAACTTCAGTGGAATACTGGTTCCAAGCGTTGATTACCCGACGCGAGAACCAGTACTCTGTGAAGACTATGTTCGTTCCTTGCTTTTGTAGTCTCCTACTATGTCCTCTGAGGTGTTACAACCTAGTGGGAAGGAAAAGAGAAGATACATCAGGTTCGAAGTCATTTCTTAGAATCCTGTATAGCATTATTAGGTCTCCCGTCTGTATGCGATAGGACAAAGTGAATGGGTTCAGCTTCTTAAGTCCGTCTTCATAGGTGAGGCTGGCCATCGCAGAGATCATATGAGTGCCTGCCCTTTGAACTCTTTCTAGAAGGTCTGTATCATCTTTCTGACGAGGATTTGCTGTCTGTGTACAGTTTTCTATTTAGACCTAACTAAGAATGTGTACGAGATGGTGAACATGTCACCATTTATTTTCGTAAACGTTCTACGTAATGCCCAGAGAGTCCCAAAACTCCGAGTTGCTACCAATCGACAATGAGCCGTGGTTTTCAAGTCATAACTCACCGAGACTCCTAGGTCATTGTGGGTCAGTACTGACGGTAAAGGAGTCCCATCAATATCGTAGGTGTTTGCTGTGTGTGTGCCCCAAGTGCATGCTCACACATTTACTTGCATTAACAGGCATCATCCACTTCTCTGACCAGGTGAACAAGCTGTTCAGATCTGCCCAAAGCGCATATATATCCTCATCGTTCCTAATTTCCCTCCAGATTTTTACATTATCAGCGTAGAGAACCATAGGAGATCTCAAGATATTTGGCAGTTCATTTACGTATGGGAGAAACAGCAGGAGGCCCAGGAGTGTATCTTGCGGCACTCCACTCTCTACTGACCTCCAAGTGAAGAGTTGAGAATTGATCCTAACTCTTTGTCTCCTACCAACAAGAAACTCTCTTATCCATGCGAGCAGACTGCCAGTGATTCCAAAACTTCCCAGTTTTTCCGAGCAACCTGGAATGAGGTACTTTGTCGAACGCTTTACTAAAGTCAATGAAATGATATCTACTGGTATCCTATCATCTTTAGGCTTAACCCAACTTTCTCTGGCTGTAAGAAGGTTCGTCAAACCATAGAAATTTCTCCGGAAAACCTTGTTGTGAACGAGACAATAGAGTGTTGCTCTCTAGGTGGACTGTGGTGGCTTTCTTGATTACTCTTTCTAGGATTTTCACTACAGTACTAGTTAAACTTATTGGTCTGTAATTTGATGGGGGCTACGTAGAACCTGCCTTGTGGATAGGTGTTACTATGACATCCTTATAGTCATAGGGGAGTGTGCCTTCAATGAGAAACAGTTTGGATATAGTAGTCAATGAACCGGCTACATAGAGTGCAAGCTCTCTGAGCAGTCATCCGGTTCCGTTGATTTTTCCAAATCGAGAGTACTTAATGTCCGAAATACATCGTTACGATCGACATCCACAGAGTTCATTTTCTTTTGGATATTTATGCTTCTACTGTTGGATAACTGTCCACAGAAGATTCCTGTGTGAAGACCTCGACAAAATATCCAGCCATGACTTCTGCTTTCCCCTATCATCCTCAGTCAAACAGTCATTTTCTGTCCCATTGATTAGGGCGGGTATACCACGACACATCCTACTTCTATCTTTCATATAGGAAAATAACCTCTCCGGATGTTGGAGGACAGTGTTTCTGTCCCCTCAGGACAGTCCCCGGAATGAACGGTTGGGTCACTCGCGCATACAACTGTTTGAAGGAGCACCACGTATCTTCAACTGAGGCTTCTGGAATGACCGTCCAGTCCTTCGAAGAGGCTGCCAGGTTAATGGCTTCCATATTCGCTTTCCATATGTTGGGTCTAGCTGGGGCATCGGCCTGGTACAACGCGTCTGCTGTGAATCTGAAGATGATCATAGCGTGATCACTTTTACCAAGGAGTGCTAGGTGCTGCATGAAACACATCATCTGTATGTGAGAATACTAAGTCTAGAACTGATGGAGCATGCTGATGATCATATCTGGTTGGTGTTTTTATATGCTGTATGAAGGCTAAGGAAATTGATGTTTTCACTAACCGGTGGTCAAATGAATTACGTGGTGCTTTTGTTGTCAGTCTATCCCAGTAAACTGATGGTGCGTTGAAGTCTTCTACGGCATTTATCTGTCTAGAGGGTCAGCTTATTCAGTAGGAAGTCTGCTGCCTCACAATCATGGCTTCGATATATTACGATACGTTAACATTTTGCCTCTTGCATTTTAGTCGGCAGCGCAGCATTTCATACGTCCCACTTTCATGTGCAACTGTTTCTACGGCTTTTACAGTTAAGTTATTCTTAACATAAAGGATGACGCCACCACCTTTGCGAATCCTCGTAGGTGTGTTCCACAGTCACTGGTCCAAGAAGAGAGCCAAGTTTCTGAGATAGCAATGATATCAGGGCTTTCGTTACTAAGCTCAGTCTCCTTGTTTAAAAGACTACGTGCATTTGTGTACAGGACAACGGAAATATTTAAATGAATTTCCGTCCTATCCATAGAGGCTTCGGGATCATTTGTTGCCGAAACCTCACTACACAAACCTACTACTTTCAGATCTTGCTCTCCAGCTGCTAATCTGGATTTTAGTTCTCCTTCTGCTTCTAGTTTTTTGATTCGATCAGCAAGAGCCAGATCCTTTCGCATGATAACTCCAGATCCTTGAAGTCTTCGGGATCTGATTCCTCTCATCTGCTGACTTGAACACGACTTTAAGTAGCCGGAACTTATTTTCGATAATGACTACCTCCTGATTGCCTACTCTGTATACCTTGAGTAGGGTGACTCCTGGCATATTTTCTGGTAAAAGCTGGCTTATCAACTTTGTACCTTGTTCGAACGTTTACGCCGCTCTGGGTCTCCACTTTCTTCCACTCTCTGGAAGATTACGGACCTGTCAAAGCGCTCTACTTTGTCTTTGCTCTGTGGAGTGATTATAGCTGGTTCAGCTACCGTTATTGGATCCTTAGCATGCTGTTTTTCAGAGTCCGGTATGCAAGGTTTACTAAAACCTAGTCCAGCGCCCTTGACACTGAGAGCCTCAGAACGGACATGCATCCCATGCTGTGTGATCTTCGTCAATGATTGGTTCGCCGAACTGCATGTTTCCATCGCTGGGACTAAGTGCGCTTCACCCCTATTTCTTTCATCTGAAGCAGACCTAGTCTTACGGTCAGCGGTTTTCAGACTGGATCTGCTAGCTTTGGGAATGTGAGATCCAGAAGATACTCACTCACCCTACTTGGTATAGTTTATTCCAAGTTGCTGTCAGCAAACCTAGTAGGTAGTCTACGCACACAACTTACAGCTTGTCGTCGGACGTTCTTAAATTTTGCACAGCAATCTGTGTGTCAATGGATGCTGTGTCGTCATCACTGTCACAGTTATCGACTTTGACTTTCGATGACAGTTTCTTGGTTATCGTATTTAGAAATGTTTTTGCTTCTTCTACTAGAGTGCAAATATCCAAGAAGCACAACGTATAAAGCCAGACACTTCCTGCGTTGCTGTACCTCTTATATGCTGAGGGTGGGAGGCTTGTGCAGTCATCGTGGAACCAACTCTTACATTCGCTACACTACATACCAGAGGCCACTGTGTAAAGGCACCCGACCCTACCACAAGCATTTTTACGACACTTTTGGCTCACCATGAAGCAGAAACTACAGAAATTCGCCCAGTGAAAGTTCCTGTCTCACTTTACTTGATTAATACCCCGATTAGAGCAAAAATACATCAGCCTTTGATGTGCAAACACAAAAAATGACAAGAGTCTAGCTGAATGTGAAAAGTCACTCCCCTTTTCAAACGGCGCGTTGAAGCTTTTAGGCAATATATGTTCTCAGAACTTAACGCTCACAGAGTATGCTCAGCTTATATCTGAAAGTAGGCATTTGGTTGGTCCTTTACTGAAACACAACTTTATTGGAGCCAGTTGACTTTTATTCAAAGTAATGATCCGCCGGTATTTGGATACGGCCAAATCACCTGTGGTAACGCGATGCTTCTGAAGGAAACGCGTTGAAAACATTCAATGCGAATTTACTCACTGTGTACCAAGCCATCATGAAGGACTTGATTATGAGGGAGGGCACCAGAAATGGAACATTGACCGGCTTTGGCTAAAATGCCTGAAGCTTTCTCTTTCCACCTTCATACGGCATTACTCGTGCTAGTCGTTAATAAGTGGTCGCACTCAAACAACTATGGTTAACTCAGTGTTATCTACGCCTATGTTCATCGCATGTAAGGTTGGACAGCGTATTATAATAAGAACTCATGTATATCTGCCAAAGAAAATACATCACAAGTACAAAAGTAGAGGCTACTGCAGGTGTTTTGAGCACGTTCCAAAAGCTCAATTATTAAGTGTCTAATAGACGCAGAAGGACGTAAGCCTTGATCTGTATCTTGGTCGAAACTATTGTAGTCATAAGGCTCAAACCAGATTAGGGTATTCAAAAAGAAGCGGGAGTTGACCGATCACTACTCTGATAAGTAGTGTACACACTCTCCTTCTGCTCAGTTACGTCATCCTTATTAGTACTGACCGTTTCTCAATGCATATTAAGCTTTGATTTTGTCTCATGAGCTCACTACACCATACTTGGGTTTCTGCATTACTATAAACGTATCTATTCACCGGGTTTAATTACGCAATCCCTTTTCCAAATCCAATAAATATACTTGTTGCTACCTTTGTAAATTTCCATTTGACAAAAAGATTATATATATATGTATATCCTCAGGACTCAATAAACATTAAGTTAAATTGACAACTGCACACACTGCGTCACATAAATACCTCGACACAATCAACATGGTATATCTGGCAGTCAACTCACTGCAGGCTTCAGAATCTTTCGAAGCTACTTGTGATAAATATTCCAACTCAGTTTTCTGTACAAAATCCTATTTCATTTTGTGTTCAAAACACTGGAGAGGCTATGAATTCGCTTAAAGTCTGAAGAAACTATGAGAAGGAAGGGATCGTACCTGTTTCATGAACAAGAAGGATCGGAAGTCCCTTTTTTTCTTCTTTAAAGACTACCAATTAACCTAATCGTTGGAATAACTACGTGTATAATCTAGTAAAAGAAACGAAGAATGAAAATAAACAGCTATGAATAGTAAACTAGGCATTGTCAGAACTACGGAAAAAATAGCCCGTTGTGCCATGCACAACGTTTTTCACACACTACTGGAATTTCGAGATAAAAGTAGTGCATAGTTTGCTACTTTAATCTTGTGATGACTGAAATAGGTTGTAATCACTCAGTTCTATTTCGACCCTAAACACCTTCAACCTGATCTTAACCGAAAGATGGCAGTCATCGAACTGTATACACAAGCACATTGACGCGTAGTTTTTGTCACAATAAAGAACACTGAGTAGTACGTTTCAAATCAATTCATCTAGTGCTTCTCAAGACTATATCACCTCATCAGTATACACTCAGCAGATCATTCTCATTTGTCTAATTGACTGTCGTGGAGGAGATGAATCTAGTATTGCAATGCAATAATATCCAACAAGTTGTTGCCCGTTTGCAAATCTTTTGTCCTGGATTAGTGACGATGATCTTCTCACCCAATACTTGCGAATAGGAAGATAATTGGTCGTACTGTGATGTGATTTCTAGTGGGTAAATAGTTAAATCCGAAACTCCTATCAATTCTCTCGTACATTGTATCCTAAAAACCACTTAGAAATGTACGTCAGCACTAATATGTGTATATCATAGGCTCCACATAATGCAATTCTTCTCCCATCTAAACACTCCGGAGTTAATTTGGGAATTATGCTTCCATGAGTTGGTTTCTATAAATTGTCACATTTATTCTTGCACAGTGCGCCTCCGTAATGCCGTTTACATGAGTGAAGGCAATGACCTTCAATCTATAGGCAAATACAATAAATTTTCAAAATTCAGTTGTTTAAAAAATTTTTTTTTAATGATAATCGCTTTATTTCAAACAATATGTATGAGTGTGGAATTCTCACCATGTAATATTTCAAAAAATTCACTCCCAGAATAATACTTTCAGAAGAAACAGTTATTGCATCTGATTGATGTTAATAATAACAGTATTATTCAAGGCAACAGTGTGAAATAACCAGCTGGTTCTGGATGGACATCCGGTCCATAATGAAGAATCAACAGAAATGCAATCGTAATATTGGTAGTGGAGGTTCATTCAACCGGTACAAAAATCTATAATTCAAGCTAAGTATCTGACGGATAGAAATATGATGAACTTTTGTGCACTGAAAGTTCACTTCCATATACTGTAACATTTTTTGTCTGTTTTGTGATGAACTCGAGAAACGGAGAGTAGAAAACAGTTTAAAAATGTACAAGAGTACATGATACATTCAAAGGATATATTTGCATGATTAAAACAAATTGAAAGGAAAAAATTTGGTGAAAAATGTTTCAGTGGATAATTTTGGTAGCCCAAGGTTCAAGCAGGCCGTCGTAAGTATTATCTCAAGTGTGCACTTACAAAATATGTATACAAGGCATGCAACGTCAACACTGTACTTTAAATATAATTGATAATACTAATTAAGAAAGGAATATCCATGCAATAAACCCACAAAATGGTCACTTCCATCGATTATCAACATTATATTCGTATCCACAACAATCACTATGAGAAATAAATCAAGATATACTGGTATAGGATTATATTTACACTAAATCATTTAAGAAAGACGATCATTTGCAAAACCATATACAAAAACACCTGATGACAAATTCATTATGATAAGGACTAAAAAGAAGAGACGACTAGGCAAATTCATTCAAGAGAGAAACAATTCATAAATACTTTAACTATAAGTAAACAAGTGTTAGTCAAACAACAAAAATTACCTACAGATAATGCTGAATGCCTAAATATATCGCAATTATTATTACATGTTAATTTAGAATATTAAAAATGTGAATACATAAGCATAGTAAGTCACTTTTCAACATGGGACATCAAACTGAACACAACACAATGAATCAGTAGGAAGTACTGTAAACTTTGCAATGGAGCCTGATGAAAAGGGAATGTGAGACCACTGTCAAAAACTAGGTGACCATCATCCATAAGCGACCTAATGTATAAACTACATTAGTAATAAAAAAGAAAAGAGACAAAACAAAATCAGATTTACGCGAACAATCAAAATAGGAAGAGACATTTTTTATGAATTAGACAACAAGATTTCAAAAGTAGGTTATTTAGTAATCTCTATACGTCAATATTAGAACCTAGAAGATCTGGATTTCGCCGATGACTTGTGCCTGATGTCACACAAACTTGAAGATGTACAGGCGAAAACTAACAAGTTGACAGAAGAGGCAGCGAAGACGGGACTTCAGGTGAATATAGAGAAGACAGAAGTGATGAAGGTACCGCACCACCACCAACAACAAACTTCAGTCACCATCAACGGAGAAACTTAAAGGAAGTAACCTCCTCCACCTATCTAGGCAGCACTGTTTCAATTACAGGCAGCATAGACGAGGATGTCAAAGTCAGAATCGGAAAAGCAAGACAGGCGTTCATTAGCCTGAAACCAGTGTGGAGATCTGCACTCAGCATAAAGCGTGAACAAAATCCTGATTTTCAACACCAACGTCAGGTCAGTGCTTCTGTATGGTTCAGAGACTTCGCGCGTCACGAAAGGCATTTACAATAAACTACAGACATTCATCAACAACTGCCTACGCTGGCTCGTTACTGAAGATCAGATGGATTGCCAGAAAGAATAAGCAACAAGGTGCTCTGGGAACGAACCAACCAAGAACCTATCACCCAACAAATATGCAGGAGGAAGTGGAGATGGATTGAGAAGGCCGACTGGGGACATCACGCATCAGGCCAGGTACTCGAGTGGAATCCCCATGGGAAGCGATGAGTTGGATGTCCGAGCGTGACATGGAGGAGATCGTGCGAGGAGGAAATGAGAAGTTGTGGGCTGTCGTGGAGCCAGGTTCAAAAGGTTTCAGCGAACAAAGGTCACTGGAGACGTGCTACTGAAGCCCTATGTTCCATTAGGAACCCAGGGGACTAATAATAATAATAATAATAGTCAATATTGTGTTGCCTTGATTTCTTTCAAGTAAGATTTCCTTTCACTTATTATGAGATGATAATAGTTTGAGGACAGTCATATGCACGTCTGCAAATTAGCCAGCTGGCAACATTTCCTATGTAAAGTCATACTTAGTTGTTTAAACCTAAGAACTATGGGTCTACTTGGTGATGGAAGTCTGAACTGTTTCAACAACATGCTGGTCATTTAAATTCAACCTAGTGAAGTAATACCAACACCCGAGATTGAACAAGTGCATGCAAAGATGGATAAATTATTTTAAATTGTCATGGGATTACTCTCAGTTTACTGCTATCAAAAAAATTTCCTCTCCACCTCCAATATAATCAAATCACTTTCCTATTCAAAGGAAACTAATACACTGGTGTAACAGTGTTCTCCGATAGTGATGTTCACTGTCACCTGTTTTATTTTTGCTTTAAAGTTATACCAATGAATTCACAGGCATTGACTTGCTATCAGAAGAGTGATCAACTGAAAAATTAATCTCATCACTTCAAGACTGATGAGATATAACGTCCAGTAAACGCATTGATCCAAAAATATGTTTGGCGGATTTTTCGCATCTCTATTGAAAGATGGGCGGAAAAGAAGTGGCAACTAGAGGTGAGATACAGGAAGACATTACAAGTTTTTTACTATAACTGTCTAATAAACATCATTCACTCATATGAAATGAAACCGAGGAGTGAGCCAAGAATGATGGGAATAAGTATAGAAAAGTTGGCTATAGCAGTGAATGGAGTTGCACACCTTTGTCGAATGAAGTGGCCTGGACAGGTTTTAACCCACCAACTTTCTATACAAGCAATGTTAACTGAAGTACAATTGGGTTGAAAGAAGGCCAGGGTGATAGACAGAGAGAACCAACGTAGAACCACGACTGAAAATCATCAGCTCAAGTTACCAAGCTTCACAGCGGCAAGTAAAGAACAACTGGGTAAGAAAAGAGGGATATCAAAATAGAAAACATTACATGAGAAGAAAAGGAATCTGAGAATCCAGGTTGGGGAAAATAATCAAACCTTCAAAGACACTTGAGAGTGAGTTCACTTCTGCCAATATGTGGTCAATTTTCAGCGATGTCACTAAGGGTCTTCAACCAATAATTTCCATTATCTCGACGACCATGATATTCAGTACGTTTTAGGAACAGCGGTGAAAAGAATTCGTGACCTACACCCAAAAGTTAGCAAAAATCAGAGGATTGTGGCAACCTCATCCGAAGTGATTGATGCCAGAAGACTCATTCCAGCTGCCTTTGACGGCAATGAAAAGCGAAAGCAGCTCACACTTGACCACGAAGAGTGGTAGGGTGCGAATGTGGCATAGATAGAAGGCATCCGCATTAGGTAATACTCGATAGTTATTTCGGCTTATTGAAGACAATCGTAAAAAGAAGACGATAGTTATTGAGACAAATGCCTAAAATGATAGGGCATCTATAAAGTCTCCAGGCAGGTGGCTGGAATACTTTAAAGAACAAAGTTCAACTGGCTACCATCAACATCTTATTTGCCCAGCACCCAGCTGCAAACTGAATGGGATGTAGATGCCGGTCCTCCAACTTTCCTCGCAGTTAACAAGGCTGTTTCGAACCTGAAAAGCATCTGGACCAGACGGTTTGGAATCCGAAGTTTTTAACAATAGAGGTAGGAAATTACTGAGTAGAGTAACAGAGATACTAGTTAGTATATGGGAATCGAAGATACTCCCATCGGACTGGTCCACTTCAATAATCATTCCAGTCTGTGTGAAGAAGAGGGGTCTTCTTGTGACAACTAATGAGCAATCAGTCTAAAAAACATCGTATCCCAGATACATGGGTTCATAGCCATCCGACGCCTAACCAGAGCTTGAGGAACTCTGGCTGGTTTCAAACCTTGACGACGCGCATCGATTAGACTTGAATCCTGTGACAGATTCTGACCTGACGGCGACACTCAACTCTATCCAGCGTGAGTTGTTGTGGCAGTATCTGGCTGTGAAATGAGTAACGAACAAGTATGTAACGCTAATCAAAGCTCTGTACTCAAACTCAAGCAGCCATGTAAAAGATTACAAGAAGTTGTCATCTGAATTGACGAAAAGAATGGTGTTCGTCACGGACACCTGCTGTTACCGTTCCTTTTTAACTTCGTTATAAATTTAATATTGGATATGACCTAAGGTACTTATGACCTCCCAAGGAGGACATCTGGTTAAGCTGGAGTAAGCAGAGAGCATTGCCCTGTTAGGCAAAGACGCTGACAAAATGCAGAGATTTCTGAACGTCTTCAGAAGAAATCTCAGTAAGCTTGACACACGTTTTGCACTTGCAAAATATAAGACGATGCTTCCAGACTGGTCTGCAACCAGTCCAGGTTTAAGGATACGGAGTGCAGTGGCAGAATGCGTGAACCACTGGACTTACCTGGGAAGTCACATCCGCCCAAACAGGATGGTTGTTGACGAACTCTCAGCTAGGATACAGAAGGCCCATATGGTACTTGTCAACCAGCGTCGTCTCAGCAGCCAGCTGGCGACACACATCTGACTATCTACTAAAGGAAGAGTGCACTGTGCTACAGTCCGTATTGTCGTGTCAGACAGGGTTGTTGGAAGTAGATCTGAAGAAATTATACGTTTCAAACATAGATGTCTTCGCAGCATTGCCTGCGTATGGTGGAATAATTGGATGAGGCGATGTTTTCTTAATTTTAGGATTGATTTCGCGAAACCTTAGACGGTTTAGTAAGGTTACTTGCATTTCTTTGTCACTGTATGCATTGTTTACACGGGTGTTAACATACGCTTTCATTCTCTTCCATGAGTTTTGTTCGCGCCTATTTGATATTCGGTAACCCAATGTATTTGCACACCAATAAGTGGATGAAAACATCTCGCATGTTAAACAACATATGCGGAGTTTAAGTCTTGCTGAGGACACCAACACCCACTGGGATGCAGATACATTCAGCTGTTGTATCCCAACAGGATGAAATATGAAGTCTGAATTACACTTTCAATCACCAGTAAGTGTATTAAAGATGTAATCGCTTACATGATGGAACCATTTATCTAAATAAGTAGTTCATCATGATAGAACAGAGCACAGAATGCCAGTCAACCCTCTACCTCAGCTTCATCGACTTTGAAAAGGCCTTCGACAACGTCGATCGACAAGTAATTTGGCAGGTAGCTAAATCAACACTACAGTTTCAGTACCACAAACCTTTATCAACCTCATTCAACAGCTATATGCTATGCTATATGATGCTACATGCCAAGGCCAAGTGATTCAAAATGAAAAGCTCAGTGATGCGTTTGAAGTGAAGACAGGAGTAAGACAAGGTTGCCGCCTACTATCATCACCGATGATCTTGCTGATTGTCGTCGACTGGACTGGAGTGGATCATGCAACAGACAACTGTGAGGAGCTGTGAGAAGATGGGCGTAGGCTGACTGGACCGATGAAAAGATCCCAGAAGGAGATTTGAATTTTGCCGCCGATGGTGATTTATGTCTAATGTCTTGTTGCACAAACTCGAAGATCTACAGTCGAAAACTAGCAAGTTAGCAGAAGAGGTGAGGAGAGGCGAGGCGAGGTGAGGCAGCGAAGGAAGACAGGACTTCCTTCAGGTGAGTGTATAGAAGACAGAGGTGATGAAGATACCCAACCAACAGCAACAACAAGAAGAACAACAGTAATCACCATGAACGGGAGAAATCTGAAGGAAGTTGTCTGTTTCACCTACCTGACATCTAGGCAGCATCGTTTCAACTACAGGTGGCGGTGACGGCGTTGGCACAGATGAGGATGTCAAAGCCATGATCGGAAAGATAGCGAGACAGGCCTTGATTAACCTGAAATCAGTGTGGGGAGATCTACTGTACTGTACTGTACTCCACTCCACTTAGCATGAAGAACAAGATCTAAATTTTCCACACTAATGTCAAGTAAGTCAGTACTTGTATGTGATGTTTCAGAGAGTTGGCACGTTATGAAAAGCATCTCCAACAAACTGCATACATACATGAACAGCTGCCACCTACGCTCACTCGAGACTGACAATGAAGATCAGATGGTCAGAATAAGCAAGAAGGAAGTGTGGGTGGCTGGCAACGAAGCAACCAGTAACCTATCACCCAACAAATGTGGAGAAGAATGTGGAGATGGGATGGATTGAACCGTTTGGGTACATCACGCGCTAGGCCAGGCCGTCGAGTGGAAGTCGAATGGGAAACGACGAGTTGGGCGCCTGAGGCGAGGGTGAGATGAAGGAGATAGTGTGAAGAAGAAAAGAAAGCTTGTGGGCAGTGATGGAGCCAGGTTGAAAAGACTGGAGAGAAGAGAGTGGAATGTCGACGTGCTACTGAAGGCGTATATTCCACTAGGAACCCAAGGGACAAATAATAGTTCATACGTCAATGAAAATAAACTATTTTTGTCCAGTTAATTCATCGACAGTTGAAGAGGGAGATAAACTCCAATAAAAGATGCTAGTGATAACTTATTGGTAAAGTTTTAAATATCTATTGTACATTATGAATTGAATTTGTTGTTATAAAATGGAATACTGGTGAAACTCATCATAAATTCACTTACTTTGACGTGAAACCACGAGAATGAGTAACTTTAAATATAGCTGTAGTAACAAAATGAAAAAAAAAATATGTAAACAATGAATGAATTTAGTATTGACAAAAAAATACTAACCAGTGTCTATAAATCTAATGGTAAACAAATTATTATTTTAGCGCATAATTTAACGACATCATTGAAATCGATATGCATATACTTAAAGATTACAACATGAAATATAAAGGTTGCATATCTATCTGAGTTAGGATGCTGTTTCAAATTATATTTATTTATTCTATATTGTGAGCAGTGATACAGCATTATTTACTGCATGACATTTCGAGCAGAATTAATAAAAGATGATTCAGCGAAGAGAATTTCCTTCTCAATGAATCATTTTAATCTGCTCTTATGGAGCTGGTTATATAGGCTGTACAAAGTATGTTCTATCCAAACGTATCTTTGAACACTATCCTCCATGGCTGTCTAAAGGAAAGTGTAAAGCTGTCAACAGCTCAACTTTTAAGCATTTGATTATCTCTGGTCACTGTTCTCTACAACAGTCCTGTTTCTACGTCGTTTATTAAGTGAAAGCAAACATTTCCAAGCGAGTGCATATTCTCCCCCTAAATACAATAGAGGCTTTGGTAATCCAGTGATATAAGTCTGATCTTTGTGTTCAACAAAGGTACGTTCAATCTCTAATTTTGAATTGATCGTAATCTCCTTAAGACACTTAATTCATTTCTGCGTTGGTTTACTGTAATCCTACGAGCAGTTTGTAATGACCTTGACGTGACCTTCTAGAAGTCATCACCTTTTGAGCTTATTGACCCTGTTTGATGATTTTGTATTGACCCATTAGCCACTGATGGACATATATAGTTGTAACTATGATTACGATGTATAAATTTGAAAGGGATTTGTCGAAAAGAAAATTTTCTTCGGTGAGTTATCTTTTATCAATTTTCATTATCTAATGGGACCGTTTCGAGCAAAGTTGATTGCTCGTCATATCACAGTAATCATATAATTCTTAAACTTCACCTTTTTCATTCTTTCTTTTAAGAGATTCGTTCACCTGTGCACTGAGATTACACTACTAGAAATCACTGAGATGAGTAGCATACAAAGGTTTCAAAAAATAAAGTATACAGTTCCAGGTATGTTATGCTTTTATTTGTTTACACTATGCTATGTACATTTCCAAACATAAATGGTCTAACAGAAATCCAACTCAGTGGTCACACACGTATTCATTCAATAAACACAAAGTAATGTGATTAAGAGTTGAGTGCAGACAAACAAAACTCAGGAACAAAGCAGAATCCCACAGAAATGTGCAAGGTGTCAGGTTGCCATATTACAAAAGAACAAAAACAGAAAGAGTAGATATAAACAGCTAAAATATACACTTGTGTTGAGCAGGAGTAACAAGAATTGATCTAGCACGCATTGGTGACTAGCTCCGAGAGGTGATTCCCGAAGTTCCAATGAGAAGTCGTGACCGGTGGAGTCAACTAAGTTAAACATGAGGACAGTTACTCAAAGACGACATTTGATGTAGGTCGCGCTAAATCATGGACTGACAGAAGTGGGAAATGTGGACCATTAGGTTCCGACGCAGTGGCTCAATGGTAACGTGCTTGCCAGGGAACCTGAAGGTTATGGGTTCGATCCCTGACGCAGTCGCAGGTGCGCACTGTTGATAAGTCCCATACTAGGACGAAACAGCCGTGCAGTGCTCCCGTGTTTCCGATGTTCCTCCAAGTGATGTCAGTCCATGATGAATTCCAACCTAACATGAAAACTCACTGAATTTTCCAAATAGCAAGTGATAATACCACAATTATATGTGACAGACAATCTAGTGTTGAAATGAACAAGCTTCAGTTTGAAGCACTACCCTTGCTTTCAAATTTTATATCCCGATTAAAAAGGCGAGTCAAATCGACACAGTTACAATATCTCCATCATCAACTGTCTGAATTAAACTCAACCAACAGCGACAAAAGTGGCTGGTTCAAATTTGAGCTCGTCGAAATTGCATAATCAAGAACTCGTTTGCTTCAACAGCAAAACCAACCCCCCTTTCTGAACAGCATTCAAAATCCTTAAATGACAACGAAGATAAAGTAGTTTTGAAAAGAGACAAAGGATGAGATATCGTATTCACGAATACGATGTTTGTGATACTAAATAATCTGTCTACGTTTTTATCTGACAAATCATATAATGACATGACTTTAGCAACAGAGAAACAAGTGACGAAAGAATTGAGAGATCTTCTGAAGAAATAGTTGACTGACAAGTCAATCTATAATGACCCAGGACTCAAAGAGTCACATTTTTCTTTTCTGTATGGTTTATCAAAAACGCATACTAATTACAAAAACCACTAAGGCTAATATTGCCAATGATGGATTCTCCTGTTCACAAACTGATCAGGTGTTTAACTGAGAAACTGCAGCTGATTCCAGTGAAATTATATGTGTACAGATTGAAGAATCTTTATGAATTCAAAAAGAAAATCAACATTTTGAATATTTACGAAAGTTTCTGGCGTTGTTTGGTATATTCTCTTTATTCATTAGTGTCCCACTCGATAAAGCAATCGAGATTGTTTACCGACGAACTAATTTACACTCTCTTCTTAAAGAAGACATAAAAACAATTTCATCACTATGCATAACAAACATCCAATCACGCTGTAATAACAAAATCTGATAGAGTAGTCATATGAAGACCACTTGCCGGTAAAATATGAGCGTTCTAACCGCTTCAATTTTTCCCATCAGAATGAGAGATGATGGAACAATCGACAAAGCATTTATAGTAAGGATATTTGGATGAGTTGGTATTTAAATTACGACAAATAGATAGAAAAAAGGTGATATGAAAGTGGACAAAGTTGTCTGGCAGAATAAACAGCCCTAAAATAATGGTTAGAGCAAATATTCAAGCTTTAGATATCAAGGAGTGAGTAAATCTGCGCCATGTCACCAACATTCTTCAAATACTGATTTCTTTCGTCTCGTTGACCCCAACCAGGCAGTCTTCCTTCCCCATACGGCTCAGACCAATACTAAGAGACTTCATCGACTGGCCCTATGTCTTAGTCTGGTTACCCTGAACCCTCTTCCAATCTAATCCAAATTCCCTTAGCATGGCACGTCGAGGTAGGCGGTGAATCGACATACGTAGCACATGTCCAAGCCATCTCGGCCGATGAAGGTTCACAACCTCATAGATCAACCTGCCTTTCTTGCGTAGTACTCTTCGGTTGACCTCAACTTTTCTCACATAGTGATTTCAGCAAACGCAGGCAGTACTAAGTAGACAGACACCCGCGGTCGAAAACTTGGGACCGCTTCATATCTTCTAACTTTAGCGCCCATATCTCACAGTTGTGTGACAGGATAGAATGGACTGAAGCGCAGTATACTCGTCCTTTGATATATAGTTGGATATCTCGCCAGTTGGTTCTACAGATGACGCAATTTGGCAAATGCCGAGCTGGCCTACTGTATCCGAGTTGAGATTTTGTCAGCAACTAGCCTGTTTGGCGGGTTGATGCAAATCTTCATGTTAGTGAAGTGGTCGACAAACTCCATCACAGCACTCCCTGTCAGTTGGTCATATCATTCTTTGGTGTAGAGAAGAAACTATGTTCTGAGGATAAATTATATGACAAGCTGGCTCTTCTCGACGCATTTCAGACAGTGCATATGCGAAGAAAATTACTAGCAAATAAGAAACGAGGAACAAACATAAGAATACTGCCACTACACTTGAGAAGTAGTTAATTTTATTCACTTGGCTTTTAAGAGAAACGCTAACTTACAACAAAGTGAACAAAAAATTTATGGGTTCTTCTTGCTAGAAACCACCTATCCAGTAGCTGAACGTGTTCCTGTGTGCAATCAAGCGAAATCAACCTGACCCCTAACTACAGGTGACTGCATCATCATCATCATCATCAAAATCAACATAGGACCAGGCATTACTGCGTAACGGTCCAAGTTGCCACATCTCATATCAGTGCGTCAAGTAGAAAGGTAGTGAGGTGAAAGATGAAGATAAGAAAATTCAGTCAGAAGAAGTATAAAGTGCGAAAAGAGAGAAAGGAAGAATGAGAGAATAGTGAGATTAGGTATAGCGTCGTTAAGATGAGGACAATGTGTGCGTACATCTGCACCACTGACATCGGTTCTCAGCCATATGATCACCTAGAGTCTCCAACCACTGGTTCCTCTTGTCCCGCGGACCCCAACCAACCAGTAGTCTGCATCGCCCCATATGGCTCAAACCAACAGTCAGAGACTTCATACATTAATGCCACATTTTAGTCTGGCTACCTCGGGCCTTTTCCCAGCCTGAACCTATTTCGGCCAATATTGTGTGATGGGGCGATCGGCGACTAGGCGTACATAACACGTATCCCAACCATCTCAGTCGATGAAGGTTCATAACCTCGTCAACAGATTTACCTCTACTCCCTAAGTTGGCAAAAGCAGGCAGAGCCTTTTGTATTCGTGCAGAGATTTCATTGGCCACTGAGCCACTACGGTTGATCCTACTTCCCAGGTAAGTGAAGTGGTCAACACACTCAATCACTACACTCTCTATTATTAGCAGTGGCACCGTTGAAGACCAATCCTGGGGCAACAATTTGCATTTGGGTGATGAGAAATGCATCTCAAACATTCTCAAATTCCCACTTAAATTGTCCAGAAGACTCTGCATCTTGTCCGCGTCTTCACTTAACAGGACTATGTCATCTGCATATTCTCAGTCTCGCGAAAATTCTCCTGCGATTAAGTCAACCTCGGTGTAATCGGGTGACGAGAGGAAGACATACATGAGAATATCTATGATAAGATTGAATAAGAATGGAGACAGTGGGCACCCTTGACGGACACCAGTCGATGAGCATAGCTTCCTGGACATCTCATCATAGGCTCTAACACGCCCATAAATGTTTAAGTAGAGAGCCTTCAATAAGGTAATGTACTTACTCGGCATGCCTTTCACTGAGAGACATTGCTATAAGACTTCTCAATCAACGGAGTCGAATGCCACCTTCAGGTCGAGAAATACAGCTAGTGCTGGGAGTCGGTAAGCGTGCCTATGTTGCGAAACCTGGCGCAGTGTGAATATTTGGCCGATACACCCGCGACCAGGTCTAAAGCCTGCCTGGTTTTCTTGGGCTTGCTGTTCCCGAGTCCCATTCAGACGTCGAAGAATTATAGGATCTAGAATCTTAGACACTGCGCACCAGACTGATTCCTCTGTGGTTATCACAAGAGGACTTTTCGCCTTTCTTGAAGACTGGAATAATCAGTGACTTAGACCAGTCAGACGGGATCGTATTTGGTTCCCATATACCAGATAACACTTCCGTTGACCTGACTAAGAGCACTCCACCACCATCCTTGATTACCTCAGCAGGTAGTCCGTTTGGTCCTGCTCCCTATCCTCGTTTCGGGTTACCTACCACTTTCTCGACTTCTCCTAGTGTTAGGGGGGCCTTTCTCAATGTCTCATTCAGGATCCGACTGGATAGCGGGCAACGCAACGGTGGCTGGAGGACAGTTGAACTGCGCCTCGAAGCGTTCTGCTCATCGTTTCAGTCGTCTCCTCTGCGAGTGAATCACAGATCCGTCCTTTTCTGCTATCGTCCCACCAACTGTTGTTGACATTTTCCCCCTAGTCTCCTTAATAGGTCTAAACAACTGTCTACTGTTACCAATCGCCGCTGCCTTTTCCATCTCTTTAGCCTTCGCTGCCCACCACTGTTCACGATCGTTGCGCAGACTTTTCGTCAGTCAATTTTTAAGTTGCGCTCGCTCTTCATTGTACTCAGAGCCTGCAGGGATGCATTCACGTGCATCCATTAGTTTGGAAGAAGCTGCTGATATCCACTGGCTCTTTTTAGCCATTATTTTGGAGTCGGCTACAGTCTCCAGTGCTGCTTTTACAGTAGACTGAAGATGGCACCAAGCTTCTTCTGGATGAGTGACAGTCTTTTGTTCCGATAACTGCCTAGCCAACTTCTCACTGAACACGGCTTTGGTGTTTTCGTTGTCCAGCAGAACTCGTAGTGGTTTTGTTGCCAAATTTTTTCTACGTCCATTGAGACGCAGGCATATACGTGCTCGGACCAACGCATGATCGCTGTCCAAACACGTACTCCAGAAGGAGCGGCAGTCTTCCACCGATCCTCTCCAGCGATGACTAATAGCAATGTGGTCTATCTGTGTCCATCGCTGAGTCGAGCTCGGTGGACGCCAGGTCAGACAGTGCCTTTCTTTATGTCTGAAATTTGTGCTGGCTAAAAATAGGCGGTTATCTGAGCATAGTTGTAATAGGCGATCACCGTTATCTGTACGTTCAGCTGGGATTCCGAAAGTGCCACCTAAGTGCCTTTCTGCCTCACTCAGTCTACCCACCTGTGCGTTGAGGTCACCTGCAACAACCACTACGTCCGAACGTTTGGCTTTCGAGAGGAGGTTAGACAGTTTATGGTAGAACTCGTCCTTCACTTCATCCGAACTACAGTCAGTGGGTGCGTAAGCAGAGATTACAAAGAGACAACGGCGAGTCTCACTATTCCTTTTAGTTCTCACTGTGCCGTTCAGCCTCATAGCGCAGAGGCGACTATCAACTGGGATCCAGTCTAGTAGTGAGTTTTCTGCCCTGGTGCTTAATGCTATACCTACACCTGCAAGACCACGAGAGCTAGCTATCGAATCTCCAGAAACTCGAAGGGTGAATTTTGCAGATTCACCAGATTGGTCAGGAGAGGTCAGGTGAATAACCACACTTGGGTCCTGTATGCGTGTCTCACAAACACAGCACACATCCATGCCCGAGTTGCTAGAGTCTTTGCCAACGAAGCCTGTTGGCCAATTTGACGGAGGGTGCGGACATTGAAGGCTCCAATATGTAATTTGGAGCGTGGTTTAAGGAGACCAGGGATGCTGTTCTGTGGACTCAGATCGTTGTCGAAGGCTGCAGAGGTAGGAGAAATTGAAGATGATGCAGCATCATTAATTAAGAGACGTGAAGGAAGATTAGAAGGTAATGATGGAGGAGGAGGATAGCAGTCAGAAGAAACTTGGGTGCTGACAGAGTTGTGAGGGCGGTTGACACTTCCCGGCTGCCCACACCGTGGAAGGCTATTTCTTCTTAAGGTACCTGAAAGAGATTTGTGTGACCGCAGAGCCCATCGGACATCTGCTTGAGGCCTGTCACACCCAGCCTTTTGTGTATGATTATTTTGAACTTTGTATTTTTGGGGCCGGATGGTCGAAAGGAAACAACAAGTGAACCAACACCGCCAGCCCGGCAGACCGTGGGGTATGGTGGGGTGTATTTTTGAGGCCGACCTTTTCTAACCCCCCCTTTCACTGAGTACGTAACATCAGTATGGCACTGGTGAACATCCAAGGGAAACACCTTACAGCTGTCACACTCCATCCAGTTAGCAGCAGTACGACTTCGCCCTCAGACCCCCATCATAGTGTAGTAATTTACACCACAACGGTAACTGCTTTTCGTCTAACCACTATCCAACAGACCTTTTTGGTATGGTAGGACCTCAAGGGAACAAGTGTTACACCAGCATAGCACATTGGGTGATTGTGATATGCAAGCCCTACCACCATGCCAAGGTAGCAGATATCGGTCGAGCAAGGTGACTGCAATTATTCTCATCTTGGCCCAATAGCAAGACATCTTCCACATCTTATTTACCCACAGTGTTCAACTAAATTAACTTTTTTTACTTGCCTACTTACGCAACATTCATTAGTTCTCCGAATGTGATCAAATAACAATAAAAAATTAAAGTTCTGTAGTCCCAACTATTTACAGGTTGATATTGTACTGTTCTAACCTATAACTGTAACCTCGTCTGGTTAACTAGTTCACTAGTTACTAGCCGGTCTTAAGCCCGGGTAAAGAGGGAAGGTTGGGCATAGGGCTAGCAACCCTACCCCTTAAAACCAATCCAACCGCCAAAGAAACTTCAAAGCACAAACAAAATATAAAAAATAAAAACAAAATTATTCCTCGCTGGAATCGGAGAGGCGAAATGACGCCGGTTGGTGAAAGCCTCCCAGAAGCCAATTGGCCGATGTGTCTTCTCTCCCTCGATGAAAGCGAAAGTAAACATGGGGACATGGAATGTCCACACCATGTTTGAACCTAACAAGGCAGCCCAGATTCCAAACGAGATGAGAAGGTATCACATTGAAGTGTTAGGAATTTGCGAAAGCAGATGGAATGGAAGTGGACTCTCCAAACTGTCAACTGGAGAATCAATAATCTACTCCGATATTGTCACCCAGACGACAACCACGAGCACAGCACACTGAGTTATGGAGTGGCTATCATGATGTCCTCAAGAACATCGAAGGCTCTCTCTCATGCAGTGGGAACTAATCTTCTCCGGGATCATGACAGCAAGGTAAAACTCAAAGGGAAGGAAGGTCACAATCGTACAATGCTACGCACCTACAAATAATGTAGATGAAGAGAAAAAGGAGGAATTCTACAGACAACTGCAATCAGAACTGGACAAGACCTCAGCTGGCGATATCAAAATTCTAACGGGTGTGGCGACATGAATGCCAAACTGGGAGGGGACAACACAGAAAGAGAACAAACCATGGGTCTAGAAGTACCACTCGGTGAAATGATGAGTCAGAATGGAGAATTGTTTGCAGAATTGTGTGCATTCAACGATTTGGTGATTGGAGGTAGTGTGTTCAAGCATAAGGATATCCACAAAGCGACATAGATTTCACCAGATGGACACACTAAAAATCAGATCGACTTTATCTCAATCTCAAGAAAATGGAGACGCAGTCTACTTGACACAAGGTCAAGAAGAGGAGCAGATGTAGGTTCAGACCACTCACTGTCTAGTGCAAGGAACCTTCCGAATCAAGCTAAAAGCCTTCAAGGAAGCTGGTGATAGATCTCAGTTGAAGTACAACACTCGGAAACTGAAGGACGAAACTACAAATGAAATCTTCGCGTCAGCCATCAAGACAAAATGGGAGATATCGAGCAACATCCCTGAAGAAACCTGTGTGGAAGAACACTGGAAGTCTTTGAAAGAGATGTGGAGAGAAACCTGCACAACAGTATTAGGAAGGAAGAAGAAAGAGGACAAGGAATGGATCTCGACGGGCACATGGAAGCTGATAGAAGAGGAAGAGGATGATGGTGAAGCAGAATATAAACCAGTGCAAGGATGCTCAACGACAAGAGGAACTGAGTACAATGTATAAAACACTGGACAAAGAAGTAAAGAAGAGTGCACGCAAAGACAAAAGACACTTCTACGACACAGTGGCAAGTGGAGCAGAACAGGCTGCTGGTAGGAGAGACCTGACAACATTGTATCAAATAACCAGGTTGCTATCTGGGAAGAGATCAACACAGATGAAACCAATAAAAGATGAAGAAGGAAATTTAATTACGAAAGAAGAGGAACGAAAGAAACAATGGGCCGACCACTTCAAGAAGCTCTTGAATCGACCACCACCGCCACCTGCACTTCGTCCAGAAATACCACCTGCAGCCGCTGAATTACAAGTGAACATAAATCCTCCAACAAAAGTGGAAGCCCTGAACGCCATAAAGCTACTGAAATGCGGGAAAGCAGCAGGACCAGACGGGATACCGCCAGAAGCACTGAGAACAGAGGCAGAGACAATAGCAGACATGCTCACACCACTATTGCAGAAGGTCTGGAAGGAAGAGAAGGTACCTGGCTAGCGATTGGAAGAAGGGTTACCTTGTCAAACTGCCGAAGAAAGGAGACCTCAGTGTTTGCAAGAACTGGCGCGGAATCACTCTCCTGTCCACACAGAGCAAGCAAAATATTAAGGTCCTGGAGAGGCTTAAAGATGCACTGGATTCAAAACTACGACCGGAACTGGCTGGCTGGCTGGCTTCAGGAAGTACAAATCATGTGCAGACGAAATTGCAACGCTTCGCATCATCATAGAACAGAGTATAGAATGGCAATCAGCTCTCTACCTCAACTTCATCGACTTCGAGAAGGCCTTTGACAGCGTCCACCGAGAAGTAATTTGGAAACTGCTTCATTACTACGGAGTACCGCAAACCTTTATCAGCCTCATTCAACAACTATATGAAGATGCCACATGCCGAGTAATTCACAATGGAAAGCTCAGTGATACTTTTGAAGTGAAGACAGGAGTGAAACAAGGTTGCCTACTATCCCCCATGATATTCCTGATTGTGGTGGACTGGATCATGCAGCAAACAGTGGGGAACGAGAAGAGGGGGATACGCTGGACCAAGGGAAAGAACCTAGAAGACTTGGATTTCGCAGATGACTTGTGCCTGATGTCACACAAACTTGAAGATCTACAGGCGAAAACTAACAAGTTGGCAGAAGAGGCAGCGAAGACGGGACTTCAAGTGAACGTAGAGAAGACAGAGGGGATGAAGATACACAACCAACAACAACAACAAACTCCAGTCACCATCAACGGGAGAAACTTAAGAGAAGTAACCTCCTCCACCTATCTAGGCAGCACTGTTTCAACTACAGGCGGCACAGACGAGGATGTCAAAGTCAGCCAGGATTGGAAAAGCAAGACAGGCGTTTATTTGCCTGAAACCAGTGTGGAGATCTTCTGCACTCAGCATGTGGAACAAGATACGGATTTTCAACACCAACGTCAAATCAGTGCTTCTGTATGGTTCAGAGACTTGGCGCTTTACGAAAGGGATTTCCAATAAACTACAGACATTCATCAACAGCTGCCTACGCTGGCTCGTTACTGAATCTCAGATGGCCCGAAAGAATAAGCAACAAGGTGCTCTGGGAACGAACCAACCAACAACCTATCACCCAACAAATATGCAGGAGGAAGTGGAGATGGATTGAGAAGGCCGACTGGGGACATCACGCATCAGGCCAGGTACTCGAGTGGAATCTCCATGGGAAGCGACGAGTTGGACGTCCGAGGGTGACATGGAGGAGGTAGTGCGAGGAGGAAATGAGAGCTTCTGGGCTGCCGTGGAACCAGGTTCAAAAGATCTCAGAGAACAGAGGTCACTGGAAACGTGCTACTGAAGCCCTATGTTCCACTAGGAACCCAAGGGACTAATAATAATAATAATAATAATAATAATAATAATAATAATAATAATAATAATAACCTATAACTGTGTTATTATCATTCGCCAGTTCCCCCTTTTGCAAAACCCTTGTTCAAAAAAGTGTATATCCTAATTTCATAAGGTTTATGCTTTGATGGAAATGATGAACGGAAAACGTTGCATGCAATATAAATGTTCAAGACGCACTATAATTCAGAAAAACAAAAGGAATAATTTCAGGGATAAGAGTTAGGATAATCCACGATAATTGATTTGACCTAGAACGCAATTATTCGTAAGAAATTAATTGAAGCTTCAATAAGAAGCTTTTTAGATGAGCAAAACAATTTGTTGTTATTGGAGGACAAACATGGAACAGCAAGGATACCAAGAAATGCGCCACACAAAATAATACAACAACGTTGTGAAGACAAAGCGAAGAAAAGTGGATAAATAGATTTTAAAAGAGATTAGGAGAGCAGTGCAATAAGATACACTCAGAACAAAACATTCATTACTTTTCAGCAGGCGAAAACAGAAGGAAGCTACAGCATGACCACCACCGGTTTCCATTCTGTGCCGTCTCAACCGACTGAGTTGCGTGATCTCTCGGACCCCACTCAAGGAGTTGTGATGAACCAACAGACATTAACCCCATACAACCATCCTTCATCCCACGGTACCACCTGATACACTGACCATAACTCCACTTCCTCCATCAAATCCCAAGGTTAGCAAATAATGAACAGTGTGGAAAGTGTTGGGACGAGCTGCATAACACATGTCCAAGCCACCGAAGCCGGTCTTTCCACATGACTTCGCTTATTGAGCGATGATCTCCATCATGCCCACACACGGTGTTGTACCGGATACGAGCAGCCCTACGGAGACAACGATGACCAAACAAAGAGTCGCCGCACATCCTCAGCTCGGAGAAACCAAGTATCACAGAGATAGAGCAGAACTGCTAGCACCAAAGCTTTGCAAACCCAAACTTTTACGGCCAGACTAACGTCGCGACGGCTCCAAAGGTGGCCCACATTGATGTATGCCACTCCGGCTTTCGATATGCGGTAGGAAATTTCGTCACTCATACAACTACCCAGATAGATGAACTTTTCGATAGCTCTCAACGGTTCACCACCAAGGGCGAGCGCAAGCACAGGCTCCTGCCAATCTTGCAAAAGTACTTCGCGCTTCGATGGTGTAAAGCACACACTTACGAACACTAATCTCCAACTGATTAAGTGCGACTTGAACAGTTTTTATGTTATCGAACAGTGGACGATATCATCCGCATATTCAAGGTTGAATAGCCGTTCTCCCGGTGTAGTAGGTCTACACCACATCACGCATCTCCTTCAGAGCTGTCTCAAGATCATCATCGATGGCAAGGTTAGAGAGGAATGGAGAAATTGGGCAACCCTGCTTAATCCCACTGGTGGTTTCGAACAATGGAGACAGGTGGTTGTATGCCTTCACTCTACCTGGTGTTATTATATAGGGATTTCAAGATGTTAAGAAATTTCCCAGGCACGTTCCTCTTCAGCAGAAAATTCCAGAGCATAACTCTGTCCAAAGACTGGAAGGAAGCTCTAATGTCAAGAAACAAAACGTTTGTTGGTCTGCAATACGTGTGGCGTTGTTCAAGCATCTGGCGGAGGGTAAACACATGATCAATGCATTCACGACCTGGACGAAACCCGGCTTGCTCCTCACGAAACATTTCCTTATATGTTTTGCAAAGTCTGCGAAGTATGGCAGCAGACAATATTTTCGACACAACTGGTAACAGACCAACACGTCGATGATTATCATATACTTTACGTAGACCCTCTTTAAAGATTGGCACATTGATGGCCTTATTCCAGAATGATGGAACACTTTCAGTCTGTCATACCTTCTCAAAGAATCCACTCAGTTCCCTGACTAGAGTCGTTCCTTCATTCTAAAAGACAACCGGAGGTAAATTGTCTGGGGTGGGTGCCTTGAGACATTTGAGAACTTGGATTTCTTTATGGACCCTCGCTTCGTTAGGTGAGTTAGTGTTAGCTGACCATGGAACACGATACACCGAAGCAGACAATGCTGGAGCCGTGGCCCAGCTAAGCTGCTTTTCAAAGTGCTCCGCCCAATGTTCCAGGTGTCTTTGAAAATTGCTTATTGGCGTACCATTTACGTCACAGAGACTCACGTGAACCATTGTACTCGGTGTTCACTGGAATCGTCTGACGGGCGTCCAGAAGTTGTAGGGAACTCGCAGGGAGCCAGCGTTTATAAGCAGGACGTTCTTACATGGCTCAAGCGGCTTAACACGCCATTTCCGTAGCGCCTCGCAAGTGCAGCCAATGCTCGCCCTACCTTTTCTGGAGGACCGGTAGATAGCCTTGAATCTAGCTTGGATTGGTATTTAGCTGCAATGTTAAGTCCAACTCTTTTGCTTGCATCGACCTGTTTGGGACAATGTTTTTAATGAACACCTAGATGTGATACCAGTCGAGCCAGCCAGTGGGTCTCCGGATGCTGGTAAGGTGAACTCCGAAGATTCACTACTGGGGCCAGGTGATGTCAATTTAACAGACGGACATGGATTCTGTATAGATGTCTCAGAGAAACAACATACATCCATGACTAGAGATCCCAGAGTTCTGGTGAGCAATGCTTGGTGTCCGAGTTGGGATGAAGTTCAGATATTGAAAGCTTGTATATGAAGTCGGTGACAGGGTCTTATGAGACTAAGAATGACACTTTGATGATGGTTTTGATCGTGGACAAAGGTTGCAGAGTGAGAGGTTTGGGGATGTGTAAGAGACGTAATGTTAGTATCAGGAGGTGAAAGCGAATGAGGAGACAGTTAAGGGGTATGAGTTTTGTGTACTACTGGAATGGTGCAGGTGGTTCACAATTCTCGACTGCCTACACCGTGGAAGGCCATTTTCTCCTAAGGTACCTGAAAGAGAAAAAGATTGTTGTGTTTGCAGAGCTCATGGGACATCTGCTTGATGCCGGTCACACACAGCTTATTGAATGTTTTTATTTTAAGACTCAGTTGTTGTAATGCTTGATAGAGAGAGGACCCATGCCTCCAGCACCGGGAGACCATGGGATATGATGGAATGTGTTATTTATGAGACTGGCCTTTTCAAACGCTCCAGTCGTTCCCATGGAGAAGGCAGCATCAGCGTGTGACTGCTGGCCATCCAAGGGAAACACCTTACTGGTGTTACATCCCATCCATCTTTTAGCAGCACGACTTTGCCCTCAGATCTCCATCGTAGTGTAGTAATTTGTACTAAGATGGTGACTGCTTTCCATCTTACCACTATGCAGCAGACGTTTCTACTATGATAGGACTTTTAGAGAACAAGCGTTACACCAGCATAGCTCGTTGGGTCATTGTGATAAGCAATTTCAACCACCGCTTCAAGGTAGCAGCTATTGATTGGGCTTGAGTGGCAGAAGGAGGATGCGAAGTAGCACAACGGCGATGGCTGTGTCGGAAGTTGGCGCCATCTTGAAATATGTTGTGATCTCCACTAACCTGCAAAAGACGATCAGCATTATCCCACCTGCGGCTAACTAATCCCCATTGGCCACACTAACGACTCTTCTCTGAACCTAGACGCCCAACCTGCTGATTCAAGTGCCCAGCTAGAACCACGATCAGAGCATAGCTAGAGATAACAAAGAGACATTGTTTCTCTTGCCAGTTACTTCTTACTCGAGGTGAACCTTCAAGTCTGACAGCACACAGACGACTGTTGATGGGAATCCAGTTGGGCGCTTAGCGCGATGCCGGTTGCAGATGCCACAGGGTCCCCGGATAAGTGCACATGAAACATTCTTTTCGAGTTGACAAATGCAGAAATAGTCGGAAGCACTTCACTGGGATCTCGTATGCTGGTCTCCAAGATGAAGCATACATCAATAACGAGACTTTCCAGAGTCCTAGACAAACTTGCCTGTTGTCCGATCTGCATCAAGGTGCAAACATTGAAACGTGGTCAGCTTAAACGGTACGCGTTGTTTCAGAATAGCTGTGTCAGATATCGCACTGGAAGACAGGTTTATGGAGGCAGATGTTCATCAACTCAACATGGTACAGACAGACCATAAGTGTAAGCAGTGGAGAGCAGCTGAGTGTAGTGTAGTGCAGTGAAGTGAAGAAGACAAGATAATAAAAAAATACAGTTCATGTGTGAAGACAACAAAAATAATATGACAACAGGAAACTGAATAATTAGTTATGTCGTTTGCGGTGCGGAAGGCTTGAATTTTTCTAGAAAAGTCGGGTGGATGTTTGGAAATCTTCATTGGATATTGCAATTTCATATTTTACGTCGAATGTAGTAGAATATATTTTAAAATAAACAAAACAATACAGTCAGTAACGTTTGTCTGTGATTCCTTTCTTCACTGTTACGACACGTCACAGCCACCTCTCAGTGAAATAATGAAGTATCCTTGTGCGGTGTCGGAAGCGAATACTCGATCTTCTTGAATTGCAAAACATGCCAGTTTCTCTTTCTGTAGACTGAATCCTACGGAACCAAGCGACTTTTTGCTTCTTCAATATTTTTAGAAGAATAGGCAATAGCATATCTTACATTGTGAAGTAAGATGACACAGAAGCATCAGGACAAACAATTTGTAACTGCTCGGCTGCAAACAGGACTTAGATTGGTATAATGTAGTTACTGTCTTGTAACTCTGGCACATGGAGCTGTTATCTCACAAATTGAAGACACGGGAATTGTAGTCAGAGAATCAAGGACGGGTTCAAACAGACATGTAAACTACTCAGACACAGACTGTTCATCTGAGTTAAACTCACAAGTGTGTGTATAATTTTCAGAAGTGACTTGATTAATAAGATTATCAATGAATGTATCTTCACCAACTTCTGTGGGAGTTATGGTTCATTACTTTAGGGAGTTGACTTTCAACCAGTGGGTCACGGGTTCGAACGCCTCTTCCCATGAACAGAAATCTCGGCAGCTAAGGAGTAGTATCATTACCCCATCACGTAATAGGCGTGGCTCAATGCCTACTGCATGAACGTGCACAAGGTTGCTGAGTGAAGTTTGACTCCATTTCCACTGACTTCACTTTGGAATTCTTGAACTGGAGTTTTGATTGCCCCAGTGACCTATTGACGACATTCAGGTTGGCATTATATAACATGACTGTTCTTTGGAAGGACGGTTATCCAAGCAAATTCATCAAAATATGTTTTTCGATTTCGCCATCAACCAAAAAGTCATCCTTGGAAACCAAAAAAAGGTTCGTCTTAACTTACGTGAAGAATATTTCCGCAATCGCAACCAGATCACCGAAACCTTTAAGAATCTTTGTAGCTTACAGGCCTGGCAAACCACTTTACTCTGTGTTACGCAGAACAAAAAACACAATGGCAAAGGAAGATAAACCAAACTTCAGAAACTTCCAAAAACATTATATCTGACAGAGTGGCCGCTGTTTTTGTATCCATCTACATGAACATCAACCACCAGTGAAACATCATGATATATCTTCGTGCATATCAATACATATAGACGATTAGAGACATGAATTCGACTGGGAGAATGTGGAGATCTTGAACAAAGGAAAGACGAAGGATATCAGAAATTTCAGGAGCTTGGTACTCATGTCAGTCAACGATCAACAGACATATGACACTGATACAATCTATCAACCAATCAAAAACACAACAGACAATGAGGTCAGAGTTCACGTCAGCAGGACAATCAATCAAATTACGTGTATAGACAAGGTTTTAGCAGAAACAAGTTAATCAGGACAAGATAAAAAGTCATTTGTGGAGAAATTCTCATAGCTCAATTTCTGGAAATTGAGGGGTCCTGTTGAAAATGAAAACTTCATGATTCAGTCATTTAACTCAAAGAACACAATATGACCAGAATAATTCTCCAGAGCAACAAATATCTTTCAACATTTCTGTCGAGGTATTACTAGAAGTGAATGAATTGTTATCGTCCTGTTTAAGGAATTGACCTGACGTCTTCCACTGAAATCAACACATTTTCATTTATAACAAGGACTGAATGAAATTCGTCTAACTGCAATCTTCTGTGCACAATGACAAGTCTTATCAATTAATGACGTGAATTTCAGCTTTTCTGAATATCATCCAAGTCATATTTATTAGTCTTTATGATAAGGAGTAATAAGATGTCCAGAATTTTAAAGAGGGTAACAAATGAGTACGTCTACACAACAGTGATTTCGAGTCAAGGGGACTGAGACCGGAGCTAATTGTGACCTTGATTCCCTTATAAATAAATCACACCAACAGTCAGTCAACCTTGAATTTATTTCAATGTAATACTATTCTAGCTTAAACTGAATGTCAGGGCAGTAGTACCAAAGCTCCACACGGATCAAAGTAATATACACAAATTAGTGGAGTAGACAGGATCAGTCGTTTTTAGTAGTCTCAATTTTTCTGAAAACAGGTTAAGGGATTAAGAAATTTTTAGTCTATCATTTTGAACATTTGAGATAGCTATAGCTTGGCAGACAAGTATTGATACTGGGAGGTGATTGAAGGTGAAATGAAAATTGGGACCACAGCCAGTAGTCGGACATCATAGCTTAGTTGGTTGAGCACCGGGTCGTAAACCCAGTGGTCTCTGGTTCGAATCCAGTCGCGGTCGCAGTCTTCATTTCACCTTCAATCATTCCCCAGTATTAAATTTTAGTCTGTCATATTTAGTGAGATCCCTCAGTCCCATAAAGAACAAAAACGGATTCCTTTTAAATATCCAATTGAAAAGCTGAAAAACTGTACACGGAACTGTTAGTAAGGTAGTATTTCGTATGCTGACGATGATATGGTATTCATGAAAGTAAGTCATTTACTGGGAAAACATCCACGTGTATCAAATTTACCCAATGAGTCACTAAAAAAAGGTAAAGTTGCGATTGAAGCTCAGGCGAAACCTACTGCAACCTAATCCAAAGCTGAATAACAATCAGAGACGTGATGCCCAAAATCAGTAATTTTATAACATCACGTGTTAGATGACTTGAGGATGTCCAATGGTGTCCGTCCAACTATTGCGGTTGAATTTTGTCGAAGACATTTTTAAGGACATCTATCACTCCTCATTTTTCGCTACACGGATTGACTTTGTCACAGGAGAAGAACAAGAGTACGCAAATGACACAGTCCGGTAAAATAAAGATACTGACTGGTTGAAGAATTTTCTGGACACCTTGAGTAGCAACTCGACAATATTTAGGATAAATTTCTCACCAACCAAATGTAAATTGTTTCTCTGGGACTGGTTTGCGTGGATACCTTTTCTGACGAAAGACAGTGTAGTGGTTGAGCTCATTGACCTATTCACTTACTTGGCAAGTCCAAACAGTCGTGATGGGTCAGTGGCCGACGGGATCTCCACACAGGTAAAAAGCGCTTGATTTGCTTTCGCGAAATTCCGGATTCTATCGCGCCGGTAAGACTCATGATTTTCTACTAACAGTCAAGTGTACTCTACGCTACAGTTTGCTCTGTCCTACTCGATGGCTATGAATCACGGTCATTAAACGTAGAGGACATGAGAGAACTTTAAGTGTTCAACCAGTGTTGCCTTCGCAGCATACCCCGCGCATAGTGGAAGAACCACATCAGGAACATAGAAGTAAAACGTCAAGTTTTAGCCAGAAGAGGAAGGTCAGTTGATGGGGTTGTGACTCTTCACTGACTCAGGTGGCTGAGAGATGTTTTACGTCACCATCCGTCTCGTTGTACAACGTTCGTTGAAGGAGATTTTGTTTGGGAAGAAGTTAAAGGTGGCCAAACTAGGACAGGGTATCAGTTCATGAAGTATTTGACTGTTGGTATGAGGAGTGTAAAAGAAGGCAGATTTCCACGTTGGGGTCCATGCGGTATCCAGAATCGAAGTTTGAAGACTCTAAATGATATGGTTTTGAACCAGTCTCAGTAGCGCAGTGGTGCATCCAAATATTATCTTCATCTGGAATATCATGCAGAATTTAGTTATTGTTTCAGTCCACCTTCTTCTCTCTTTTCGGTCTTCCGCTATTTTTCATAACTCCTTTCTTTGCTTCTCTGTCTTTTATCATGATGTGATGAAATGAGATGTGGCAACTTAGACTGTTACGCTATAATGTCCAATCGCATATTGATTCTGGTCAACTGACGATAGAAAATAGTCAAATCAGTCAGAAACAAAAGATTAGACGACAAAATTTATCTACTGCTCGAGGGAGGACAAACTATGTGAAAAGACATCTGTGCTAATATAGCTTCTTGGCATATCCCTAACAAAGTTCTTTGTGGCACCATCTTGTTTAAACAATGATGATATCAGAGCAAATTCTACCTTGCATGGTTAGAATTGTTGGTTAGTGATATAGGAGGACTAAACATAGAAGCAACAGATACAAGTAATCCTCACCACTCGATTTATAAGGCTTTTAAGTGTATGTTCACCATAAAAGATTAAGTCAAACGATACCTTGATTCAGTGAAGTCACAGTTGAGCAGACTTAGGTTACCATATACAAGCGGTCATATGGTTCACAAGTTTTTGATTACTGAATTTGATGTAGTTATTAGCCTAGTTCGGTAGAGGTAAAAAAAAACATTGAGCACATATTTCGCTAAGATAAACATTTTGAAATGACACGGAAATTGCCTTGAATAACTAATCACTTACCATTATTCAGTGGATCTCGAACAGTGTACATCATTTTACAGTCTTCTGGATCAAAAATAAGCGATTCACTGTACATTGTCTCAGTCATTTCAGTCAATAATTCCAAGGAAGAATTATTTGATAATTTAGAGTTATCACTAAGATTTGAGTAACTTGAGTGTTGACCATTACGATGTAATGATGATATACGATCCTCAGACTGTGATATACTAAAAGAAGGATTAATCTGTTGGACAATTTTTAATAGTTCCATAATATTTGATTTGCTGATTTTATTAATTTGTTGAGACCATGAAGTTGATCCTGTACCAGTAGAGATGACTACACCACTTGATTTTTGTTTTTCACTTTTCTTACCATCAACTGAAATATCATAGACGGATACACTAAAAAGTTGATGAGGGGAAACAAAGTAACACAAATAGATAATACAGGTTATTGTGTGCAAGAATTGATATGATGAATCAAGCTATGCTTAGTTAGAGATATGCAATTACTTGTAAGATACCATTATATCTGTCAGAAATTTGAGCTGGAAATGTCAGAATACCAATTACCTTAATAGTAATGATGGATAGTGGCTAGCAGTGGAGTCCAGGATGTGCGTTTCGTCCTATTTGGGACTCGTCAGCCGGATGTACCTGCTTACTTTAAGTCATAAGATTTCAGAGGATATGAAAACCTATGATGAACTTTCAAATTTGGCCCAACAAACGCATTCAGTGAGTGAATCATTCACAAGGTCGCTTGGTCAAAACTATGAATTTTCAGTTTGGGAGCTGGTAATATTACCCTATGGCCTAAGTTTGTACACTTCAGTTCCATCTATCAAGAGGCAAGGTAACAAGACAGGATACACGAATGAAAATGGTATAAACAAAAGCTCTAAAAAAACGACAAGACGAAGAGGAAAGGGCTAAAATCTGACATAACGATTAATATGAAAAGATGGGATGTGGATGAAGCTGCGCTGTTGTGATCAATTTCGAGTCCCATCACTCAAATATTAACTAATAATATCGAGCAAGAATAGACTTTTTAGGTTTTTTCTCTTGTCTTATTGTTACTTAATACCAGTTGCTGAGTTGTGTAAAAGATTAAAATATTTGAGGAGTGGATCTTTGAGTTACTATCCGACTGTTCAATATCCAATCAGCAAACAACCGTTTTTGTTGTTGGGTTGAAGCAAATCAACAATTGCCCATGGATGACATTAAATTATGAGCATGCTTAACTGCGAAATGAATGAAGTTTAAAAAAGTGGATGGTTAGACCAAAAACTCAGGGGTTGAAGAGAAGTAACATACTTGTCATTACACCCGCAGCTGGTCGTTGGTTCGATTTCGTACCGAGGTGTGGGTGTAAACTGTTGAGTAGTAGCTTACTTGCTCTCTGGTTTCCTAGGTGTCATTAGCCGGTGACTAAAGTTCTCATCAAAGCAACTCAATAAAATCATATTCACTATCTTCTTTGTTTTCATGATAATGAAGATAATAGAAATTTAATGGGTGATTAAATATTTTTATGTTGAAGATTGGTTGAAATACCAACCACCAGCAGTAGTTGTCACATACGAAAAAAACAGTTAAAGTTAGATGCAACACTGAATTCGATCAGTGAGTGAGGAAATAGATGGGTAATAAGACTGTGATGCACAGAACTGTTTGATGAAATGAAGACCCAAGTTCATGGACCTGAGTTAAATTTATACGAACAGCCAACAAGAAAGCACTTCTATTTAGCTGTTGGTGCTTCTTTTGCGATTGACTGTTTGACATTTAATTTAATTTCCGTCCATGAAAAATAGGATATGTTTATACGTAAACTGGATATGAAAACATCAGTCACATAATTCGCAAATCCCAACTCCTACTATACAACTGCAGCAACTAATATTCAGCGCATAATTACATTATAATATTATTTCTCCCCTGGGTTCCAAGTGGAATATACGCCTTCAGTAGCACGTCGACATTCCACTCTCTTCTCTCCAGTCTTTTCAACCTGGCTCCATCACTGCCCACAAGCTCTCTTTTCTTCTTCACACTATCTCCTTCATCTCACCCTCGCCTCAGACGCCCAACTCGTCGTTTCCCATTCGACTTCCACTCGACGGCCTGGCCTAGCGCGTGATGTACCCAAATGGTCCAATTCATTCCATCTCCACATTCTTCTCCACATTTGTTGGGTGATAGGTTACTGGTTGCTTCGTTGCCAGCCACCCACACTTCCTTCTTGCTTATTCTGACCATCTGATCTTCATTGTCAGTCTCGAGTGAGCGTAGGTGGCAGCTGTTCATGTATGTATGCAGTTTGTTGGAAATGCTTTTCATAACGTGCCAACTCTCTGAAACACCACATACAAGTACTGACTTACTTGACATTAGTGTGGAAAATTTAGATCTTGTTCTTCATGCTAAGTGGAGTGCAGTACAGTACAGTACAGTACAGTACAGTAGATCTCCCCACACTGATTTCAGGTTAATCAAGGCCTGTCTCGCTATCTTTCCGATCATGGCTTTGACATCCTCATCTGTGCCAACGCCGTCACCGCCACCTGTAGTTGAAACGATGCTGCCTAGGTGTCAGGTAGGTGAAACAGACAACTTCCTTCAGATTTCTCCCGTTCATGGTGATTACTGTTGTTCTTCTTGTTGTTGCTGTTGGTTGGGTATCTTCATCACCTCTGTCTTCTATACACTCACCTGAAGGAAGTCCCGTCTTCCTTCGCTGCCTCACCTCACCTCACCTCTCCTCACCTCTTCTGCTAACTTGCTAGTTTTCGACTGTAGATCTTCGAGTTTGTGCAACAAGACATTAGACATAAATCATCATCGGCGGCAAAATTCAAATCTCCTTCTGGGGTCTTTTCATCCGTCAAGTCAGCCTACGCCCATCTTCTCACAGCTCCTCACAGTTGTCTGTTGCATGATCCACTCCAGTCCAGTCGACGACAATCAGCAAGATCATCGGTGATGATAGTAGGCGGCAACCTTGTCTTACTCCTGTCTTCACTTCAAACGCATCACTGAGCTTTTCATTTTGAATCACTTGGCCTTGGCATGTAGCATCATATAGCATAGCAGATAGCTGTTGAATGAGGTTGATAAAGGTTTGTGGTACTGAAACCGTAGTGTTGATTCAGCTACCTGCCAAATTACTTGTCGATCGACGTTGTCGAAGGCCTTTTCAAAGTCGATGAAGCTGAGGTAGAGGGTTGACTGGCATTCAAGGGAACAGTTAATAAGAAAAGTGCTTTTGAGGTAGTATTCATCACGGTCTGACATCAATAGGATAAAACCATTGGGAACCTGGGAGAATCAGACAGCTGTTTCGTCCTAGTATGGGACTTCTCAGCAGTATATACCCACGAACTGACTAGATATCTCACTAAAAACCATCAGGTTTCACGAGGAACGCGTTAACCATCCAGTCACTGGGTCAAAGTAGAGCGGTTCTGTTTCCAACTTCAGTCATTTCGCGATAAAGCACGACCATCACCCAAGATCTTCAGTTGGTATCCGCTTCCGATACTCACCGCCTTCGATAAGTCCTCTTCAGTCGGCACAAAATCACTCATATGACGATGATGAGTAAAAAAAAAAGGTAAAGCAGAGAATCAGTTGAGTATTATACAGAGTTTTCTTCGTGTATTTGTTACATAAGATTGCTAGTTACAGTTAGGCACTGCTTTGTGCGAAGTAGCGCTTACATCAGGTAAATTTAGGTGGACACGACTTAAAATGCTGGTCAAATTTCGTTTTGAAAATAAAGCGACACAACTATGCGCATCGTAGAACGAACATGGGGAGTGAAAAAACTAACCAAATAACTAACCATGCACTTAAAGACTCCCCAGCAAATACCTCATTCAATGCGAAAACAGGTAATACAGTTGTAGTCATATCAGCTGGAGAATACGAAGAAGGAAAAAGCTGACAAGCTGATAAATCCAACGAGTCATTGGACACTCCAATTTCATATGAATCTTGATTAATTGGTTTGTTTTTATCTAACGGTTGCACTTTCAACTGTTCACTTTTGGAATGTGTTAAAGTGACCCGTATACGCTGGCGCCGAAGCCATCTGAAACAAGTTGAAATAAAGTATTAACACCCAAACAATAACTAATAATAAAGTAAGGGATAGTAAAAAGCATTTGTAGCGCTTTCGAATAAGTTCAACTGCAACGCATAGGCTTTGATAGGAGAGAAGTTAAATTAATTCAGAAAAACATCTACTGTACATTCATCGTGGTCAGTAGCAGTAGAATCCAGGACGCATGTTTCGTTCTATCTGGGACTCGTCAACTAGATGTACCTGCACCCCAGTGAACAATGTCGTTCTCGCTGAGGCTGGAACCAAGTATCCATTGCTTCAAACCTCAAGACGTTATCCACTAGGTCACTGGATCACAATAGCCACTTTTTATGCAACGAGTACCAGTTATTGTTAATTGGTACGTGTAGTTTTCCCTTGCTATACAGTGTGAACAATATCGCTCATAGGGGCGCAGGTAAATAAGACGAAACCTGCGTCCTGGATTCCACTGCTGGTCACTTAGATGAATATCGCATCATGTATATCCAGCAGAGTCGAGGCATTCGCTAAAGCCCATCTATGAACAGAGGTTGACCTATTCGGCTCTGTATACCAATGGGAAATTACTAGTATCAATAAACAACATCTGTTGTACATTTTGATCACTTGAAATATGATAAGGCATTGACTGTTGGCGAACTTTTGATTTGTTTTTATAGAGCCAATTTGCTGTAGATCTTTAGCAGATGCATCTGTTAGTCTTAGCCTTGATAAGATCCAATTCGCCTTCTGCTTAGTCGACTGAGTGAGGTTCTATTTATGCAGCACCAACCAGTCCAGCATCGAATTTGAACGCAGTCTTCATAACTTGAAACACTATTTAACAACTAGTAAGAATCGAGTGGTGGATTAAACAGATGTTTTCGATTTGTTTTATGAGTTTTCATTGACATGCACAAACTACCCTTTAAATGACCAACCTGAGGACAATAGATTTTCATGATCAGTATGCTACGCTACACTTTGACTAAAGTTTATGCCATAATTGAGACTCATTACCTCTCTTTTGCCTCTTTAAATGTGCGTCTTGCTTCTCTTCTTACCCCTACAGAATTTTGCATAACTACTACTCTTTTGATGAACTTTTACTTCTTTAACCATTTCTTTAAAGTCAATTAACTTACAGAGTTGTTAAACCTGTATCATTGAAGAGACGTCAACCACTAAGAAGTTCATGCACAATCGGTTTCCCGGACTGGTGGAGACTGGCGGTCAACTTAAGGGAGTTGGAAAGCTCTAATTCCAAACCAATGGTGCACATGGCCTAAAGGTTCCAGATAGAATGAATGGCGCATAAACCCAGTTCCGTCACCAGTAACTACACGAACGCACCTCCTGCTGATGTTCCACATCGTCTTGTGGATAAGACCTTAAGCCAAAGGCTCGGAGGGTGCTCCCATAAAACAACCAACTGCTTCCATCTGCGCCCTCGAGCAGTATCTACGCCTTCACATAAAATATGAATTTACAATATACAATGAAGATTTTGAAGCGCTCACCCAACTTTTCTACAAATATTCAGCCCCTCCACTCCGCAAACGATATAACTAATTATTCAGTTTCCTGTTGTCATATTATTTTTGTTGTCTTCACACATGAACTGTATTTTTTTATTATCTTGTCTTCTTCACTTCACTGCACTACACTACACTACACTCAGCTGCTCTCCACTGCTTACACTTATGGTCTGTCTGTACCATGTTGAGTTGATGAACATCTGCCTCCATAAACCTGTCTTCCAGTGTGATATCTGACACAGCTATTCTGAAACAACGCGTACCGTTTAAGCTGACCACGTTTCAATGTTTGCACCTTGATGCAGATCGGACAACAGACAAGTTTGTCTAGGACTCTGGAAAGTCTCGTTATTGATGTATGCTTCATCTTGGAGACCAGCATACGAGATCCCAGTGAAGTGCTTCCGACTAGTTCTGCATTTGTCAACTCGAAAAGAATGTTTCATGTGCACTTATCCGGGGACCCTGTGGCATCTGCAACCGGCATCGCGCTAAGCGCCCAACTGGATTCCCATCAACAGTCGTCTGTGTGCTGTCAGACTTGAAGGTTCACCTCGAGTAAGAAGTAACTGGCAAGAGAAACAATGTCTCTTTGTTATCTCTAGCTATGCTCTGATCGTGGTTCTAGCTGGGCACTTGAATCAGCAGGTTGGGCGTCTAGGTTCAGAGAAGAGTCGTTAGTGTGGCCAATGGGGATTAGTTAGCCGCAGGTGGGATAATGCTGATCGTCTTTTGCAGGTTAGTGGAGATCACAACATATTTCAAGATGGCGCCAACTTCCGACACAGCCATCGCCGTTGTGCTACTTCGCATCCTCCTTCTGCCACTCAAGCCCAATCAATAGCTGCTACCTTGAAGCGGTGGTTGAAATCGCTTATCACAATGACCCAACGAGCTATGCTGGTGTAACGCTTGTTCTCTAAAAGTCCTATCATAGTAGAAACGTCTGCTGCATAGTGGTAAGATGGAAAGCAGTCACCATCTTAGTACAAATTACTACACTACGATGGAGATCTGAGGGCAAAGTCGTGCTGCTAAAAGATGGATGGGATGTAACACCAGTAAGGTGTTTCCCTTGGATGGCCAGCAGTCACACGCTGATGCTGCCTTCTCCATGGGAACGACTGGAGCGTTTGAAAAGGCCAGTCTCATAAATAACACATTCCATCATATCCCATGGTCTCCCGGTGCTGGAGGCATGGGTCCTCTCTCTATCAAGCATTACAACAACTGAGTCTTAAAATAAAAACATTCAATAAGCTGTGTGTGACCGGCATCAAGCAGATGTCCCATGAGCTCTGCAAACACAACAATCTTTTTCTCTTTCAGGTACCTTAGGAGAAAATGGCCTTCCACGGTGTAGGCAGTCGAGAATTGTGAACCACCTGCACCATTCCAGTAGTACACAAAACTCATACCCCTTAACTGTCTCCTCATTCGCTTTCACCTCCTGATACTAACATTACGTCTCTTACACATCCCCAAACCTCTCACTCTGCAACCTTTGTCCACGATCAAAACCATCATCAAAGTGTCATTCTTAGTCTCATAAGACCCTGTCACCGACTTCATATACAAGCTTTCAATATCTGAACTTCATCCCAACTCGGACACCAAGCATTGCTCACCAGAACTCTGGGATCTCTAGTCATGGATGTATGTTGTTTCTCTGAGACATCTATACAGAATCCATGTCCGTCTGTTAAATTGACATCACCTGGCCCCAGTAGTGAATCTTCGGAGTTCACCTTACCAGCATCCGGAGACCCACTGGCTGGCTCGACTGGTATCACATCTAGGTCTGGCTAACATGAAGCCTCTTTCGATTTGATCTAACTTATCCTGGCGTGGCACGTCAAGTTAGACAGTGGGCTCGGCATGCGTAGTACATGTCCAAGTCATTTCAGTCGACTTAGGTTCACACCTTTAATCGACTTGCCTATCTGTCTAGTACCCTTCACCTGACCTAAACATTGCTCACAGGATGATATCACTAAACGCGAGCAATGTTACAAAGACGTCTGTGATTAAGACTTAGCAATCGCTTCGTGTCTTCTACTTTTTTGCTGCATATCAACGTTTCTTAGTAAGAAATAAACCTGTTGTCGCTGACTAATTAATGACTCGGACGGATTATAATGCTCAAGGGTTGGTTTTTGAGTCATTATTTGACTGTTAAATAATATCGTACAGTATCAATATTATCTAATTCAAATCATGTCATTGTAGCTTATTCACAACTTTAGTAATTCGAATATGCAGTGAATATTCATACAATAAACTTGGTCAAACAGAAATGAATCAATTTATCTGAATAACATTAATGAAAAAGACACGTGAAAACTTTTTACAAAGCATATAATGCATGTTTTAAATATCTGATTGCTAAGCATTTCAACTACATTAATTTATATTGTAGAAGACAAGGAAAAAAAGTAACATACTACTAACACACTACAACATAGAATGTTGACATTGTTTACTGGATACAGATAATTAGGATTCAGTATGAAATAGATTGAACTTACCGAAAATGATTTGATAGAAGGAGATCAACAGCTGTTGAAACATTTAAACTACACCATTTCGGTAGACATAAAAATCCATGAGAGCTGAATAGAAAATTGAATATGTATAGTTTTAGGGAGAGAGAAGAAGAAAAAAGCTGGTAAAATATGAAAATAACAATGATAATAGAGTTGGTCACGAGAAGAAAAAAAGAAACTCACGATAAGAATTACAATAATTTTTACAAAACAAATGTACAGACAAAGTGAGGATGACTTGATAATAAGACTAGGGTTAGCAATGTTTTGGACTCTTATAGATTCAAGATTGAGCATCCTCATGAAGGCAAGATTGTAACGCTAGAAAATTAAGTGAGGAGACAACTTTAGACACTCTTGGAAAGAAAGTTACCCAATGAAGATTAACTTGGAGCAAACGATAATAATCATAACTTTTTAGAACAATTTGTCATTAAAAGAGAAGTAAAACTAGAGCAGTGTTAGATTAAAATTTCACTTTAGACTCTACCAGAAATGTCACATGGTGAAACAGTAGCATTTACTGGATAACGTTTCGGACACAATTTATTGTTCATATTCATATCAGGTAGCTCCACAACTTCGAGACAGAGTTTGTATAGTCCTAATTTTCTCTCCTTCTTTGTGACAGATGATAAGGGTAGTAGAATTTTCCATACATCTGGGACAGGTGCAGAATCATTCCTATAACTGCATGTATATGGTGTTGATCCGATAAACAAAGATTCGGTTACCAATCTCTTCCTCCACGTAACTAAGTTAGTTTTCGAATACCGTCGCTCTAGCACACCCTACTGTGTGATTATGTGTAATTGCATGCAGAGATATAGCCGAACTTTTCTCTAAATTTCTTATCTTATTAGGATCAGCTAATCTTGATTTAGCCAATTTTTTTTGAAGTGAAATAAAATCTGGTCAGCGGCCGGACCTCGTAGCTCAGTTGGTAGAGCACAGATCCAGAAATCTGATGGTCGCTGGTTCGGATCCGGCCGTGGAACAAATTTTCACTTCACCTCCAGTCATCACCCAGTATGAATACAAGTCCCCAAACCATGGCAGATAGTCAAAATGGTAATTTTTGTGCTGTATTATTCTAACTGATTCTGGTCGACTACCTTGACCTATGTATTTGATCTTGCAATCATTACATGGGATTTGATGAAATCAATTATTTCGTGTAATTGGATCAAGAAGATTTTTTAACCTACAAAGCTTGTTTCTAAGCGAGTTTGGTAGTTTAAATGCCATTTTAATCCCAGCTAAATCAAGATTAGTTGATCCTAATAAGATAAGAAATTTAAAGAAAAGTTCGGCTATATCTCTGCATGCAATTACACATAATCACACAGTAGGGTGTGCTAGAGCGACGGTATTCGAAAACTAACTTAGTTACGTGGAGGAAGAGATTGGTAACCGAATCTTTGTTTATCGGATCAACACCATATACATGCAGTTATAGGAATGATTCTGCACCTGTCCCAGATGTATGGAAAATTCTACTACCCTTATCATCTGTCACAAAGAAGGAGAGAAAATTAGGACTATACAAACTCTGTCTCGAAGTTGTGGAGCTACCTGATATGAATATGAACAATAAATTGTGTCCGAAACGTTATCCAGTAAATGCTACTGTTTCACCATGTGACATTTCTAATAAACCAACTGAAATGGAAGAACAATTTATCCTTTTTATCAATTAGGCATCAAGAAGACAAATATTATCTAGGTTTCATGCTTGTTAGCCTTCGTCAGTAAGGCATATGTCTGCAACATGAAGGGGACTGAAGTTTATCTGAGATTTGAGCCCGCATCAATGAATATCTCAGTCAGAAACATTACCACTGAGGTATTCGGGTCACGACTGATCTCCTGTTCGATTGGGTTATGTATATTAGTTGGTCATTATACTGGAGAGCGACCAATTTCAGTTTATCTAGTCCTAATAGTATGGAGTTCTCAGCATGTAATATTCGCTTCTTGTACAATATTTCAAAGTGGAATAATTATAGGATCTAACTAGCTCTAATAATAACAGTATTGTAAGCGAATACATGTAGTAACCAGAGGTTGCTAAGTTACCATCAAGTCTGTAGATATGTTGTCATAGGAAGACAGAAAGGATTGAATAGTGTGAGCAAAATTTGGTGGTTCATTTTGCCAGCAGGAAAACCTTCAGTACTAAGTAGTTACAAAAGAATCTTTCTGGCAAGATAGAGACATTGGGGAACAATACAAAATACACAAGTAAAAGTACACCTTATAAAATATATATCACGCATATCATCCATTGTTGCAAGCTTAAGGGCCAAATGACACCTACTGTGGTTTCTTACCTTAGTTTTATTGCTGGCTTGTAAACTAATTAGTTGGAAACACTTTAAAAATGCATAGGAGTACATAATATGACTTAAAGACATAGATAAATGTTTTAAAACAAGTTCAGAGGAAAAATCCGATGTAACATATTCCGTGGAAATTTTTTAGTTTCTCAAGGTTTAAGCAAGCCGTTAGCAATCTAGCTAGTATATTTTATAATTTTTCCCTTTGGTTCCTAGTGGAATATACGCCTTCAGTAGCACGTCGACATTCCACTCTCTTCTCTCCAGTCTTTTCAACCTGGCTCCATCACTGCCCACAAGCTCTCTTTTCTTCTTCACACTATCTCCTTCATCTCACCCTCGCCTCAGACGCCCAACTCGTCGTTTCCCATTCGACTTCCACTCGACGGCCTGGCCTAGCGCGTGATGTACCCAAATGGTTCAATCCATTCCATCTCCACATTCTTCTCCACATTTGTTGGGTGATAGGTTACTGGTTGCTTCGTTGCCAGCCACCCACACTTCCTTCTTGCTTATTCTGACCATCTGATCTTCATTGTCAGTCTCGAGTGAGCGTAAGTGGCAGCTGTTCATGTATGTATGCAGTTTGTTGGAAATGCTTTTCATAACGTGCCAACTCTCTGAAACATCACATACAAGTACTGACTTACTTGACATTAGTGTGGAAAATCTAGATCTTGTTCTTCATGCTAAGTGGAGTGGAGTGGAGTGCAGTACAGTACAGTAGATCTCCCCACACTGATTTCAGGTTAATCAAGGCCTGTCTCGCTATCTTTCCGATCATGGCTTTGACATCCTCATCTGTGCCAACGCCGTCACCGCCACCTGTAGTTGAAACGATGCTGCCTAGATGTCAGGTAGGTGAAACAGACAACTTCCTTCAGATTTCTCCCGTTCATGGTGATTACTGTTGTTCTTCTTGTTGTTGCTGTTGGTTGGGTATCTTCATCACCTCTGTCTTCTATACACTCACCTGAAGGAAGTCCCGTCTTCCTTCGCTGCCTCACCTCACCTCACCTCTCCTCACCTCTTCTGCTAACTTGCTAGTTTTCGACTGTAGATCTTCGAGTGTGTGCAACAAGACATTAGACATAAATCATCATCGGCGGCAAAATTCAAATCTCCTTCTGGGGTCTTTTCATCCGTCAAGTCAGCCTACGCCCATCTTCTCACAGCTCCTCCCAGTTGTCTGTTGCATGATCCACTCCAGTCCAGTCGACCACAATCAGCAAGATCATCGGTGATGATAGTAGGCGGCAACCTTGTCTTACTCCTGTCTTCACTTCAAACGCATCACTGAGCTTTTCATTGTGAATCACTTGGCCATGGCATGTAGCATCATATAGCATAGCAGATAGCTGTTGAATGAGGTTGATAAAGGTTTGTGGTACTGAAACCGTAGTGTTGATTCAGCTACCTGCCAAATTACTTGTCGATCGACGTTGTCGAAGGCCTTTTCAAAGTCGATGAAGCTGAGGTAGAGGGTTGACTGGCATTCTGTGCTCTGTTCTATGATGATGCATAGCGTTTTGTTGGTATTAAATCCGCACATAATTTGTTTTTCCTGAAGCTGGCCAGCCTGTTTCAGTCGTAATTTTGAATCCAGTGCATTGTTTAGTTTCTCCAGGATCATGCGGCTAAATATTTTGCGTGGGGTGGACAGGAGCATGATCCCGTTCCAGTTTATGCAAAAACTTAGGTCACCCGTCTTTAGGAGTTTGACAAGGTAGTCCTTCTTCCAATCGGCAGATACTTTACCTTGCTTTCTTCGGAATCTTCTAGAATAGTGATGTATGTCTGCTGATGTCTCTATGTATGTTTTCAGTGCTTCTGGAGGAATTCTATCTGGTCCTGCTGCTTTCGTGGCTTTCAGTAACTTCATGGCATTATGACGTTGGCATAACAACAAAAAATACAGCTTTCCCCTCTCACGAGTTTGAATAAGGCAAGATGAACAATAGTAGCAGAATTAGAACGTGTGTTTCGTCGACTTTCCTTAGCTGCTTTATAAACTATAGAATAGAATGTCTATGATGAAAAATATGTTATACAACGCACTTGTTAAGACTACTCAAAGGCTAACTATCATACACAGTGATAGAATGAACAGTCGAGAGAAGATCGGGGGAAAATGTAGATACTTATGTATATATATATATATATATATATATATATATATATATATATATATATATATGCATATAATTGGGACGGGGTTGTGCACAATGTTCTTTTAAAATTAGTAAAAAGAACGTTATGGTTAGGTGAACGTAGAAAAAGGTCAATAGGTCTCCATTAATCACTTCTGAGAAATAAGATGGATACAATCCAGAAAATGAGAGTAGGTTTTGAAATAGATCTAAAAATAATGTGAGAAAGAAATACTAGGTCATGGGTCATGAAATCTTGTACTTACAAATTTAGGAGATTGAGATGCGGGATATGTTCAGAAATGAGGACAAGAACCCTGCTCTCTGCTCTTCCGATGTATGTGCTTTGGGACGCACATGTGAATTGGTAGATACAGTTGGAGGTAACAAGACTTGGGAACTTGCCCATCTTGGACTATCTTAATAAGCATTTAGTCTGATACATACAGACTAAGTTGGTGGCTGGATAGGTTATTCTTATTGCAGTACTCAGTCTATAGGTTGTAAAACAGCTATGGAGAATCCACGAAATACATGCATGCTGACTCTGCTAGTTGCTTTATCCAAACAAGAATAAGTCAAACCAAATATACCCCCTGAGGCTAATTATCTCTACAGTGAACTCTACTCATCATAGGTCACTTCACTGATTAGCCAATAGACTGAAGCTGATTTATAGAGAGCTAGCTCTTTAGAGGTTGAGTTTTCACAGAAATGAAAGTACAACTCAGTTCAGTACAGATATGTAAACTAAGTAACTATCAGCCATACTCAATGTGTTACGTCTTATTATACTATCCCGTTGCCAAGACCAAATTAAATGGAGTGCAATCTTAGCCTTAGACTCAATAACTGAGAGCAAAAAGCTTAAGCCAATAATTGGCACTTTCAGAAACTCTTACAAAGTAAATACCATTGGAAAAAATGACATCTCTCTATTTATACCCTCTTTGATTTAAACATACTCCACTGAAAGAGACTGATCAGAATATTTATCAGAATATGGAACAAACAAAAGCTTAGTGATAATGCATTTGACTGCAGGATTGAGCAATGTACATTCAAATTTCACAAACGACATGAACGGCCTTAAGGTTTCAGACCTGACCGATATCTGCTGCCTTGATGTGGTGGTCACTCCTATATATTACAATGACCCTGCGAACTATGCTGGTAGAATACTTGTCACATCACATCCTACCAAACCAGAAACATCAGTCGGATAGTGTTAAGACAAAAAGCAGTTACTATTATAGTGTAAGTTGCTACACAATCATGGGGGTCCGAGGACAAATTCATACTGTTCACCGGATTAGCGTGTGACGATGGTAAGGTGTTTCACGTAAATGACAAGTAGTGATATGCTGATGCTGAGTTCCCTGAGGGGGAGGGGAAAAGGTTAGAAAGGTTTGGCACTAAAAAGAGAACACTCTACATCACTTGCTACGACAACAACATCTGAATGGTTCACTACCAGCAGGAGGCTAGACAGTTTTCGGAAGAATGCGTTCTTCACTTCATCCGAGCTGCAGTCAGTGAGTGTTTAAGCAGGATTGCAAAGAGATAACGGTGAGTCTCATTATCTATTTTATTTCTTAGCACACCGTTCAGTAGAACAGCTAGCAAGCCACTGTTAACTGAGATCTGGTCGAGTAGTGAACTTCCTGCCTTGGTGCTCAGTGCTATACCTACATCTGTAAAACCAAGTTATTAGAGTTTTGGCTCATGTAGGTTGTTGGAATTTTTGATGGAAGGTGCGGATGTTGAAAGCTCTGTGTAATTTCGAGAGCGGTTTCAGGAGACCAAGGATACCCTTCCGTGAACTTACGTCGTTTTCGAGAGCTGTAGAACTGAGAGAAATTCGAGATGATGTAAGATTATCGATCGAGAGACGAGGAGGAGGATTGGAAGGCAAGTATGTGGGAGGCTGATAATCATCTGAGGAGACGAGTATTGACAGAAATGCGATGGCGGTGGACACTTCCCTGCTACTTATACCGTGGAGTGGTGTTCCTTATTGAAGTATCGGAAAAAGAAGGGTTAGGGCATGACCACACAGCCCAAGCGACACCAGCCAGAGAATGGTCAGAAACGACCATTCGGAGATATACAGTTTAATTTTGACTAGACTGCATTCAGCCATAAACCCGTGCCGTCAACACTGTAGAACCACAGGGTAGGGGTGGGGGGTAGTGTTCTCCTTTTAGTGCCAAACCTTTCTAGTCCTTACCCCTCTCCACTCAGGGAACTCAGCATCAGCATATCACTACTTGCCATTTACGTGAAATACATTACCGCCGTCACACGCTAATCCGGTGAACAGTATGAATTTGTCCTCGGACCCCAATAATTGTGTAGCAACTTACACTATGATTATTATTATTATTTATCCCCTGGGTTCCTAATGGAACATAGGGCTTCAGTAGCACGTCTCCAGTGAACTCTGTTCTCTGAAATCTTTTCAACCTGGCTCCACGACAGCCCACAACCTCCCATTTCCTCCTCGCACGATCTCCTCCATGTTACCCTCGCCACGGACGCCCAACTCGTCACTTCCCGTCGGAGTTCCACTCGAGTGCCTGGCGCGTGATGTCCCCAGCCGGCCTTCTCAGTGTATGCGCAATCCGATCCATCTCCACTTTCTTCTGCATACTTGTTGAGCGATAGCTTCTTGGTTGGTTCGTCACCAGCCAGCCAGCCAGAGTTCCTTGTTGCTTACGCTTAGTATTCTGGCCATCTGATCTTCAGTAACGAGCCAGCGTAGGCAGTTGTTGATAAATGTCTGTGGTTTGTTGGAAATCCCCTTCACAACGCACCAAGTCTCTGAACCATACAGGAGCACCAACTTGACGTTGGTGTTGGAAATCTGGATCTTGTTCCGCATGCTGAGTACAGGAGATCTCCACACTGGTCTCAGGCTAATGAACGCCTGTCTTGATTTCCCGGTCCTGGTTGGCTTTCACATCCTCGTCTGTGCCGCCTGTAGTTGAAACAGTGCTGCCTGCCTAGATAGGTGAAGGAGACCACTTCCTTTAAGCTTCTCCCGTTGATGGTGATTGGAGCTTGTTGTTGTTGTAGGTGGTGTTGGTTGGGTATCTTCATCACCTCCGTCTTCTCTACGTTCACCTGAATGACGTCCCATCTTCGCTGCCTCGCCTCTTCTATCAACTTGTTAGTTTTCGTCTGCAGATCTTCAAGTTTGTGCGACATCACACACAAGTCATCACCGGCGAAATCCAAGTCTCCTAGGTTCTTTTTCGCAGTCCAGCGTATCCCCCTCTTCTCGTTCCCCACTGTTTGCTGCATGATCCAGTCGACTGCAATCAGGAATATCATGGGTGATAGCAGGCAGCCTTGTTTTACTTCTGTCTTCACTTCAAAGGCATCACTGAGTAGTTTTCCATTGTGAATTACTTGGCTGGCATGTGGCGTCTTCATATAGTTGTTGAATGAGGCTGATAAAGGTTTGCGGTATTCCGTAGTGTTGAAGCAGCTGCCTGCCAAATTACTTCTCGGTCGACGCTGTCAAAGGCCTTCTCAAAGTCGATGAAGTTGAGGTAGAGTTGAGTTGACTGCCATTCTATGCTCTGTTCTATGATGATGCGTGCCGCAATGTTGCAATTTGGTCCGTACATAATTTGTACTTCCTGAAGCCAGCCAGCCAGCCTGTTCCGGTCGTAGTTTTGAATCCAGTGCATCCTTTAGTCTTTCCAAGACGATGCGGCTTAATATTTTACTCGCTTTGGGTGGACATGAGTGGAGCTTGATTCCGCGTGAGTTCTTGCAAACACTTAGGTCTCCCTTCTTCGGGAGTTTGACAAGGTGACCCTTCTTCCAATCGCCAGGTACCTTTCCTTCCTTCCTTCCAGACCTTCTGCAGTAGTGGTGTGAGTATGTCCGCTGTTGTTTCTGCATCTGCTCTCAGTGCTTATGGCGGGATTCCGTCTCGTCCTGCTGCTTTCCGACATTTCAGTAGCCTTATGGCGCTCAGGACTCCCACTTTTGTTGGAGGATTTATGTTCACTTGTGGTTCTGTGGCTGCAGGTGGTATTTCTGGACGAAGTGCAGCTGATGGTCGATTCAAGAGCTTCTTGAAGTGGTCGGCCCGTTGTTTCCTTTGTTTCTCCTCTTTGGTAACTAGCTTTCCGTCATCACTTTTTATTGGTTTCATCTGTGTTGATCTCTTCCCTCCCAGATAGTAACCTGGTTATTTGATACAATGTTGTCAGGTCTCTCCTACCAGCAGCCTGTTCTGCTCCACTTGCCACTGTGTCGTAGAAGTGTCTTTTGTCTTTGCACGGACTCTTCTTCACTTCTTTGTCCAGTGTTTTATACATTGTACTCAGTTGCTCTTCTCGTTGTGCATCCTTGCACTAGTTTATCTTCTGCTTCACCATCTTCCTCTCCCTCCTTTATCAGCTTCCATATGTCCATCGAGATCCATTCCTTATCTTCTTTCCTCTTTCTTTTTCCTTCCTAATACGGTTATGCAGGTTTCTTTCCACATAGCTTCCAAAGACTTCCAGTGTTCTTCTACACAGGTTTCTTCAGGGATGTTGCTCGATATCTCCCATTTTGTCTTGATGGCTGACGCGAAGATTTCATTTGTAGTTTCGTCCTTCAGTTTCCGAGTGTTGTACTTGAACTGTGGTCTATCACCAGCTTCCTTGAAGGCTTTTAGCTTGATTCGGAAGGTTCCTTGCACTAGACAGTGAGTGGTCTGAACCTACATCTGCTCCTCTTCTTGACCTTGTGTCAAGTAGACTGCGTCTCCATTTTCTTGAGATTGAGATAAAGTCGATCTGATTTTTAGTGTGTCCATCTGGTGAAATCTATGTCGCTTTGTGGATATCCTTGTGCTTGAACACACTACCTCCAATCACCAAATCGTTGAATGCACACAATTCTGCAAACAATTCTCCATTCTCACTCACCATTTCACCGAGTGGTACTTCTAGACCCATGGTTTGTTCTCTTCCTGTGTTGTCCCCTCCCAGTTTGGCATTCATGTCGCCACACCCGTTAGAATTTTGATATCGCCAACTGACGTCTTGTCCAGTGTTGATTGCAGTTGTCTGTAGAATTCCTCCTTTTTCTCTTCATCTACATTATTTGTAGGTGCGTAGCATTGTACGATTGTGACCTTCCTTCCTTTTGAGTTTTACCTTGCTGTCATGATCCCGGAGAAGATTAGTTCCCACTGCATGAGAGAGAGCCTTCGATGTTCTTGAGGACATCATGATAGCCACTCCATAACTCAGTGTGCTGTGCTCGTGGTTGTCGTCTGGGTGACAATATCGGAGTAGATTATTGATTCTCCAGTTGACAGTTTGGAGAGTCCACTTCCATTCCATCTGCTTTCGCAAATTCCTAACACTTCAATGTGATACCTTCTCATCTCGTTTGAAATCTGGGCTGCCTTGTTAGGTTCAAACATGGTGCGGACATTCCATGTCCCCATGTTTACTTTCGCTTTCATCGAGGGAGAGAAGACACATCGGCCAATTGGCTTCCCGAAGGCTTTCACCGACCGGCGTCATTTCGCCTGTCCGATTCCAGCGAGGAATAATTTTGTTTTTATTTTTTATATTTTGTTTGTGCTTTGAAGTTTCTTTGGCGGTTGGATTGGTTTTAAGGGGTAGGGTTGCTAGCCCTATGCCCAACCTTCCCTCTTTACCCGGGCTTAAGACCGGCTAGTAACTAGTGAACTAGTGAACCAGGCGAGGTTTACACTATAATAGTAACTGCTTTTTTGTCTTAACACTATCCGGCTGATGTTTCTGGTTTGGTAGGATGTTGATGTGACAAGTATTCTACCAAGATGGTTCGCAGGGTCATTGTAATATACAGGGGTGACCACCACGTCAGGGAAGCAGCTACCGGTCGGAAGAGGATAATCAGTTGATGAGGTTGTGGATTTTCATCGATTGATGTGGTTGAGAGGTGTACTATGCATGGCTGGTCACCGTCTGCTTGGTTGCACAATGTTACCTGAAGTAGGTTTAGGAGGGAAAAAGGTTAGAGACACCATGCTAAAACGCACCATCAGTCCATGAAATCTCTAACAGTTGATCTGAAGCGCGTAGGACAAGCTAAACATTACGTGAAAACCAAAACCTATGGTTAGAGACATTAGGTAGCAAGACACGGAATCAATCTGAGGCGTGTAGATTGATCGATACATAACTTGAATCGTAATGGTTATATTACATTTCGTTATTTATTTCACCTTCTCTTGATTATGTTTTCTTCCTGTCTTTCATCCTGTTGCCTTGTGTGTTGATTTAGGGTATAGCGACTTGGACTGTTGTGCATTAGTGTGAGGTTCCATTTTGATACTGACTGAGTGATTGGCAGTTACTGTATTACTTTAAAAGTTGATACCATCTATTGGAATACTTCGACTAAATTCAGAAATCTGCAAGAACAAACTGTTAGGTGCTTGACTACTGACTGACCTTCAAAACATGGACAGAACACTGGATCTGGTTTTATTGTTATCATTACCATTACAAAGCGATTTCGTTGTAACCGACCATCACTTCATTTTAGCGGTCGAACGACATTTTGTATAGCGTGTTGCATTACCTTCATATCAGAAACACGATTCTGACCGTTTTTCAACAATGCAACAAGTTATCCAACGCAGATAGTACTTACCTGGGATGCACGTAGATAGGGGCCTATACATACTTTGAATAATGAAGCCATTATATCATGGTAACATCACTTTTTTTCAAAAAACCAAACATTTGTTCATCTACTTACTGATTTGCTACGGGAAAATGACGATATGAGGGAAATGCATTAGTTATTTAACAAGAATTGATAACTGAAACTGTACTATCCAAAACACTATCCTACCTCTAGTCATCAAATTTCGTTATTATTTCCCATGGCTTCTGCAGTCTGAAGAAGTTTTAGGCGTACACCTTTCATGAGATTTGCACGAACTCAATAGATGACACTTGGAAATTTAGTTATATTGAGCTGTATACCTTCATGCAACTTATGCTTGTTTGTAGTTAGGTATACTTCAGTGGTTAAATTGTGTTTTCTCTTACCACCTGATAAAATTATCCTCAGACTAAACGGAAAACTTGGTAATCTTCTTTTTACAAAGTTAGATACTTATTTTAAGTGCTCTTTGGCTTAGGCATCTTTTTATATGGAACAGTGCCTCATTCGGAGTGGGAATTTTAGCCGACCAGTGCCTAAGTACTGGTAATATATATAAGATTATTATTCCTATGAGATAGTTCAAGGTGATGTCAATAAGGACTTTTGATCCAGATTCATCGCTTTACCACACTTATTAACGAGATAACAACCTGTAACCACTATAAGGGGACTTATTTTCTGAGATAGGAATGTGTATCAGTCAACAGAACCGTAGTTATAGACATTACTGGACAACTGCCAACAAAGTTCAGCCATCCATACATCCATCCAAATCAACATAGGACCAGGCATTACTGCGTAACGGTCCAAGTTGCCACATCTCATATCAGGGTATCAAGTAGAAAGGTAGTGAGGTGAAAGATGAAGATAAGAAAATTCAGTCAGAAGAAGTATAAAGTACGAAAAGAGAGAAAGGAAGAATGAGAGAATAGTGAGATTAGGTATAGCGTCGTTAAGATGAGGACAATGTGTGCGTACATCTGCACCACTGACATCGGTTCTCAGCCATATGATCACCTAGAGTCTCCAACCACTGGTTCCTCTTGTCCCGCGGACCCCAACCAACCAGTAGTCTGCATCGCCCCATATGGCTCAAACCAACAGTCAGAGACTTCATACCTCAATGCCACATTTTAGTCTGGCTACCTCGGGCCTTTTCCCAGTCTGAACCTACTTTGGCCAACATTGTGTGACGAGGCAATCGGTGACTAGGCATACGTAACACGTATCCCAACCATCTCAGTCGATGAAGGTCCGTAACCTCGTCAAATGACTTACCCCTTCTCCCTAAAACTCTACACCTGACTTCTGCATTACTCACGTGGTGACACCACAGGATACGGCCTATACTACGAAGGCAATGGTGGTCAAACACTTGAAGCCTTCTCATGTCTTCCATCTTCAATGGCCATGTTTCACAGCCATGCAGTAAAACAGAGAGGACTGTTGTGCATATGCAGTACACGCAACCCTTAATAGACAATCGGATATCACGGCGGCGCCACAGGTGGAGTAAGTTGACGAAAGCCAGCCAAGCCTTTTGTATTCGTGCAGAGATTTCATCGACCACTGAGCCACTATGGCTGATCCTACTTCCCAGGTAAGTGAAGTGGTCAGCACAATCAACCACTACACTGTCTATTGTTAGCCGAGGCACTGTTGAAGACCAATCCTGAGGCAACAATTTGCATTTGGATGATGAGAAACGCATCCCAAACATTCTCAAATTGTCCAGAAGACTGCATCTTGTCCGCGTCTTCACCCAACAGGACTATGTCATCTGCATATTGTCAGTCTCGCGAAAATTCTCCTGCGACTAGGTCAACCTTTATGTAGTCAGGTGACGAGAGGGAGACCTCCGTTAGAATATCTACGGTAAAATTGAATAAGAATGGAGAGAGTGGGCACCCTTGACGGACACCGCTCTCCGGAAAGTTCTCCAAGAAACTTCAGCGGCGGTATTGTACTGAAATCTATAGAAAAGGATGCAACAGAAATAAGTATAACTTAATCCACAGAATTAAATCATTTTTGTTATTTTTCTTTAAAAATTCACATTTAATTTATTTTATAAACTTACAACGAAGGATCAGTGTTGAAACCAATCACCGGTTTATTGGGATGTAAAATTTTACTGGCGCCTAGAAGAAACGTTCCATCCCCACCAGCAGTAAAAACAACATCAGCCCAACTAACAGAATCCAGTGAATAACTACGACGATCCACGACATGCACTTTTAAACCATGCTCTCTAATATGGATCAAAGTAGAAAAGAATGGAATTGTTTTAAGAATGGGAAGTTAAAAATAGGGTTTAAAAGCATTGGTTGAAAACTCACCAGAGAAGGAAAACCTGATTAGCGCCAAGTAAAATATGCAACAAACATAAAAGCAAAAGGTAGAGTGACTATTTTGTCCTTTCTTAGTGCTTCACAATATAGAAAGTGACGGCGCTTAGACATACTTCAGGTTACATTTTGCGACTGTGTAGACAGCGAGTAGGTACGCGCAACACACGTCCCAGCTGCCTGAGTCAATGAAAGTTCACAATCACACTAACTGACTTTTCTCTTTTGCCTAAAACTCGAAGACTCAGTTCCATGTTGCTGATGTGGTGACACCACGACACAAACTGCTATGAAGGCAACGGTGATCAAATACCTGGAGCCTTCTCATGTCGTTCATCACTAACAGGCATGTTTCACAGTCATCGAGCAGGACAGAAAAAAATGCAGGGGAGTGCACTTGACTGCTAATAGACAGTCGGAAATCCTACCAGCCAATCAAGCCCTATGGATTTTTGCCAAGATTTTGTTGATTGCTGACCCACTAATGCAGATCCGACCTCTCAAATACGAGAATTCGTTACGGCACCTAACCACTTCACTGTCTACTTCCATACAAAGTATCAACACAAACCAGTCTCGAAAAAACATTTTACATTTGGATCATGAAAAATACACTTCAAATATTCTCAGATTATGGTTAGTTGGTTCGGGGTAATCAGCAGGAAGCCCTACACCTAGGTTTTGTGCTTGATGGCACTCATCAACAAAGTATATTTGCAACCTTGAGAGGACTGATTCCTCTCCTCAGGTTTGAGCCCACGTCACCTAGTGCTGCATTCAGAGACCTTACCACTGAGGTATTTCAGCCACGATCAACCTACTTTAGGATTTGTTTACATGTATTGATTAGTCATAGAAAAGTAAACAGCTTTATGCTGTCTAGTCCTAAGTGCCGACTGGATTTGAGCGACCACTTTCCAGTTTGGTCAACTAGATAGAAGATTCACCATCGCAATGCTCTTTGTTTGCCACTCACGATGCCTAGAAGAGAGCTCTATTATAGTTCTACTAAGAAGGCACTCGAGTTCCAACCAGTGAATCATATGTTCGGAAACAGTTGTTTCACCTGTTGAAATTTGAACAACCGCATAGTAAGATTAGAACTTACACAACATATGTGGTTCACTGCCAGCTGCATAAATGTGCATGTGGCTACTTAATGCATGTTTCCGATTTCTCCAGTGACTGTGTCAATACCCGTTAAGTCAGACGAGGACAGAGGAGACTCCATAAGTACATCCATCACAAAATTACTCAAAATGAAGACAGTAGACAACCTTGACGGATTCCACTATACGTATACAAAACGCCTGATACCTGACCATTGGTTTCAACATGCTCACAAATGCTCGAATACAGACTTATGAAATCAACGTAGAACCTCGCAGACAAGTGGATCGGCTCAAGTTACCACAATTCACAGTAGTACAAAAAGAACAGATGGATAGAAAACGAGTGATATCAAAGAAGATCAAGTAGTGTGGGAGAATAAATAACCTGAAGATAACAGTTAGTGCGAATATTCAGGCTTTATATGTCAAGGAGTGAATACATCTGCACCATTGTCACCGATTTTCGGCCGGGTCACCAAAAGTCCTCAATCACTAATTTCTTTCGTCTCGGGGACCCCAACAGGTAGAGTCTACATCTTCCTCATACAACTCAGATCAACAGTTGGAGACTTCATCGACTGGTGCCAGGTTTTGGTCTGGCCATCCTGAACCCTCTATCAAACTAATCTAGCTTCCACAAGCATGGCACATCAAGGTAGGCGGTGGCTCAGCATGCACAAGGTTTAAATCACAGATGTCTTCGTAGCATTGCTCATGTTTGGTGGGATTACCGAGTCAGAAATGTTGAGGTCAGGCGAGTGGTACTAAGCAAGACAGGCAATTCGATTGATGATGTTGTGAACCTCAATCGACTGCTAAGACGCTTCAGCAGACACTGCAATAAGACCTCTCGATCAATAGAGTTGAATGCCACCTTCAGATCAGGAAATACAGGTAGTGGCAGGTAGTGGTAAGTGCAACTGTTTTACAAGATCCGGTGGAGAGTAATGAATGTCTATCTGGTCGATACACTCACAACCAAGTTTGAATCATCATCATCATCATAATCAACATAGGACCAGGCATTACTGCGTAACGGTCCGAGTTGCCACACCTCATATCAGCACATCAAGTAAAAAGGTAGTGAGGTGAAGGATGAAGATAAGTGAATGCAGTCAAAAGAAATATAAAGTACGAGAAGAAAGGAAAGAGGAGTGACAAAATAGTGAGATTCGGTATAGCGTTGTTAAGATGAGGATAATGTGTGTATACATCTGCGCCACTGACTTCGGTTCTGAGCCATATCACCTAGGGTCTCCAACCACTGGTTCCTCTTGTCCCGTGGACCCCAACCACCTAGTCTGCATCGTCCTACATGGCTTAAACCAACAGTCAGAGACTTCATACATTGGTGCCATGTTTTAGTCTGGCCACCTCGGGCCTTTTTCCAGCCTGAACCCACTTCAGCCAACATTGTGTGACGAGGCAATCGGTGACTAGGCATACGTAGTACGTGTCCCAACCATCTCAGTCGATGAAGGTTCACAACCTCGTCAACTGACTTACCTCTTCTCCCCAAAACTCTACACCTAACTTCTGCATTACTCACGTGGTGACACCACGGAATACGTCCTATATTACGAAGGCAACGGTGGTCAAACACCTGAAGCCTTTTTGTATCCTCCACTTTCAATGGCCATGTTTCACAACCATACAGTAGAACAGAGCGGACTGCTGTGCAGTACACGCGACCCTTAATAGACAAACGAATATCACGGCGGCGCCATAGGTGGCGCAAATTGGCAAAAGCCAATCGAGCCTTTTGTATCCGTGCAGAAATCTCATCGGCAACTAACCCACCGGGTTTGATCCTACTTCCCAGGTAAGTGAAGTGGTCAACACACTCAACCACTTCACTCTCTATTGTTAACCGCGGTACCGCTGAAGACCAGTCCTGGAGCAAAAATTTGCATTTGGGTGGTGAAAATCGCATCCCAAACATTCTCAAATTCCCACTCAAAGTGTTCAGAAGACTCTGCATCTTGTCAGCGTCTTCACCCAAAAGGACTATGTCATCTGCATATTCTAGATCTAAGGAAAATTCACCTGTGATCCGGTCAACGTCTTTGTAATTAGGTGACGAGAGGGAAACCTCCATAAGAATATCTATGATAAAATTAAATAAGAATGGGGATAGTGGGCATCCTTGACGGACACCACTTGATGAGTATAGCTCCCTGGACAACTCACCATAGGCTCTAACATGCCCACAAGTGTTCGAGTAGAGAGCTTTCAATAAGGTGATGTACTTACTAGGCACGCCTTTCAGTGAGAGACACTGCCATAAGACTTCTCGATCAACGGAGTCAAATGCCGCCTTCAGGTCGAGAAATACAGCTATTGTCGGGCGTCTGTAAGCATGCCTATGTTCCAGGACCTGGCGCAGTGTGAATATTTGGTCGATACATCCACGGCCAGGTCTAAAGCCTGCCTGGTTTTCTCGGGCTTGCTGTTCCCGAGCTCCACTCAGGCGTCGGAGAATTATAGAACTTAGGATCTTAGACACTATGTTTGTCAGGCTGATTCCTCTGTGGTTATCACAAGAGGACTTCTCGCCTTTCTTGAAGACTGGGATGATCAGTGACTTAGACCAGTCGGAGGGGATCGTATTTGATTCCCATATACTGGCTAACACTTCCGTTAGCCTGACTAAGAGAACTCTACCACCATTCTTGTATACCTCAGCAGGTAGTCCGTCTGGTCCTGCTGCCCTTCCCCGTTTCAGGCTACCTACCGCTTTCTCAACTTCTTCTAGTGTTGGGGGACCTGTCTCTATGTCCCATTCAGGGTCCGACTGGATAGCGGGCAGCGCAATGGTGGCTGGAGGCCAGTTAAACTGTTCCTCGAAGTGTTCTGCCCATCGTCCCAGCCGCCTTCCCTGCGAGTGAATCGCAGATCCGTCCTTCTCCGCTATAACCTCACTAACTGTTGTTGACCATTTCCCCCCAGTCTCCTTAATAAGTCTAAATAACTGTCTACTGTTACCGATCGCCGCTGCCTTTTCCATCTCTTTAGCCTTTGCTGCCCACCACTGTTCACGATCGTTGCGCAGACTTTTCGTCAGTTTATTTTTAAGTTGCGCTCGCTCTTCATTGTACTCAGAGCCTGCAGGGATGCATTCACGTGCATCCATTAGTTTGGAAGAAGCTGCTGATATCCACTGGCTCTTTTTAGCCATTATCTTGGAGTCGGCTACAGTCTCCAGTGCTGCTTTTACAGTAGACTGAAGATGGCACCAAGCTTCTTCTGGATGAGTGACAGTCTTTTGTTCCGATAACTGCCTAGCCAACTTCTCACTGAACACGGCTTTGGTGTTTTCGTTGTCCAGCAGAACTCGTAGTGGTTTTGTTGCCAAATTTTTTCTACGTCCATTGAGACGCAGGCATATACGTGCTCGGACCAACGCATGATCGCTGTCCAAACACGTACTCCAGAAGGAGCGGCAGTCTTCCACCGATCCTCTCCAGCGATGACTAATAGCAATGTGGTCTATCTGTGTCCATCGCTGAGTCGAGCTCGGTGGACGCCAGGTCAGACAGTGCCTTTCTTTATGTCTGAAATTTGTGCTGGCTAAAAATAGGCGGTTATCTGAGCATAGTTGTAATAGGCGATCACCGTTATCTGTACGTTCAGCTGGGATTCCGAAAGTGCCACCTAAGTGCCTTTCTGCCTCACTCAGTCTACCCACCTGTGCGTTGAGGTCACCTGCAACAACCACTACGTCCGAACGTTTGGCTTTCGAGAGGAGGTTAGACAGTTTATGGTAGAACTCGTCCTTCACTTCATCCGAACTACAGTCAGTGGGTGCGTAAGCAGAGATTACAAAGAGACAACGGCGAGTCTCACTATTCCTTTTAGTTCTCACTGTGCCGTTCAGCCTCATAGCGCAGAGGCGACTATCAACTGGGATCCAGTCTAGTAGTGAGTTTTCTGCCCTGGTGCTTAATGCTATACCTACACCTGCAAGACCACGAGAGCTAGCTATCGAATCTCCAGAAACTCGAAGGGTGAATTTTGCAGATTCACCAGATTGGTCAGGAGAGGTCAGGTGAATAACCACACTTGGGTCCTGTATGCGTGTCTCACAAACACAGCACACATCCATGCCCCGAGTTGCTAGAGTCTTTGCCAACGAAGCCTGTTGGCCAATTTGACGGAGGGTGCGGACATTGAAGGCTCCAATATGTAATTTGGAGCGTGGTTTAAGGAGACCAGGGATGCTGTTCTGTGGACTCAGATCGTTGTCGAAGGCTGCAGAGGTAGGAGAAATTGAAGATGATGCAGCATCATTAATTAAGAGACGTGAAGGAAGATTAGAAGGTAATGATGGAGGAGGAGGATAGCAGTCAGAAGAAACTTGGGTGCTGACAGAGTTGTGAGGGCGGTTGACACTTCCCGGCTGCCCACACCGTGGAAGGCTATTTCTTCTTAAGGTACCTGAAAGAGATTTGTGTGACCGCAGAGCCCATCGGACATCTGCTTGAGGCCTGTCACACCCAGCCTTTTGAGTATGATTATTTTGAATTTTTGTATTTTTGGGGCCGGATGAGCGAAAGGAAACGACAAGTGAACCAACACCGCCGGCCCGGCAGACCGTGGGGCGTGGTGGAGTGTGTTATTTTTGGGGCCGACCTTTTCTAACCCCCCCTTCCACTGAGAAGGCAGCATCAGCTTGGCACTGCTGGTCATCCAAGGGAAACACCTTACTGCTGTCACACCCCATCCAGCTAGCAGCAGTACGACTTCGCCCTCAGACCCCCATCATAGTGTAGCAATTTACACTATAACGGTAACTGCTTTTCGTCTAACCACTACCCAACAGACCTTTCTGGTATGGTAGGACCTCGAGGGAACAAGCGTTCCACCAGCATAGCTCGTTGGGTCATTGTGATATGCAAGCCCGACCACCACGTCAAGGTAGCAGCTATCGGTCGGGACCAAGTTTGAAACCCACCTGTTGTTCCAGTGCTTGCTCAGAGACCTAATGATCACAGAACCTAAGATCTTAGACACTATTTTCGTCAGGGTGATTCCGCTGTGATTACTTTAAGAGGATTTCTCTCCCTTCTCGAAGACGGAGATAATCGATTATGGATTTAGACCCCCCCCCAGGGGGGACCATATCTAATTAACATACGCCAGGTAACTCCTCGGTCATCCTAACCAATAACCCTCCATAATTGTCCTTAAGTACCTATGCTACGAGCCCTTGCAGACCTGGTGAATTATCTGTTCCACTCAGTATCCAATGAGATAATGGGTAGTTAAAAATCGGCTGGAGGCCAGTTGAACTGTTCCTTGAAGTGTTCTGCACATCTTTCTGGCCGTTTCCCCTACAAGTGAATCATAGTGCCATCCTTCTCCGGTATCGTCTCACTAAACACAGACTTTGTTGCTCCAGTTCCTATATGTCTAAACTATCTACGTAGTTTATATTCAAACATTTTCCACATCAAAAGTAAATTAGCAGTAATTATTGAGATCTGCAACCTATGCACATCTTATGTTTTAGGATAACAATATTTGTAGACAACAAAACAGAATCTAAAATAAATTTCTCTTACTTTAAAGCGCTTAGTAATTCCGATAACTTTGCATAGTGTGTTTCATGACGAGCGATTAAAAGCTGAGCATTAAACCCTTTCTTTTCCACCTAAACAGGTATCATATCAATTGATGTAATTATATACACAAGATGAAGCATACAGATTTTCTCAACTGATCATCATTAAGATAGTTTTCAGATGACTTTTCACAATCATATTTAGACAGCTTAGCCAATATTAAAGCAGTTCGTGGTTTGAATATCGGTGACTGTCCTGATGCGACGTTAAGAGATCTGTATATATTTCTAAAACCTCCAGTATCAGTAATTCGAATAAGCAGACGGCATGAGAACATATCCTGTACAAACAAAAATGATGGGGAAGAAATGAAAACACAGCCAGTTAGCCCGATAAATATTCGGTGGACATGAATATTTTATCTAATCGAAAAATCAGATGAAAAATAATAAGAATTCATCGAAAAGTAAATTTACAAGTAATTTCAGCTAGGTCAAAGAAACAGAAATAAATAGAAGAGTAAGAGAGTGACTTTGCAAAGCATATAACGTGAGATAGTATTGATCAGTCTGGTAATATTTTTTATCGGTGCAATGATGATAAAAGGTGGAAATGCTTATCAAACACTGTGTTTAACGTAATTCTAGAAAAAAAGAGTGAATGAGATCTAACACCTACATGTACCAAAGTAAGGTAGGTTCTCAGATCTACTGTCTTGTAAACAAGATACGTATGCAGCTTTCCGCAAGATTCACAACAGATGCAATTTGAACAGAAATCAACAAATGATTACGGAGGACTTTAAAGGCCACCCTAGCAACTGCTGAGCAGATCAATCTAGCGTCGATATTTCACCTGGAAAAGTACTTTTCCATAAAATGAGTGTGACTAGCTGTCTCACTAGTTACTAGGATGGCCTTTAAAGTCACTTGTTAAATGAAGGCCTCAAAAACGCCTGAGGTGCCCAGCTGTCTTTAGGCTTCCTAAACATTGTTACCATAGTAAAAAAAAGTAGTCGGTGTGACTGAGACCAGTTATTATTGCCTTAATTTAATCACATCGCTGGTTTTAAAGAGTCTAGCTACTCATACGTGCTAGTTTTTACTTATATGTCACTTTTTCATTAGGAGGCCGTTTTAGAGTTACGGTGAAATGTGCTACTTTGCACTTTTATCAGTCTCTGAGTTGTCACATGAAATCAGCTAGCTACTTTTACGTAAAATATGTATAAAGCTTTCACTGGTAGGGTAAAGTTTTAGGATAAAATTTCGAATTTTAAAATTTAAGGTGTAGTCAATCAACTTATTCTTAGATAAGTATCAGGCTATATTTATCACAGCAAAGAGAGATACAGCCTTTCACTAAACATAGGATATTAGCTGCCCCGGAATCCCATGGTATCCGTTCACAGCCTCTGCCAGAAAAGTCCTATTGACTGCCTTCACGTGACGAGTGTGTTTTCCACAGAAGTGAAAGGGTGAAAATGAATGTTTAGCGCTTATCACCGGATTGCTGTAGACTGGCGGTCAACTTAAGGGAGTTGGAAAGCTCTAATTCCAAACCAGTGGTGCACATGGCCTAAAGGTTCCAGATAGAATGAATGGCATATAAACCCAGTTCCGTCACCAGTAACTACACGAACGCACCTCCTGCTGATGTTTCCACATCGTCTTGTGGATAAGACCTTAAGCCAAAGGCTCAGAGAGTGCTCCCATAAAACAACCAACTGCTTCCATCTGCGCCCTAGAGCAGTATCTACGCCTTCACATAAAATATGAATTTACAATATACAATGAAGATTTTGAAGCGCTCACCCAACTTTTCTACAAATATTCAGCCCCTCCACTCCGCAAACGATATAACTAATTGTTCAATTTCTTCTCATCATATTACTTTGTTGTCTTCACACATGAACTGTATTTTTTTATTATCTTGTCTTCTTCACTTCACTGCACTACACTACACTACACTCAGCTGCTCTCCACTGCTTACACTTATGGTCTGTCTGTACCATGTTGAGTTGATGAACATCTGCCTCCATAAACCTGTCTTCCAGTGTGATATCTGACACAGCTATTCTGAAACCACGCGTACCGTTTAAGCTGACCACGTTTCAATGTTTGCACCTTGATGCAGATCGGACAACAGGCAAGTTTGTCTAGGACTCTGGAAAGTCTCGTTATTGATGTATGCTTCATCTTGGAGACCAGCATGCGAGATCCCAGTGAAGTGCTTCCGACTAGTTCTGCATTTGTCAACTCGAAAAGAATGTTTCATGTGCACTTATCCGGGGACCCTGTGGCATCTGCAACCGGCATCGCGCTAAGCGCCCAACTGGATTCCCATCAACAGTCGTCTGTGTGCTGTCAGACTTGAAGGTTCACCTCGAGTAAGAAGTAACTGGCAAGAGAAACAATGTCTCTTTGTTATCTCTAGCTATGCTCTGATCGTGGTTCTAGCTGGGCACTTGAATCAGCAGGTTGGGCGTCTAGGTTCAGAGAAGAGTCGTTAGTGTGGCCAATGGGGATTAGTTAGCCGCAGGTGGGATAATGCTGATCGTCTTTTGCAGGTTAGTGGAGATCACAACATATTTCAAGATGGCGCCAACTTCCGACACAGCCATCGCCGTTGTGCTACTTCGCATCCTCCTTCTGCCACTCAAGCCCAATCAATAGCTGCTACCTTGAAGCGGTGGTTGAAATCGCTTATCACAATGACCCAACGAGCTATGCTGGTGTAACGCTTGTTCTCTAAAAGTCCTATCATAGTAGAAACGTCTGCTGCATAGTGGTAAGATGGAAAGCAGTCACCATCTTAGTACAAATTACTACACTACGATGGAGGTCTGAGGGCAAAGTCGTGCTGCTAGAAGATGGATGGGATGTAACACCAGTAAGGTGTTTCCCTTGGATGGCCAGCAGTCACACGCTGATGCTGCCTTCTCCATGGGAACGACTGGAGCGTTTGAAAAGGCCAGTCTCATAAATAACACATTCCACCATATCCCATGGTCTCCCGGTGCTGGCAGCATGGGTCCTCTCTCTATCAAGCATTACAACAACTGAGTCTTAAAATAAAAACACTCAATAGGCTGTGTGTGACCGGCATCAAGCAGATGTCCCATGAGCTCTGCAAACACAACAATCTTTTTCTCTTTCAGGCACCTTAGGAGAAAATGGCCTTCCACGGTGTAGGCAGTCGAGAATTGTGAACCACCTGCACCATTCCAGTAGTACACAAAACCCATACCCCTTAACTGTCTCCTCATTCGCTTTCACCTCCTGATACTAACATTACGTCTCTTACACATCCCCAAACCTCTCACTCTGCAACCTTTGTCCACGATCAAAACCATCATCAAAGTGTCATTCTTAGTCTCATAAGACCCTGTCACCGACTTCATATACAAGCTTTCAATATCTGAACTTCATCCCAACTCGGACACCAAGCATTGCTCACCAGAACTCTGGGATCTCTAGTCATAGATGTATGTTGTTTCTCTGAGACATCTATACAGAATCCATGTCCGTCTGTTAAATTGACATCACCTGGCCCCAGTAGTGAATCTTCGGAGTTCACCTTACCAGCATCCGGAGACCCACTGGCTAGCTCTTGTCGACTGGCTGGTGCACGCATAGCATTGAGTTGTAGGGTAGAAAGTGCGCTTCTCGATTGGATACCAGGTGATAGATATGTGCTGTTCGATTGGATCAATCTGTTAGGAGTGCGAAGTATCATGAGACAAGGCAATGCTTACCCACTAACAGACTACAGTTCCGAAGCAAAGGATGAATTCTATCACCAACTGAAAGTAAAGCATTCAGATGTAGCCATAATGGCAGGTGACTTTAGGGCTTAAGTCAATCGAAGAGGCATCTAGGAGGCATTTAAGGAGTCCCATGCCAACGAACCGACAACAGTGATCGTCTGTTGCAATTTTGTTCCGATAAACACTTGTTTCCGGTCAGCACTAACTTCAAGCATAAAGAGACACTCTCAAACGACGTTCACCGACTTCAAACCAACGATGGACACAGATAGATCATATTGCTATAAGGTATCGTTGGGGAGGATCGGTGAAGGTTCGCCGCTCTTTCCGGAGTACCAGTTTGAACTCCGATCACGTGCCGGTAAAAACTCATGTATGCCTGAGCCTTGCTGGCCACGAAAAGCAGGAGGTAATCCCCGATTGGTAGGTGAAGATGCCAAGTAGGCATTTAGAGAGGAGTTAGCTAAGCAGTTATCTGAATGTAAAAGCAATGCTCATTCTAAGAAAAAATGGCGTGATATTAAGTCTGCTGTAGAAACAGCGATAAAGCAAACTTTGAAGGTTAGCAAACGTCATTGGATTTGCTCGACGTCATTCGAACTGACTGATGCGAGAAGACTGATTCTAGCTGGTTCTGATCACGATGAAGAGCGAAAGCAACTCGAACGAGTTGACCAAGAGTCTTCGCATCGATCGTGAGCAGTGGTGGGTGGCAGAAGCGAAAGAGATGGAGAATGCATCAACGGTTTATTAAAGAAACCAGCAAGAATAGGACGATGGTTAGTGAAACCATCACCGAAAAAGGTGGGACGCTGATGGCCTTTCATAACAAGTAGCTACAGCGCTGGGCAGCACACTTTGGGGTACAGTTCAACTGGGCCTCAGCAACGCTTCGCTTGCCGAACATTCAGCCTGAACATGAATGGGAGGTAAATGTCGGTCATCCAACTCTTCTTATAGTTTAGAAAGCTATATCGAACTTGAAACGATGAAAAGCAGCTGAATCTAACGGTTTACCCCCGAAGCTTGAAAAGATGGAGGTAGGAAACTGCTACTTAAAGTGGTTGAAGTACTAGTTGGTGTATAGGAATCAGAGGTGGTCTCGTCAGACTGGCCTACTCCTCTGATCATTACAGTCTATAAGAAGGGAGAGAAATCTTATGATCACTGGGGAATCAGACTAACGAATATACTGTCCAGGATCCTTTACTACACAGTCATCGGATGCCTAACGTTAGCTAGAGAACAGCGAAATCAAGAGAACCAGACAGGTTCCAGACCTAGACAAGGGTGCATCGATCAGATTCCCACCAACCAACAAGTTCCGGAACACAGGAATACTTTCCGGTGACTGACACTTGCCATGTTTCTTGATCTGAAGGCGGCATCTGACTCAGTCGACCGTGAGGTGTTGTGGTAGTGTCTGACTGTAAAGAAAGTACCAAACAAGTAAATAACGCCAGCCAAAGCTCCCTTACTCGAACTCACTCAGCCGTGTAGGAGCTTATGAAGAGTTGTCATGTGACAACACTGACGACAACTAGCGGTGCTTGTCAGAGATGTCCACTGTCACCGTTCCTATTTGACTTCGTCATAGACATACTAATGGACATAATCTTAGGAACGTTTGACTTCATAGGGATTGGCCTACCCCTTGGAAATAGTCTAGTTGACTTGAAGTATACAGACGATACTGTCCTGATAGGTGAAGATGCCAACGCAGTGTAGAGTTTTCTGAAGGCGTTCAGCGGAAATCTGAGTGTTTGGCTGGCATGCATTTCGCACCTGTAAAATGTTAAATGATGCTCCAGGACTGGTCTGGAGCTACTCCCACTTTAAGGATAGGAAGTGAAGTGGTAAAATGAGTCTGCCACTTCGCTTGGGATGCTGCGTCAGCTCGATCAGGCTGGTTGCTGACCAAGTGACAGGTGGAAGAAAGAAGGGCAGTTTGACATTTGCATACCTGCGTTACCTCAAGCACCGGTTGGTGAAATACCCGAATATCTATCAAAAAACGGGTATATTGCGCTGCAGTCCGTCTGGTCCTGTTATACGGTTGTGACATGACCGTTAAAAATAGAAGAGATGAAGCGGTTAGAGGGTTCTGACTACAGGCATTTTCGTATAATTGCTGGCGTTTAGTGGAATCACCACGTTAGGGATGTAGAGGTTCGGGGAAGAGTAGTAGGCACAAAAGGGACGGCTACCGATCAGGTTGTGAACCGTCAGCGACTGAGGTGGCTTGGACGTGCGTTGTACATACTGAGCTACTGCCTCCTCCAACGTGCCATGCTAGAAGTTAGATTAGGCTGCAAGCGGGTTCACGGTGGCCAGACCAAGACGTGGTGCAAATGCGCGAAGTCGGTGGTTTTTGGTTTGAGCCGTGTAGGAAGATGTAGACTATCTGTCTGAGGTCCCCGAGACGACAGGAATCAGTGGTTGAGCACTTTTGGTGACATGGACAAAAATTGGGTCACAGTGGAGCAAATGTATTCCCTCCACGATATCTTCTGAACCAAGAAAATTTTTACTAACCTTCATCTTCAAATTGTTTATTCTCTTATACACTTTCTTGAGTTTGAAATCAGTCTTTTTTTATCCATTTGTTCTCAGAATGCTAATTTAAAATGTGCCAACTTTAACCGATGCATTTGTGTGCGAGGTTCCACGCTGATTTTGTCTGCTTGTCTGTCTTTTTATCAGTAAGGGATTCAGAAGAGTTGGGTGAATCTAATCTATTCAAAGTTGAGTGTGGTTCCAACTAAGTCAACGGACGGAGCTGTAATTACTGCGACCAGCATTGCCGAAAATATCCCGACAATGAGTTCACTGCACGTCACAAGAGAAGTAGTCTTTCAACTACTGAGCAGTCTCAAACCTTAAAAATCTCCCGCTACTGATGGCTTGCACCCAAGTTTGTTATTTTCCTTGGTAGACATTACTCCCAGGTCGCTTACTGAACTAGTCAGTGTGTCTTTATGTCAGGACCGGCTTCCGAGACTGGAAAGATACCGTAGTCAGCCCAGTCTTCAAGATAGCCGATAGACAGGTTAGCCTAACTAGCATAGTTATTAAATTACTCTAGATTTCGTGATAATGGATCTTGCTTAATAAATCTTATAGCAAGAGAAGAATGGGCAGCAACTCGTGACAATAGTATGCCAGTAGATGTTATGTTCACTGACTTTAGCATGGCTTTCAACAAGGTTTCGGACATTGGGTTAAAGAATTCTATGGAATACAAAGCAAAGAGTGAGTGGATAGAACACTAAGTGGTAACCTGAGGAATGAGGTTCTCCAAGGTACAATCTTCGGACCTCTCCTTTCCTTGCTTTATGTGGACGAAGTCCCTGATATGATTAAGTTCATGGTGTTATTATTTGCTGATTTTGCGAAAATATGGAAGATTAATCATAGCAACAATGACATGTGCACTACAAAGAGACCTAGTTGAGATATTCAAGTGGCCAAAGCATCGGTATCTAGTAGTCAGTTCTAGCAAACTTGCAGTTAACTATACTGGTAGGAGCTGTCATCAGTATCTAACAGATTGCATACCAGCACCTGATATCCAAGAAATCAAAGACTCGCGAGCTTTAATCAGTCACGACTTGATGGCATTCGCACACTGCATTGAAGAGGTTTTGGGTACTGTGATCTCTCCGATGTTTCGGATATTATACCCACACCCTTTTGTGACGTCACCTTGAATATTGCAATCAAGTGGCAAGTCCTTGCTTCGTAAAAAGTCCTAAAGCACTGGAGTGCATCCAAAGACTTTGTATTAAGTTGGTGGCTGACCTACCTAATTTATTCCTTGAGGACCGTATATAGACTAAATCTTTCCACGTCAGATAAATATTAGCGTTCCACATCCTTAAAACTGAATCTGGGATTGATGTCTTATTTCTGCTCTTCTTTTCGGACCAATTATTTCCGAAGGCACCATAAAGAAATTCAAAAGCGATGGTCAAATCAATTTGGTGTGAGATATCAACGACAGAAACTTTTTATTGCAAACAGTGGTATCAGCTCCCTAGTTACACGCATTAAAGAAAATACGTTTTTACAGAGAAACCTACTGCAAAGATTAACACACGCCAAAATGGCCTACATTCCAAATTACTTCAGCTGCTTGAAATTAATTGCCAGCAACTCACAAATATCTAGTTAGTTTCGTTATCAACCAGATAAGGTTTTACGTTCATATCTGATGAAGGCTTACGTTGTGTTCTTTTCCGTTAGCACTAACTTCGATCGCACTTCGTACGTTTTGGGTAGAAACTCGGAAACCTTACTTTGGGCTGAAATCGGGGGACGCACGAAACTCCCCAAAAGTGTCAAACGTTCAGACTGGAAGGTTTAAAGTATGAACAGACCCGAAATTCGGTAATTGTGCCCGAATTACGTTAGAACTGAGATCCGAAGTTTACAAAGTGAGCCCGAAGTAAATGCTAGCTGGTTTGGAAAAATCCTTAGAGACTTACGTCAATTAAAGTAAATTGAACAGCAGTAATAACCGGGCTGGCATAAACTTAGGGCTAACTTTGGCAACAAAATGATTATGTTAATTAACATTTTTACAACTGAGATTTTTGTCAATTAAAATCCCATAGGCATCAGAGACCATAAGTTACGGCGACTTTATCATATCAGGCCCTTCTGAAAATTGCTCAAACCACCGATAAAGTTTCGTTATTTCAGGCAAAAAGGTAATTTTCCACAAAATGGAGAAGTCTAACTGATTATCTCAGCAGTTGCTGGGGTGGACTTTAAAGTCATACCTTGAAAACTTTCAAACAGGCGTTCCCGAACGGCCTCAAAATGACCTAGAAGCAGGCCACAGGTTGTTTAGAAAGGTTGGAAACGAGATGATAGAATCTTTCGCCTAACTACCAATCATCTCTACAAGGAATAAAGAGAACGTTCTCATGGTTCTTCAGACATTCAACATCTATGACAAATGTGTGTCAAACCGGTAGCTTTGATCATTCGATCCTTGTTTTAAAGCTTTGATTACTATTGTCCACTTTTTCTCCTGTATTTGGAACAACAAGCGCTTCAGCTTTCCTGATTTTAGCCTTGCTGATGTGACTTTTTTCTGTGGATTTAACTTGCAGCTTGTAGATTAGGTTGGTTAAGAAGTTGGGGCTTCCTGTGAGGATTAATGATCGTTTGTGGCACGCATATGTATGGCTGCCTGAAAACGGACAGCTGAATGAGGTCAGAAAAGATATGAGATATTCCGCAAGAGTATACACAGGCAGTACAAGTTCAGTCACCACATGGGTTTTCGAATAAAAAATAGACAAATCAAAATATACAGTAAGCAACACATAAACAGATGACACTATCATGACTGTAGAGGGTTGGTGATTTCATTAGTGCCCTGAGCACATCGCTTAGCAGACCATAGGAGCTAAAATAGACGCCTGACTATCTTATAGTGGTTCGGCTGAGTTGGCTTGACTACGCTTCACGATGCAACGTCCTATAAATATGCGAGAGCCTAAAGTATCTACATTTGTGCCATAGTCTGTCGGTATTTTTTCCCCTATCGAACGGATGTCTTTCTGTGTATCACTGTTCTTTCTCGAGGCGACTGAGGTCACTCTTGGGTATTGTGTATGTTGCGAAGCCAAGTGTTTTAAGATGCGCCTTTACATTTTGAAGTCTGCTACGAAGAGTTTCGGTGTGAAGGTACTGAGAGAACTGAAATGTTGAACGGTATTCGCTCTTGCCGTCTGTCTTTTACAGTTAGAACTAGTGTTCGCAATGTGGAGGATATTGAAGCCGACTTCCTTTACCAAAAACTCTTCGATGGTGGTGCGGTTCGTGAAGTTACATGTGTTCATGTATCACTGGTCTCGCTTCATGAGTGCCGACGCACATTACCTTGTATTTTTCCGACTGAGGCACAAGCGGATCTCTGACACCAGAAACCTTGTTACTGTATGTCATTCTGAGGTACTTTGCAGTCAGTTTTCTCACCTAGCACCCTCCAAATCCTGATGTGGTCTATAAGAGTAAGATTTGTGGGAACCGTGGTCCCAGGACTTTTTCTGGGCAACCCGAAACGTAGATGACATCTATACTGATCGTGACCTGTTCACCTTGAAACAGAACTGAATATCTTACTCATGCGTCTCGAATTAAGTAAGCAGAGATACATTTCTGACTGGCCGCATAAATTTATGAACAGCGCTGTCGTGCCGGGCGCTGGCGGATGCTTTTTCTGAGTCAAGAAAGATGACACCCTCTTGTTATGACAACTGGTGGCACACGTGTTATCATTTAGGGGTCCGCAAAAGTCAACTCCGATGACCATGTGCGGCAGAATGAACGGTCTTTTTCCCGTTAAAAACTCCCACGAATTATCTGATATGAAGCTATGCGGTTTTTTGTACAGAACTCGGAGTTAGTCGGTCCGTAGTTGGCAGGGCTTTTCTCATTTCCTCCTTTGTAATGGAGCAACGAGATGACACATATCCAGTCTCTTGAGAGTTTACACGACTTCAGCGCACGCTTGAAAATTCTAGGATTACTGTTACTACTTCTCCAGCCCAGTTCCTCAAACCATCGACCTCAGACCGTCTCATTCGAAGAAATTTCCCCGACGGAGTTCAGATAACCTATAAAATATCTTACTGTTTGTGGTCGGGGTGTGGCATAGGTTTCCTTGCCCACTAATCAGCTGGGAGGCATTCCTCACCGATTTAAGATCAGAAACTGTAGTGGACATTTCATGTCGTAAGCCAAGAAGCTCTACCTGCCCCAAAGTGCCCAGTACATTTCTGCCTGAGCTTCTCATAAGATCGACACCTTTGATAACAAGTTTTCTTTTCAGAATAAAGTGGTAGACTTCTTAGGGTTACCTATCAATCCCGCCACCAACTTAGACCGATGGGTGGATCTCCTACTACAACCTTCCACGCTGCACTGGTGATCGAGTCTTTTGGAATTTGAAAGATCCGATCCTTCAGGTGACAAGCACCACTTACACAGGGCTGGCTTTTTGGCCTGAAATAGTCTGTCTGGTCCCTCCGTTAACCATGAGGTTCTCAGTGATAGCTGGCGTGCAGATCCCCTAACACTGACTGGCAGCTTTAAAATTTATTCCTTTCACCTCCGCCTAACGCTCGTCTATTTCGGGAGGTCCCAGTCCTCGTGCCGCGAAGCGCTGGGCACGTAATCTCTTATAGCCCCGTGGCTAGTCTGGTTGTAGCAAGGAATGAAAGTTGGTGATAATGGCTACAGAATCTGGTAAACATATCCTTGTCTCAGACGCGCCCCCTTATAGATCGGGAAAGAGCAATAGTCAGCCGTTTTCAAGGCCGGTAGTTGCCAGTTGGTGGCCAGCTGTCGCCATTTGAAATAAATTTAATGATACTGTATGTTACAAGAGTATCGGCTACAGGTAGTAAGATAATTTAAAATATAAAAACGGCTTGACAACACTAGATGGTGGATCTGATGGTAGAGCTCATGGAAACCACCCCTATCTGTGGGGAGTCGAAGAACGGTTGAGGCCTTTGGACGCCTGAAGACACGGCACAACAAAGATAATGAATAGCATTGGGTACCTAGTGACCAGTGCAACAACCTCTTACCTCCTCCATGCCAGCCGCATTACAATGGTTAGCAAAGACAGCAGAAGCCAAGGTGGGAAAGCAGTGATAGCCCACGGCACAGGTAAAGTAGTAGTGGACTAAGACAATGCAGAAATGCTTACGGCAAGGTGGTAGATCTGATGGTGGGTCACTAGACCCAGCATACACCCTTCACCCTCCCCTCCCTTAGGATTATAGTAACCATCTTCCCCTTATCCTGTAGCTACATATCAGAGCTCTACTGGTTCTCAAATGCAAACCGGAGTCACCATCTTCAAGCATTTGTTACACAGCTTAAACTAGGACGTCAGAAATGTACTACATAAGGCTTCAAAAATATTCTACAAGCAGATTACCAGACCATAGAGCCCCTTATTCCTAGTGTCCTCTTTAGATACTCTAGTCTTCAATATTGCTTCCACAAATTCTAAGAAAGCCAACTTCAGTCCTCATGCCTCTGTGTTTCTTTTTATCACCCGATGTGCAGATTACGATGGTGGACCATACCAATCCACCGAGCACCGAGATGCACTTCGAACTTCCATTCAACACGTGAGAACTATCATCCTTTACCACCTGGAGATGCAAAATCACCAGCAGCTAGACAATTCATCACAGACTACAACCTCTCCTGAATACATAGCACCAACTTACGAGAGCAACTAGAGGTGTTGGCATAAAATATCGTGTGCATCCGAATATGCATGTTATTTCAGTCCTGAAAACGAAGCAAACCGAGAGCGACCTCATAGGACGCACCGACCTTGATTATTATTATTTATCCCCTGGGTTCCTAATGGAACATAGGGCTTCAGTAGCACGTCTCCAGTGAACTCTGTTCTCTGAAATCTTTTCAACCTGGCTCCACGACAGCCCACAACCTCCCATTTCCTCCTCGCACGATCTCCTCCATGTTACCCTCGCCACGGACGCCCAACTCGTCACTTCCCGTCGGAGTTCCACTCGAGTGCCTGGCGCGTGATGTCCCCAGCCGGCCTTCTCAGTGTATGCGCAATCCGATCCATCTCCACTTTCTTCTGCATACTTGTTGAGCGATAGCTTCTTGGTTGGTTCGTCACCAGCCAGCCAGCCAGAGTTCCTTGTTGCTTACTCTTAGTATTCTGGCCATCTGATCTTCAGTAACGAGCCAGCGTAGGCAGTTGTTGATAAATGTCTGTGGTTTGTTGGAAATCCCCTTCACAACGCACCAAGTCTCTGAACCATACAGGAGCACCAACTTGACGTTGGTGTTGGAAATCTGGATCTTGTTCCGCATGCTGAGTACAGGAGATCTCCACACTGGTCTCAGGCTAATGAACGCCTGTCTTGATTTCCCGGTCCTGGTTGGCTTTCACATCCTCGTCTGTGCCGCCTGTAGTTGAAACAGTGCTGCCTGCCTAGATAGGTGAAGGAGACCACTTCCTTTAAGCTTCTCCCGTTGATGGTGATTGGAGCTTGTTGTTGTTGTAGGTGGTGTTGGTTGGGTATCTTCATCACCTCCGTCTTCTCTACGTTCACCTGAATGACGTCCCATCTTCGCTGCCTCGCCTCTTCTATCAACTTGTTAGTTTTCGTCTGCAGATCTTCAAGTTTGTGCGACATCACACACAAGTCATCACCGGCGAAATCCAAGTCTCCTAGGTTCTTTTTCGCAGTCCAGCGTATCCCCCTCTTCTCGTTCCCCACTGTTTGCTGCATGATCCAGTCGACTGCAATCAGGAATATCATGGGTGATAGCAGGCAGCCTTGTTTTACTTCTGTCTTCACTTCAAAGGCATCACTGAGTAGTTTTCCATTGTGAATTACTTGGCTGGCATGTGGCGTCTTCATATAGTTGTTGAATGAGGCTGATAAAGGTTTGCGGTATTCCGTAGTGTTGAAGCAGCTGCCTGCCAAATTACTTCTCGGTCGACGCTGTCAAAGGCCTTCTCAAAGTCGATGAAGTTGAGGTAGAGTTGAGTTGACTGCCATTCTATGCTCTGTTCTATGATGATGCGTGCCGCAATGTTGCAATTTGGTCCGTACATAATTTGTACTTCCTGAAGCCAGCCAGCCAGCCTGTTCCGGTCGTAGTTTTGAATCCAGTGCATCCTTTAGTCTTTCCAAGACGATGCGGCTTAATATTTTACTCGCTTTGGGTGGACATGAGTGGAGCTTGATTCCGCGTGAGTTCTTGCAAACACTTAGGTCTCCCTTCTTCGGGAGTTTGACAAGGTGACCCTTCTTCCAATCGCCAGGTACCTTTCCTTCCTTCCTTCCAGACCTTCTGCAGTAGTGGTGTGAGTATGTCCGCTGTTGTTTCTGCATCTGCTCTCAGTGCTTATGGCGGGATTCCGTCTCGTCCTGCTGCTTTCCGACATTTCAGTAGCCTTATGGCGCTCAGGACTCCCACTTTTGTTGGAGGATTTATGTTCACTTGTGGTTCTGTGGCTGCAGGTGGTATTTCTGGACGAAGTGCAGCTGATGGTCGATTCAAGAGCTTCTTGAAGTGGTCGGCCCGTTGTTTCCTTTGTTTCTCCTCTTTGGTAACTAGCTTTCCGTCATCACTTTTTATTGGTTTCATCTGTGTTGATCTCTTCCCTCCCAGATAGTAACCTGGTTATTTGATACAATGTTGTCAGGTCTCTCCTACCAGCAGCCTGTTCTGCTCCACTTGCCACTGTGTCGTAGAAGTGTCTTTTGTCTTTGCACGGACTCTTCTTCACTTCTTTGTCCAGTGTTTTATACATTGTACTCAGTTGCTCTTCTCGTTGTGCATCCTTGCACTAGTTTATCTTCTGCTTCACCATCTTCCTCTCCCTCCTTTATCAGCTTCCATATGTCCATCGAGATCCATTCCTTATCTTCTTTCCTCTTTCTTTTTCCTTCCTAATACGGTTATGCAGGTTTCTTTCCACATAGCTTCCAAAGACTTCCAGTGTTCTTCTACACAGGTTTCTTCAGGGATGTTGCTCGATATCTCCCATTTTGTCTTGATGGCTGACGCGAAGATTTCATTTGTAGTTTCGTCCTTCAGTTTCCGAGTGTTGTACTTGAACTGTGGTCTATCACCAGCTTCCTTGAAGGCTTTTAGCTTGATTCGGAGGTTCCTTGCACTAGACAGTGAGTGGTCTGAACCTACATCTGCTCCTCTTTTTGACCTTGTGTCAAGTAGACTGCGTCTCCATTTTCTTGAGATTGAGATAA
>OX104134.1:23238916-23266834 GCA_944470555.2 Heterobilharzia americana | reverse complement strand
GAGTGGGGTGTTTTTGTTAATAGAACTATATCCGTACGGAGAACACCTTATCACTAGTGACTGGAAATCGTATGAGAGGACATAATGTTCAATTTTTAGAACTCAAATCTAAAAAATACACCAAGGTAACAAGTAAACTACTGAGATTTATATTACTGCACGCGTTTCTGTTTCCTGATTCATTCTTATCGACTTTCACATTGTTCTGTCTCTCTTTTTTTCTCTTCTCTGAATCAAATAATACTTAAGAGAAGCGCGTGATCACTTAGAAGAGCGATTGAGAAATGAAACTGACTCGTTTAAAGAACGGTTGGCTGCTGAACATCAAGAACGTCTCAATTTTGAATCTTCAGCTCTACAAGAACTAGAGGATACGCGTAAACGTCTCGCTAGTCTTGTAAATATTTCAAATGAACGTGATAGTGAAGTTATTTTAAGGCAGAAATTCGAAGAAGAAGCGAAATCATCCAAATCGAAACTGAATGAAGTGCAGGTTCGTTTATTATTATTGTTCGTGGGAGTGGCATTAATATTGTCAATATATAATGAGTTAATCAGTTATTTACAAGGTTTCACCTCCATATGAAATATATTTCCGTTGTTTTTGAAATTACTTTGAAACATTTTAGACTTGAAACCACAGAGTAGTTTAAAACTGTTTTGTCCTAGACTGGAAACTCCTCACTGGCATGTCACTTCATATCTATACATTATTGAGCTCTCGATATTCCGATCTTGTAATGAGCATACTACCATTTAAACAATAAGAAATTGGAATTCACTAGTTGACATTTTCTAATTCTTGTCTATTTGCGGTATACTGTGACAATTTATTCTTTATTATTGAATAACTTTGAGATGGACTTTTCTTCCAACATTCAAGTAGAATTCATAACCTCAGAAATCAAGTTGTGATTGAGAACAGATATTTGATACTGGTGTTTGACGGTCCTCTTTCTCTCTTTCTCAATTCGGGATGAAATATTGTTTTTTCACTTTTTCACTCTTATCGGTTTTTCAAACTGTAACACCTAAAGCAGATGACATTTTGAGCTAGAATTTGAATTGGCTTGCTTTTCTAGGGGATACAACAACTGAAAGGCTGATTTGTGATTCTCAATGATTCTATAGCTGATATCATTCTGTGATGAGGTTAACACCTATTTCACACGTTGATCGATGACTTGCAGTTCAATTGATCATCATTCCAAAGAATTGTTTCTCTAGCTGTTATGATATGTCTACCGGTTTTCTTAAAGCTATTATTGCTGCTACCTAGATCAACATGACCTCCATCATACACATCCAACAATATTATCAGCCTATTCAAAAGCGGTTATTGCTGCCTAAGCCAGGGCAACTAAAAAATTCAAGTCTATTTTTTTTTTGCGGAGTTTTTGAAGTTGAAATAATATCGTTGACAAAATAGTCGTTTGTCTTTTGTATACTACTACGTCTGTGTATACAGAGAGCACTAAATAAACAACAAGGTTGGTTACAGTCTCCATCCAATTCAGTATAAGGAAGCAAGTTATTATCAACTCCACTGTTTCAAATATAAGTCACAATGAGTGTTGTAAATGCTTTGTAGTGTTGCTATTATATAATTCAAATATGTTGTCTAATTATTTCAGCCATGGACTCATTACATGCCTCTAAATGTGATCTTTTTCGTCACCTGAGAAATTCGAAAACACTACCACCAGGAGGAATAGCTAAAAAGGAGGATTGAATTACTCTACTATCAAAAGCACATGACAATGTGCACTGTTTAAGACTCTGAATCAGTTCTTCAGGGGGAAGATATTTTTTATATATTTTGTTCCCTGACGAGATATGTTTACATGATATAAATGTTTACCCTGTAGCATACCAATAGTAACACTTGCATATTGCTTATTTATTTTTCGAAGGTTAAATACGAGTTAACTGAATCCAACTTGGTTGAAGCTCAAAAACGAATTATTGACCTCCAAGAACAAGTTGCCAGACTACAAAATGATCTGGATAATGTTGAATCTGTCCAGGCTGATTTTGTCCGTCTCTCACAAAGTCTTCAGGTGTGTGTGTGTGTGTGTGTGTGTGGATATTTGTTCTGTTAATTGCCGTTTTGTTTCCTTTTGAAAATTATAATCCTATTATTTATGCCAATTGCTTTTACATGTTCTGTAGGAATCAATATTAAATGACATTTCTTCCATCGAACTCGCTTAGATTGTTAATCACTGCAGGTTATACAATACGACACAAGTTTACCTCTAAATAACCGCTGGTATGGTGTCTAACATTCTAAGGTTCATAGCTATTCGATGCTTAACTGGAGTGAACCCGAGAAAACTCCTTGAGTGAATTGATCAGATTTTCACCATGCGACGGACTCTAGTGTATAGGCATATCTATTGGGGTCTGATACGTTACATATTTAGCAATCCGAAAGTAGCATCCCACTTAGTCATTTCGAAGACATGATGGTAAGCAGAGTACAGAAAAGAAACAGTTTTCTGACCTGTGCTCTCTCCTAGAACCCACGTAATCGCGTAGGCGCTTATGGAGAGTTGTCATTGGAGGTGAAACCAACCGTAGGTGTCTGGAAGGAGGGTACCTACTCTCACCATCCTAGTTTAACTGTTATGCATCCACTGGTAAGTACAACTCTGCTTATCTTATGCTCTTCAGAGATAAATTTGCTTTCTTTGAAGGGATCTGGGTGTTAAGTGTTTGTTTGGCTCCCGTCAACCCACATCATCTTTGGCTCCGGAAACTTGCACGTTTGCCTATTAAAGTCTCAGTGTATTGTGCATCTGTTCTGTCTGTCTTACTTGATGGCTGTGATGCATGACCATCATAGCTGATGGAAATGAAACAATTCCAAATATATGACGTTTGTAATTCATTTATTTCTATTCTTAGCATATTGGAAGGGGCATTCCGTCTCCTTGAATGACTGATACATGCGTTACACGCATATCCATCAGCTACTTTGACTCATGATGTTAGCCAATGTACGGCTCGGTTGAAATAAAGCTAAAAGTGGTCAGACAATCAATCTATTAAGCGTATGAACATGACCTTCAGGTATATCAGAAGTTTAAGGTGCGCTTGATTGTGGTTGTCCAGAAATTACGAATCAGTGATTCTAAACTTTGGATTACATTGTTTGGATTGATCACAGTAGGTCAGATGTATTAGCCCTTATCCATCAAAAAATTAGACATTTTGTAAACCTTTATATATTTATTGTCTCTCTAGTACCAAACTCCCTTTTTTTATTTTGATATACTTTTATTACTTCTGCCTACTTACTTCCTTTATGTTGTTGTAGAGAGTGTTACACTTCTGTACCAGGTTCCGCTTTTATTCATCTGTCGTGAATCGGAAGTATTCCCATTCGGCTTTCATTGCTGTATAGAAATAATTCAATTGGCTATTCATTTCCCTAGTAATACTTATACTTTTGACGTATATCCGTACTAGGTCAAGACAGGCAAGCCGATTGGTGAGGTTGTGAACCCTTATCGGCTGATGTGGCTTGAGAATTTACTGCATATGTCGAACCACCACCCAACTCCACGTGCCATGCTAGAGCAAGCTGGATTAGGTCGAAAAAGACTTCAGGGTGGCCAGAGCAAGATGCAACACCAGTCGATGAAGTCTCTTACTATTGGCATGAGTCGTGTGAGTGATGTAGACTGCCTGGTTGAGGTCCATGAGATGATAGGAATCAGTGGTGATAAGGCTTAAAATCGGTCACAATAGAGCAGATGTATTCACTCGTTGGTATCTTCTAAAGCTGAATATTTGCACTAACCGTTATCTTCAAATAGTTTATTGCCTCATACGGTTTTGTCTACTTTGATATCACTCCTTTTCTATCCACTACTTTGAAATGTGGTAAGTTAAGCCGATACACTTGTCTATGAGGTGAGGTTCTACGTTGATTTTGTCAATCGTATCGGTCTTTGTTGAAGTCGTAATAACAGTAGTAATAATTTATTGTTTTTTTTGCACTTACTTAAGTAATTGTGAGCTGTTTTTTTTCAGGTTCAGTTAGAAAGACTGCGACAACAAGATCAAGAAGTTCGCTGGGTTAATCCTGATGATGTTACCAATTGTTTTGCGTGTAATTTCCTCTTCCCAACTGGGATTGTAAGTGGATCGAAAAAGATCAATTGTCGTCATTGCGGTAAGGTTCATTGTTCAAGTTGCATGAAGAATACTATGCCTGCTGGACCATTTGGTCATGCAGCTGTTGTATGCGATGTTTGTCACACATTATTGAATAAAAATATTGCACCATATTTTAGTACAACCCCATCAAATAGTCAACGGGAAGAGTCTTCATCTCCGAGACGTTTTAGCGTGTCATCACTCAATCCTCAGTCTCCTGTTCACTCGTCAACTAACTTGGCAGCCAAGCCTCCATAATCTCTCGTCAATTTAGTTTTCTTTATTTGTTTAAGAGTTCATCTCCATTTTGTTAGAGTTCATCGTATATCTTTCTTTACTCCATTGGTGACCGATGATAAATTGTAAACGATGCCATAAATTATCGCATAATCCATCATCCCGTGACTTATTTACACGATGTACACATGACCAAATGTTGCTTGTCTTCTATACTTTCACCTCTGTAATCTTTTGTTGTACTAATTTCCTTACTTTCTATCTATTTCATCGCACAATCGTGTATGTGAACTTACATCTGTTTGTCTGGGTTTGTTTGAATTTTTATGTGATAATATGTTTCAGGGTGCATGTTATTTAATGCGAATGAATGAACTGGGCTTTTTTTTGTAGATCTTGGTTAATTCATACACAAGTGGGTTGACCTATTAAATACACCTGTCTTTCAGATGGATACTTTTACTCACTAATTCATTTTATCAGTATGCATTATACTACTATATATCATTTCAGTAGTGTAAAAGGCAAATGTCATCTTTATGAAAAGAAAATCAGAATTGTCGATGAACCGTATATTTGCTTTTTATCTGTCAACGAATATACGTTAGTGTGTTAGTTTCAGTCTGATTATGGTTTTTCATTCGTATATAACCTTCTAGACATTTTTTTTTCAACTGTTCATCGTACTTGTAATGGCTATTCGCTAGTCACCTAAGTGTTGGTCAACCAGACATGAGTTTCAATTTAATCAAGAGAATTATGAAGTCATTTTAAGAACTGAACTAGGTCACTCAATGGTAGTGAATATCCAAATGTACTCACATGTTCCAAAGATATTCAACCCCATTGAACTATGTTTTGTTTCCAATTACCACCCCACACTTAAATGTCTCATACAGAAAAACAGAAGCAGCTATGGCAAAATTCCCCTCAAATGTCTTGGTGTTTTTTTTGTCTGACAACTTGAGTTATCAATCTGGCCTGCTTGCAAGTTAGTCTTTCAACCAAAGCTATCTTAGATAGTCTTAAAGTTGTTGAATGGAAACTCAAATCGATTCAGAGTTACTTATGAGACTAATTGTATACTTTTGAGTGCGTCAGTTGAACTCACTGAATGAACGGTATGGAATAAAATCCCGATAGCCTACGCACTGTTTCAATTTAACGTTACCTGCGATGTTATGCAGATAAGCACTGTTGTAGACTGCTGTAAATGTTTGTCAGGAATGTTATAGAACACTGTATTCAGTGCCAAATTTAAAATTATTCCTTTTTATCAGGTGAGATAACCTTCAGTTTATTTTGCTGACAATATTTTCGTCCAATATCCCCCGTTTATTTCATCGGAACCTCCACTAGTCAAATATCCATCTCTATTACTTTATCTGATGATATCGCATCATCATTCTGTTTACATTCATGTTTATAAGTGCCATATACTGTCAATAAAACCTTAGCAAGGTAACATATATATCAGACTATCGAAAATAGCTTTGGTTGTCCGACTATGGTATTGTAATTCAAGTATACTTGAAGAAGCCCAGTGGGGCACATTAGTAGTAATTTTCTAAAATTTCACGACTTTTTGAAAGCCCGCTTCCACAGAGAATAAAACCTTTACAAATTATCGCATGTTTATTTAGTAAATGGTAACAAATCAGATCACGTTGTTCATACATATATACAAAAATGATAACAAGATGAGATTAAATGTTGTCGCCATAATCTGTTAGTTCATGCATGTAAGACAAGCGACTTAAGAACGAATTTTGTTTTTCTGTGCATGTGTAGTGGGCGCTACTGATAAGAATGCATGTAAATAGTATATGTTGAGAGATCGGAAGAAGTCATAGGTAATTACGGGCGGTGGATAAATATTCTGCCCAGAGGAAATTTTAAACAAGATATCATCACTTTTATACAATCTACTTGGTTGCCTCAAATTTAGGTGAACAGAGGGGGCCCAAAAAACGTTTGTTCACATTAAGGAACTCCTAAATGACCAACAGATGACTTTAAACCTACCAATTACCGGGAGGCCATTCATTGTGTCCACCGATACGAGTGATTATGGAATAGGTGCAGTTCTGAGACAGACTGAAGGAGAAGTGGGGTATGCTTCCCGTGTCCTGAAACCTGCAGAATAGAAACATTAAACGGATGAAAAGGAATGTCTGACGATAGTTTGAGTACTTGATAAATGGAGATCGTACCTCCTTGGTCAACGATTCCATATTGAAACTGATCACAAACCTCCACCATGGTTATAAACAGAAAGAAACTCCAGAGGAAAATTATCACGGATGTTATGACTGCTAGAGTACGATTTCACAGCCGGTCACAATTCAGAGGAAAAAAATTGGCTAACAGACTTCCTATCGAGATCTGACGAAGTAAATGAACCACATGAGATCGCATACAGTGTACATGCAGTAAGTAGAAAAGGACCCATTAAGACTTATTTGCCTTCAAAAGTCGGACCCTACACTTAAGGAAGTGATACAAGCCATAACCGAAGGAACGGAGATAAAAAAGTTTATGGGAAATAAAGAGTTGAGAACGTTGTTGACGCAGAAACAACGCCTACGCGTGAATACTTATAGAATGCTGACTTGGCGAGAAAACGACGGGAGCTGGCTGGCAGTAATTCCGAAATGCCTACACGACGAAATGATGCAAGAATGACATCAGTTAGCCAATACAGGTGTCGTACAGACAGTCGACCTTCTAAGAAAAAGTGCACACTGGCCAAGTATGAGAGATGTTGCCAAATACTTTCTAGGCTGTCCACACTGCCAGTTGATGAAAGGTCATTGGTATATACTGCCACCGTCTTAGTAGGTTCCAGTAGCAGCAGTTGGTGACGTAATGGGACCATTTCCACAGATACGTAGTGGCAACCAGTACCTGTTGATGATGACGGAGGTTGCTACACGATGGTTAGACGCTGTCGCAATCCCTGATCAACGCGCGAAGACAGTGACTACGGCAGTGATGCGGCATATTGTCGCGGATCACGGTGTTCTCAAGATGATATTGACAGTCCAAGGTCTTTGTTTTGGGAATGGAGAATTCTAATCCTGCTTCGATCAGTTTGGCATCAAAAGGATAAGAACAACATATTACCCGCAGACTAATGGTCTGAAAGAACGGTATAACCGTACACTTAAGAAGTTCCTGGCTTCGAAAGAAGGGAACTGGGAGATAGAACAGCCATTTATATGATTAGCGCATTGTGCTTCCGTAAAAGGAACAACCAAAAAGTCGTCGTTTCAGTTAATGTATAGCAGGAAACTATGGCTCCCAATACACAGTGAGACCTAGTCACAGCCACAACTATGGAACATAACAAGATTGAGAAATGAACGGAAACAGACAATCAGAAATATGGAACCAAAAACAAAGCTGGTGCTGAAAAATCCTAGCAGAGACAAGGAAGTAATTGGAACCTTTGAGATCGGAGATCAAGTGAAATATAGACGAAGAGGATAAACATCAGGAGGTGAATATGGTACAAGAAAACTGCCCTCGAAGTGGGAAGGACCATACATTGTTACTGAGAGACGCGTTTCAGTTTATACCATCAAAAAAGGGGACAAAGAGTAGACGCCAGCCTACTTCAAAAGTTGAGACGGTGGGAAAAAAAGAAAGTTTGAATTAACCCGATAAGAAGACAGTGTCAAAGCAATTAGCATGGCTGCAAGCCCGAATTTTTGACAGGAGAATGAGTACAGTGGGTGCTACTGATAAGAATGCACATAAGTAGTATGTGTTGAGAGGTCAGAAGAATTCGTAGACAATTACGAGCCATCGATAAATTTTCTTCCCAGCGAAGCATTGAGTGGTAGAGAAGAAAGTGCATGTCTCAACTGGATACCAGTCAACAGCCATTTGTGTGCTGTTGGACTGAATGGATCTGTAAGAAGTAGGAAGGATCGTGAGACCAACCGACGCCTATTGGTTGTCTGTGCCTACGCACCTACTGAATGCAGTTAGGACGAAGCAAAGGATGAATTCTACCGAAAGCAGACGTGTACATGTGATCACAATAGCAGGCAATTGCAACGCTCATGTAGGAAAGTTGAGTCAGTCGGAAAGCTTTTTTGAGGTATGTGCAAATCTAGGTACCCTTGACTTCATCGAATTTGATCTGGTTCCCTGGAAGGCATCTGGTTGACAGGGGATACGCAGACGTAATTGTCCTGCTGTGTGAAGACGCTGACACAGTGCAGAGTTTTCTAAACTCCCTCATCAGAAATCTGAGTATGTTTGGATGGCATAGGTTTCGCACCTGTCAAATGTAAGATGATGCTCCAGGACTGACCTCCTGCAAGTACTCCCAGTTCAATGATAGAGGGTGAACTCGTGGAATATGTTGACCACTTTACTTATTTGAGGAGTTCAATCAGCCTGATTGAGCTGGTTGTTGACGAAATCTTAGCTTGAATAAAGAAGGCCCATTCTGAATTTAGCAACTTTCGTCATCTGTATAGGCTGGCGAGATATCCGACTATGTATCAAGAGACAAGTATTCTGCTCTCCAGTCCACTTTGTCCTGTTGTATGGCTACAAACCGTGGCTGCTAAAAGTAGAAGATGTGAAGCGGTCAAAGGTCTTTTATCATAGGTGTCTTCGTTGCGTTGCGCACGTTTTGTGGAATAACTGCATGAATATTGTCGAGATCAGGTGATTGGTACTAGGCGAATCGGTAGAAGAGATTGTGAAACCTCAGCGACTGAAATGGCTTGGTCACATGATGCGTATGCTGAGCCACCGCCTGTCTCGATGTGAAATGCCCCTTGAGTCGGCTTCTTTGTCTCAATTCGTAACCTTCACCTGACCTACACCAGCCCGTTCGGGCTGAAGCAACTCTCAAAGCAAGTGAAGTGGTCGACATATTCGACCACTTCATTCCCTATCGTTAAATTGGGGAGATTCGAAGACCAATCACACAGCATCTTATATTTGACAAGCGCGAAACGCATACCAGCCACATACAGATTCTTGCTAAATGCGTTCAGAAGATCCTCAGATTTGTCAGCCTCTTCGCCTCCGAAATAGTCTTGTTAGTTGAAGTCTGGTCATAATCACACCGACAGTTGGAATTATTTCTCACACATTTACCAACAAATTTCACCTATATAGTGTTTTCAACTTGTTAGTTTCCCTATCTAACATAATATCCCTTTTGGATGAGAGTTGAACCGAGTCACCTTTGTAGCATGCACTCGAGGTGAAATATGTGAATATGAACTCCGTTATTATTATTTTTTCCCATTGATTCACATTAGACTTCAATATGTTAGCACGGTATTAATCAAAAGCATATCTTCTGTTTCATGCTACCAGCCAACTCTTTTCCAATTCAGTTTGAAGATTTGTGGGGATTTATTTATTGATTTTAAATTGATATTCATCAAGAACATCATTTGGAGAAACATTAGAAATCTAGCAGCACTGGACAGCTGTTCAGGACTCCTCAACAGTATTCCACGTTACTTCACCGAGGGTCGAAACCAGAACTTTAAGGTTCTACGGCCAATACTATACCAATGAGCCAGTGGGTTGGAATCTAACCGTTATCACTTTTCTATTTCTATCCGTTCGCCACTTAGCGTAACTTCCGTTCAATGATGTCGTTGAGTAACTGTCCTGACGTTCGAATTTGTTTGCCTCAACGGTCACAACTTCTCATTGGAACTTCGAGAATATTATTTCGAAGAAAGTCTAAATATTTCTCAGATTTCTCCGATAATTATTATTATATTTTTTCCATTGGGTTCCTAATGGAACATAGGGCTTCAGTAGCACGCCTCCATTCCACTCTCTTCTATGCAGTCTTTTCAACCTCACCCCACGACTGCCAACAACCTTTCATTTCTTCCTCACATGATCTCCATGTCACTCTCACCTCGGACGCCCAACTCGTCGTTTCCCCTTTGAATTCCACTCGAGGAACTGGCCTGGCGCGTGATATCCCCGATTGGCCTTCTCAGTGTATGCCAATCCAATCCATCTCCACTTTCTTCTGCATATTTGTTGGGTGATAGATTCTTGGTTGGTTCATTTCCAGTGTTGTTTGTTGCTTATTCCTATTATTCTGGCCATTTGATCTTCAGTGCCTGTATCGAGTGAGCGTAGGCGGCAGCCGTTGATGAATGTCAGCAGTTTGTTGGAAGTGCCTTTCGTGACGCGCCAAGTTTCTGATTCATATAGCAACAATGACTTGACTGACTTAGTGTTGGAAATCCGGATGTCGTTCATGTTTCATGCTGAGTGGAGTGCAGTAGATCTCCACACTGATTTCAGACTGATGAAGGCCTGTCTTGCTGTCTTTCCGATCCTGGTTCTGACATCCTCATCTGTGCAGCAGTCACCTACAACCATAGTTGAAACGATGCTGCCGAGGAAGGTGGGTAGGTCAAAGAGACTACTTCCTCTAGGTTTCTTCCGTTGATGGTGATTGGTGCCTGTTGCTGTTAATGCCGTTGTTGGTTGGATATCTTCATCACCTCTGCCTTCTCTACATTCACCTGAAGGAAGTCCCGTCTTCCTCCGCTCCCCCACCTCGCCTCTTTTGTCAACCTGTTGGTTTTCGCCTGTAGATCTTCGAGTTTGTGCTACAAGAGATTAGACATAAATCATCATCCTCATCATCGTTGGTGAAATCCAAATCTTCTCGTGTGGTCTTTCGATCGGTCCAGCCAGCGTATGCCCATCTTCTTGCTCCTCACGGTTTGATGCATGATCCAGTCCAGTCGACCGCAATCAGGAAGATGATGGGTGATAGTAGGTGGCAGTTTTGTCTTACTCCTGTCTTCACTTCAAAAGCGTCACTGAGCTTTCCTTTGTGTTGTGGATCACTGGGCATTTGGCGTCTTTATATAGCTGTTGAGTGAGGTTGATAAAGATTTGTGACACTGAAACCGTAGTGTTGATTCGGCTACCTACCAAATTACTTGTCGGTCGACGCTGTCAAAGGTCTTTCCAAAATCGATGAAGTTGAGGTAGAGAGTTGACTGGCATTCTATACTCTGTTCAATGATGATGCGTAGCGTAGTGTTGGAATTCGATCCGCACATGAGTTGTTCTTCCTGAATCCAGTCAGCCAGCCTGTTCCTGTCGTAATTTTGAATCCAGCACATCCTTTAGTCTCTCTCTCCAGGATGACGCTGTCGTTGAGTAACTTTCCTCACGTGCAAATCTGTTCACCCCAACGGTCACAACTCATCGGAACTTCAAGAATTTTATTTCAAAGTAAGTCGAAATGTTTCTCTGACTTCTAACAGAAGTCTAATCAGGTCTGGCATACATCTAATAATTAGCAAAGAATTTTTTTAGATACCTAGACAGTTGATTGGACAAATGCACTGCCATCTTACTTACTTCTGAAATCCCATTGAACCTAGACAGCTGATTCCCGAGAACTTCAACGTTTAAGGAAAGCTACATCAACCGCTTAAGTTCATTTGTCCACTACAAATTGTTGAGTCATCTATGCACAGTACAATCTAAACACGATTCCATGTGTTTCATTTTTCATTTTCATTTTTCTGGATCATCTTGTTATCTGACAGGAAGTTGCGTTTCAGTTACAACTGAGTTACTGCGTGTATGTGATTTTGTCCAACTTTTAATATACATGAAAAGCGATCATACATCGTCATGACAGGGAGAAGATTCAGACACTCTCAGGGTCACCAGTCTACAAACGTTGCAGTTGTTCACTTGTTTCGTCTTAGAATCTTCAAGACCATGAGAGCTAGACATAATCATGTTCTCTGCCATCGGTATCCTAGTTTAATAACTGAGCTCATATTTAGCTGCATTTAGTTGCGTATAGATTATTTTATTTGTATGGTAGAATGTTGAATAGAAAAAGTTCCAATGTTCTCTTGATCAACATTTGGTTGATGCACATTACCTAACCGTTATTTCGCCTCATGTAAGTTGATCAGCTAAGATTTTTCTCGAATACTAAAGGAATATAACAAGATCACTAAACATCTAGATAACCTCTATGTTGTAGTGTTTCTGACGTCGAACATATCGGCGTAAAGTACTATTCACTTGAAGGCATCTTTATCTAGATTAATCGATAAGTTGTAGACTTTTTAACTTTGTTCATAATAGTAAGCAAATATTTCTGAACTTCTTAATGTGGTCCTACCCAGATGTTACTCGGTGAATTTCTTAAAGAGATCGAATCTATACAGGTCTTCGCTTGATATTGTAATCCTTATGTCAGTGTCGTACCTCAGACTGTGGAGAATTTTTTCAAAAACTCTACCAACTTCCCTTTGTTTCTGTAATCTTAGTGGGCCATGATCTATTCAACAGCAAACTGGTACATTGAGATGAATATCTAGCAAGATACTCAGAGATTAAAATGAGATTAGGAGGTGACTAATAGCTGGGTCTCAAAGCTCAGTTGGCACACCCCAGGACCGGTAACCGTAACGTCTCTGGTTCGAATTCTGCTAAGACCCGGGTTTTCATTTCACCTCCAGTCACCACGCTTTACATAAATACCAGTCTGCCAAATCAGTGCAATCTCTGATAATCCCACTGACAACCAATACAACACTACCTAGACTAAGGCAAGGAAATCTGACTGGGTGCTCAATTTGACTATGATAAAAAAAAAAACAGTTACTTACTACACATCCATACGACAACCGGTTGAAATCCTAGCTGGTTGAAATGGTATTCAGAGATGGTTAGCAGTTGGATTTCGTATCTGAGTCGACAGAAAGCCGAGTCAGTTATCGCAAATCCGCTGGTTTCACTTTTGTCACTGCTAAATTCGTTATTTTGTAGGAAGTAGGACTGACGATGATAGATGAGAAGTTTCTTTGGAAACTAAAATTAGTCCTAATAGAATATTACTCTTCCACTTAGCGAAATCCGTGCAAATAATATCTGCATTCTACTTTTGCTACAAACAGACTCTTGGTTTCTCTTGTTTTTCCACTTGACTCCTGTATATTCCTCAGATGTCTCATTTTCTTGCTGAACAGCATCAACCATATGAATACCAACTATTATTGCTTCTCTTGACAACATCCCACTTAGTACTACTTAAGCTCACTTTAGAAATAGCCACTTCTATGGCCTTACATTAATCTACCTAATGTCATATTTTACTACAGCCCTTCACAGTCAGTCATTATTCTGCTTCAGCTTAATCCTCTTGTGAAGTCATTCATTGTCAACTTTATTTTGTCGAAATCAATGGCCCGTTCTAAATCTTTTATCCCTCTTCCATGATAAACTTATTCTTTATGAGTTAAAAACTTCATATATAGATTTCAGCTAATTCTTGAGAATAAGCTAAAATTGCTTTGGTATCCCTCAAATGATCAATTGGTTTATCTAATCTAATTCTTCGGAAGGTCAGTAGACGAACAAATAGCTCAGTTGGTGTATATGGCGGGGAAGGGAAACGCTGATTTTTCTTGTTGGTAGGTAGTGACAAGCCAAAAACCTTAGATAAGCAAGACTTTCTGAAGATTTCTCATAAACACCCAGCATCTCAGTTAATTTTCTCAAATTCTTCAAAGTTAGGTACTTTAATACAACTAAAAAAGGATTATTTCGTGGATACAAGTTACGGTGTGTAACTTAGGCACAATAACTTCATAACTTTGGGACTTGAGTTTGAAAGTTCTTATCCATCAACTTCTTTCATTATTAAAGCTGGTTATTGCACTTCAACAAATTTATTACTGTTGCCAAAGTCATTTGAGCAGCAGATCACTATTATTAGGAGACTAAAAAGTCATTTATTTTCCGGAAGGTAATGTTGATTTTCAGATGAAAAGGAAATCATCTGCCTTCTGGCTCCAATAGGTTAGTGGATAAGGCTTTGACGTTTTGAAGCAATGTGTCTAAGTGTGAGCAACCTCACTCACTTTTGGTCCAGTACATCCAGCCGGTGAGTTCGAAGTAGGACGAACCGTGCGTCCTAGACTTTACTGGTAGTCACGAAGGTAAACATTACAGACTTAGGTTAGTAAAGAAAATAAAAATTATAGGAACTGAACATTTTCAGGTTAGCCACATATATCATTGGAAAGCTACAAGCATTTCCATTTTGAATGTATATTCTTTTCAATCGGAATGTTTTTAAGCACAATTGTTATTGGCTTGTGGAATTCAAACACGTGGATTTACTGATAACGTTGAACACTATTGTAAACAGTGTACAATAGTAAACTTTTAAATTCTTTTTGTAAACAACTTGTGAAACTTTGTTGATAACCTTGAACTTTTCAGCTATCTTTAATAATTATGTGTTTTTTGTTATCATTATGAGGACATGTATCCTTGTTGATTGTTTTTTTGCAATTGGAAGATCATTGTTATTCATTAAATAATTGGTGTAGTTTTAATAAGCATATTTGGTGGTCGCTCTAAATGTATTCTTTTGGTCAATAAGTTATTGAAAGAGACATATCCTGAAGAATGGATCCGATTGGTGACTACGTTTTGAAAAAAATTACAAATTATTGAATTAAATTTTGATTCAGACAAAACAGTAACTATTATTTGTGTATTATATTCAATGAGAAGTTCTGTGAGAAATGACTGATTTTTGTATAGCTTTTTACATTGAATGATGTCAAGTAGAGAACTACTGATGAAAAGATCTAGACGAGGATGATACAGTTGTTTCTAGTGCTTAAAGGTTTTCAGTCGTCTTCCAGGTGACTTTTATCTGTCTATCGACTGCCATCACTGAAGGAACATCAGTTTCTTCATGGTTCCAGATACGTGATGAGTGCCAACAAGCAAGAAATGTAAGTTAAATGAAGCTTCCTTCAGACTCACTTCCGTCATGTAGCACCAAAATATAATATTGTTTCACCCTCTGTTGATTGATGCAGCATTAACTCCGCCTAGATAATTTGCTCATTTTAGCTCTTCCCCATTATTTATTTTCTTTTGACTTTACTTGTACTTAAATCCACCTAAAAGTTGGTATGCTTTTCAATGAATGGCCTTCTTGAGAAGGGATATTCTCAGCGTTGGGTTCAGCTTACAACAATACATCTCAATAGTTGTTAGCATTTAGTGATAATTAGTCATGGAATTCAAGATATGCTTTCCACTCTGTTTGCGACTGGTCAGTTGTCTGTTTCTATATCTCAGAGTGCATTGGTGTCTCTAATGAAACTTGAAATTTACAATCATCTTTTGAAAACAGCTGGAGCATACATCATATAGCAGGTTTAATATACACTTTACCTTGAACAACCTTCAACAGTATGTGAATAAGGAAGTTTGACATAGCCCAAATAGTAGCAATGCATAGTTTCTAACGGGAACGTACACTTCTCATATGTGCTATAAGCTTGGCAAAACTATCAACATTCTTTTCATTCAAAATGCTATTCTTATATTTGCTTCGACAGTTTAAAGTATGTCTTACAAGTTGATGTGTGAATTTAATTCTTTTTCTAAAAACATCTAATCAAGTGATTTAGAAACGTAAGCCTATCCTGATACAGAAATTAAGAACAGACTCTTCAAGGTCATGAAGAATGAAAAACAACCAATGGGGATTAGCTGTTACAGCTTAAATAATGGAAAATACTGATTATATGATTTTCACCATATCTAAATGAATTGACAGATGATAAAATGAATAAACCTTCAAAATGTCAACTGATTACTTCATCATTTTTCGAACAAAGAAGGCTATTTCATTTTGGTAAGGAAATTGAAAAAATTGTGACACTGCTATGGGATACAACTGGTTTGGAAATACTGCTGGTTCACAGTGGCTTACGGCATGTGTATCATATCGGAAACCAGTTTTTAATAACTTCAAATATGGGTAGATCATTGTGACACTACTTGAATGAGCCTGTAGGGGTGCGTGTTACAATTCATTAATGTTTGATCAACCCTACTTAACTTGATACGCTCTAGTACCTGCTTAACCAGTACTTTACCTAACGTGTAAGTACTGATAACAAAACACGAATCAAAAGAACTGATATGGGAATATATTTGAAGGAGCTATGTATTTAATTAAAGTAAATGTAATGATAATGAATGGGGGAAAAGTTTAATTAACTTACCTGGCTTGTAAGGCTGAGCTAGGGACGCTGAGTACGTGCGTCGTAACCAGCACTAAGGGAGCGCAAAAATGACGTCCAAGCCTGCTAGGATGCATTCTCGTTAAAACAAGACTTTAAACACCTAAAGCATCCGGAAGCGAACTAGAGGTTTATTTAGTTAATTTAGTTTAGTCTATTTATTTTAACTCTAGTTGTCTTTTGGTGCCAGGAAGGTGCACTACAAGACGGTCCACTTTTTGGCTAGTACTACATGCAGCTGCCTCTACAATCTTTGTAATGTTCAACAGAAGCCATTGTACTAGATATCTACCAGGTCATTTCGATAGGTAACAGGAATTAGTAAAGAACTAATATAGACCTATTATTTTGTGAGTAAGTTGTTTCTTCAAGTCTCAGTAGGGTTTATTCGATATATATATATATATATATATATATATATATATATATATATATATATATATATATATGCTACCATTTAAAGGTTAACTAATATAAATTCGTTGAAAACGCCTTCCTTCACTGAACTACTTTTTCTATGATTTATTGAATATATTTAGTGTAATTAAAAAGAGCAAGAACCCTATCACAGTAAAAGATCTCAACGGATTTCTTGGTTATTTTATAAAGCTTGATTTGCGAAGGAATGAAATTCTGTTCATCAGTGACTGTACTGGTCATCATGAATTCCCGAAAATAGTTAGGAATTCTCTTCGTCGCAACCATTTGAGTCCAAATGCCAAAAATACTCAAGCGTCATATACTGATTTACACTGACAAAACTAACGGGTGTTTAGCTGAGCTTGAGAGAAATACTACACAAAGATCTCGTCCGTTATATGGTCTCTTTCAAGAAATTAAATTACATTTCGAGGGTTGGTTTCCTACATTAGTCAAATTTAGATCTGAAGGGGCTAAGACTAAGCTAAAGGGTAGTCTAAAATCAACAATCCCCTAAGAATAACCTTCAGAACATCCTGAGAATTACGTTCACAACTACTGGTCGCAACAGCTCACTACTATGCTTGCTCAAGTTTCATCTCTTGGTCCCAAATCTTTGGAGATATTTCATAAATGACAACTCACTACATACATAACTGCAATTAGAAAATCTAATCAGCCAAGCAAGTGATTTAGTACCAACGTCTCTGAATGAAGTGAATCATTTTAAAGCATGAATACTTGATTATGCTTATAAATTTATGAAAATGAAGCCAAAAAACCAGATTCACATCTCCAAGGAACACTTAAGACAACTTCAACTCCTCAAAACGAACGAGAATATTCCGATCGATCTCTATGATAAGGGAGCGTGTTTGGTGTTGCTTGACCGATAGAACTATATAGGTAAAATGAAGGATATACCATCCCTTAACACCAACTTTTAGAAACTTGATGGAGAAAAGGATGAAACTGAAGAAGAGAAATTCTAAAACCGATAAAAATCATCCTTATAACTACGGCTGATGAGTTCGTAAAAATGAAACCTTTTGAACCAGTTACTCCTAGACTATGCTGTTTACTTATGCTACATAAATCTTGAATACCTCAACGTTGCATTCTCCATATGTTGGGTTCTTTTTACCAGTCAATAGCTCAATGGATCTCACAAATTCTTGAACCATTTTGATGGAATGGGTGCAAACATTCTGTTGATGCGGTAAACAGTTTGAATGTTCTCGGTATGACAGTGATATCACTGGATGTTAATTCCTTATTCACCAATGTACCACTAACGGTTACTGTGTGCTCTATATGTGACTATTTAGACACAAACTACATAGATAGTAGGATACCTACTGATTATTTAAAGCAACTTATCTTGAAGTGTACCCTGAATACACAATTTGGCTTTAACGAAGAGATGTCCCGACAGAAGGATGTTATATCCATGGAATCACCTTTGAGAGCATTACTAGTCGGTTGTTTTGTGGCCTAAAGCCAATGATCAACCAATTGACACTATATCAGAGGTATGTTGATGACAACACATTTGATACAGAAGAAATTCTCAGGCACTTCAGTCACTGTCAACAGCCAATATAGTTTACATGAAAAAAGAAATAAATTGTAAAATTTATATGTTCTAGTAATGAGAAAAGACTATGGTATAATGAAGGTATTCATATATGGTTGACAAACCTCTATATTTAGGTTCCACTGACCAAATGACTTAATGTTATTTGCTCACTGTTTTCACACTATAAAATTTGTTCCGTAAACTGCACAGCAGAGGAGACAGGTTTCTTGAAATCCACCTTTTATTATAAATGGATACCCATCACTTTTCACTGGGAAAACTATGAAACAAGAACAGTTTTACAATTACAAGCACTGCTTCGAAGAAAATATTGTTCTTGAATTTAGAATCCAAACAGAATACTCTTGACGATATTCTAAAAAAACCTTCTTGGAAAGATCGATCGTAAGAGGTTTCATCCAACAAACCTCAGAATAATATATCAGATTTGTTGTTTGAGGATAGGAGGATGGGAGCCTATATTAATCCTTTTGCAGTAGATTTCGATGCTTGTCCAATCCCCTTTTGAACGAGTCATTTGATGATGTGGACACCACTTCTTCTGCGAGTCGGTTCCAAGCGTTGATTACTCGACGCGACAACCAGTACTCTGTGAAGACTATGTTCGCTCCTTGCTTTTGTAGTCTCCTACTATGTCCTCTGAGGTGCTACAACTTAGTGGGAAGAAAAAGAGAAGGTAAATCGGGTTCGAAGTCATTTCTTAGAATCCTGTATAGCATTATTAGGTCTCCCGTCTGTATGCGATTGGACAAAATGAAGAGGTTCAGCTTCTTAAGTCGGTCTTCATAGGTTAGGCTGGCCATCGCAGAGATCACATGAGTGCCTGCCCTCTGAACTCTTTCTAGAAGGTCTGTATCACCTTTCTGACAAGGATTTGCTGCCTGTGTACAATTTTCTATTTTAGACCTAACTAAGAATGTGTACGAACCTCGCCTGGTTAACTAGTTTACTAGTTACTAGCCGGTCCTAAGCCCGGGTAAAGAGGGAAGATTGGGCATAGGGCTAGCAACCCTACCCCAGAAAACAAATCTAACCGCTAAAGAAACTTCAAAGCACAAACAAAATATAAAAAATGAAAACAAACTTATTCCCCGCTGGAATCGGAGAGGCGAAATGACGCCAGTTGGTGAAAGCCTCCCAGAAGCCAATTGGCCGATGTGTCTTCTCTCCCTCGATGAAAGCGAAAGTAAACGTGGGGACATGGAATGTCCGCACCATGTTTGAACCCAGTAAGGCAGCCCAGATTGCAAACGAGATGAGAAGGTATCACATCGAAGTGCTTGGGATTTGCGAAAGCAGATGGAATGGGAGTGGACTCTCCAAACTGTCAACTGGAGAATCAATAATCTACTCCGGTCACCCAGACGCCAACCACGAGCACACTGAGGGAGTGGCTATCATGATGTCCTCAAGAGCATCGAAGGCTCTCATGCAGTGGGAACCAATCTCCTCCACGATCAGGATCATGACAGCGAGATTCAACTCAAAAGGAAGAAAGGTCACAATCATACAATGTTATGCACCTACAAATAATGCAGAGCAAGAGAAAAAGGAGGATTTCTACAGACAACTTCAATCAACACTGGACAAGACGTCAGTTGGCGATATCAAAATTCTGATGGGCGACATGAATGCCAAACTGGGAGGGGACAACACGGGAAGAGAACAAACCATGGGTCGAGAGGCGCTAGGTGAGGTGATGAATGAGAATGGAGAATTGTTTGCAGAATTCTGTGCATTCAACGATTTGGTGATTGGAGGCAGTGTGTTCAGGCACAAAGATATCCACAAAGCGACATGGATTTCACCAGACACCACGACACACTAAAAATCAAATCGACTTTATCTCAATCTCAAGAAAATGGAGACGCAGTCTACTTAACACAAGGTCAAGAAGAGGAGCAGATGTAGGTTCAGACCACTACCTAGTGCAAGGAACCTTCCAAATCAAGTTAAAAGCCTTCAAGGAAGCTGGTGATAGACGACCTCAGTTCAAGTACAACACTCGGAAACTGAAGGATGAAACTACAAAGGAACCGCATGCTGAGTGCAGAAGATCTCCACACTGGTTTCAGGCTAATGAACGCCTGTCTTGCTTTTCCGATTCTGACTTTGACGTCCTCGTCCGTCCCGCCTGTAGTTGAAACAGTGCTTCCTAGATAAGTGAAGGAGGTTACTTCCTTTAAGTTTCTCCCGTTGACGGTGATTGGAGTTTGTTGTTGTTGTTGATGATGGTGGTGCGGTAACTTCATCACGCAACAAATATGCAGGAAGAAGTGGAGATGGATTGGCCATGCACTGAGAAGGCCGACGGAGGACATCACGCGTCAGGCCAGGTACTCGAGTGGAATCCCCATGGGAAGCGACGAGTTGGACGTCCGAGGGTGACATGGAGGAGGTCGTGCGAGCAGGAAATGAGAGCTTCTGGGCTGTCGTGGGACCAGGTTCAAAAGATCTCAGAGAACAGAGGTCACTGGAGGCGTGCTACTGAAGCCCTATGTTCCACTAGGAACCCAAGGGACTAATAATAATAATAATAAAGAATGTGTACGAGATGGTGAACGTGTCACCATTTATTTTCGTAAACGTTCTACGTAATGCCCAGAGAGTCCCAAAACTCCGAGCTGCTACCAATCGACAGTGAGCCGTGGTTTTCAAGTCATAACTCACCGTGACTCCTAGGTCATTGTGGGTCAGTACTGACGGTAAAGGAGTCCCATCAATATCGTAGGTGTTGCTGTGTGTGTGCCCCAAGTGCATGCTCACACATTTACTTGCATTAACAGGCATCATCCACTTCTCTGACCAGGTGAACAAGCTGTTCAGATCTGCCCAAAGCGCATATATATCCTCATCGTTCCTAATTTCCCTCCAGATTTTTACATTATCAGCGTAGAGGACCATAGGAGATCTCAAGATATTTGGCAGTTCATTTACGTATGGGAGAAACAGCAGGAGGCCCATGAGTGTACCTTGCGGCACTCCACTCTCTACTGACTTCCAAGTGAAGAGTTGAGAATTGATCCTAACTCTTTGTCTCCTACCAACAAGAAAACTCTCTTATCCATGCGAGCAGACTGCCAGTGATTCCAAAACTTCCCAGTTTTCCGAACAACCTGGAATGAGGTACTTTGTCGAACGCTTTACTAAAGTCAATGAAAATGATATCTACCGGTATCCTATCACCTTTAGACTTAACCCAACTTTCTCTGGCTGTAAGAAGGTTCGTCAAACCATAGAAATTTCTACGAAGACCGTGTTGTGAACGAGACAATAGAGTGTTACTCTTTAGGTGGACTGTAGTGGCTTTCTTGATTACTCTTTCTAGGATTTTCACTACAGTACTAGTTAAACTTATTGGTCTGTAATTTGATGGGGGCTACGTAGAACCTGCCTTGTGGATAGGTGTTACTATGGCATCCTTACAGTCATAGGGGAGTGTGCCTTCAATGAGAAACAGTTTGGATATAGTCAATGAACCGGCTACATAGAGTGCAAGCTCTCTGAGCAGTCATCCGGTTCCGTTGATTTTTCCAAATCGAGAGTACTTAATTTCCGAAACACATCATTACGATCGACATTCACAGAATTTATTCTGTTGGATATTTATGCTTCTACTATTGGATAACTGTCCACAGAATATTCCTGTGTGAAGACCTCAGCAAAATATCGTAATCATCCTCTAACATGTCCCACTGTGAAGGATAAGTTGTCAAGACTCATCATTTCAATGTGCGTTTATCAATTCACCTGATAATGTAGAGCAAGTATGTAGGTCGTTCGTCTAGGCCCATCCTCAACCACTTTGGAGAACACATCAAAATATGGCCTAGAAAATGGCAGAGAAGACCAATCAACACGTGGTAGATACTAGACATTCAGCTTCAAATACCTTAGTCTATGTTACTAACAAAATTCAACCAAATCTTCTTAAATGTTTACATCTCCACTTACCATATATTATAGAAGCATTAGCAGTTCATAATTTGAAGCCAGAGTTATGCATACAAAACAGTTTGTTACCACGGTCCTAACATGGTTAGTTAGAAAGGCATATGAACATCTTGAACAGTAACTGCTCTCACGTCAAGTTGTCTCAGATATTTCCGGGTTTATTTTATCTTTACTTTGTTTCACATTATTATTATTATTATTATTATTATCGTTCTATTTACAGTTCTTGCGGACATGCTCACACCACTATTGCAGAAGGTCTGGAAGGAAGGAAGGAAAGGTACCTGGCGATTGGAAGAAGGGTCACCTTGTCAAACTCCCGAAGAAGGGAGACCTAAGTGTTTGCAAGAACTCACGTGGAATCAAGCTCCACTCATGTCCACCCCAAGCAAGCAAAATATTAAGCCTCATCATCCTGGAGAGAGAGACTAAAGGATGAGCTGCATTCAAAACTACGACCGGAACAGGCTGGCTGGCTGGCTGGCTTCAGGAAGTACAAATCATGTGTGGACCAAATTGCAACATTGCGGCACGCATCATCATAGAACAGAGTATAGAATGGCAGTCAACTCAACTCTACCTCAACTTCATCGACTTTGAAACGGCCTTTGACAGCGTCGACCGATAAGTAATTTGGCAGGCAACTGCTACAATACTACGGAATACCACAAACCTTTATCAGCCTCATTCAACAACTATATGAAGACGCCACATGCCAGCCAAGTAATTCACAATGGAAAACTACTCAGTAATGCTTTTGAAGTGAAGACAGGAGTAAAACAAGGCTACCTGCTATCACCCATGATCTTCCTGATTGCGGTCGACTGGATCATGCAACAAACAGTGAGGAGCGAGAAGAGGGGGATACTCTGGACCGGGGAATAGATTCTAGAAGATTCGGATTTCACTGCCGATCATGATTTATGTCTAGTGTCACACAAACTTGAAGATCTACAGGCAAAAACTAACATCTTGACAGAAGAGGCAGGACAGCGAAGATGGGACGTCATTCAAGTGAACGTAGAGAAGACACAGGTGATGAAGGTGCCCAACCAACGCCACCACCACCAACAACAACAAGCACCAATCACCATCAACGGGAGAAACTTAAACGAAGTAGCCTCTTCCACCTATCTAGGCAGCACCGTTTCAACTACAGGCGGCGGCACAGACGAGGACGTCAAAGCCAGGATCGGAAAAGCAAGACAGGCGTTCATTAACCTGAAACAAGTGTGGAGATCTGCACTCAGCATAAAGCGTGAACAACATCCGGATTTTCAACACCAAGTCAGTGCTTCTATATGGTTCAGAGACTTGGTGCGTTAGGAAAGGGATTTCCAACAAACTACAAACATTCATCAACAACTGCCTACGCTGGCTCGTTACTGAATCTCAGATGGTCACAATAATAGGAATAAGCAACAAGGAACTCTGGCAGAGTGGTAGGAACTACTGCGGACTACAGAAAATTTGGAAAGCCCGTCTACCCCTTCGTCCGATTCCAGACATGTCTGAATCTACTTACCACCCAATCACGAAATGGCTAAACGAAATCCTAGAACCTGTAAGAAGACGAGTCGTCATTCACTCTCTACGCTATACCTTTGAATTTGTTGATTGCATAAGAGACTAAGACGTATCTAACAAAAGTATGATATCACTTGATATCGAGTCACTTTTCACCAATGTTCCACTTGCCGAAACTATCTCATTCTTATGCGGATGCATACAAGATAACAACATGAATGTTGGGATATTGACCTCCCACCTTAAGGAACTGTTACTTAGATGCACATTTAAAGTTCACTTCACACTTAACGACATGATTTATAGACAGAAAGATGGAATCGCCATGGAGATTCTCACTAGTTCTACTATTAGCACACTGCTTTATGACCAGTTTGGAGAACGAACTCTTGAAATCAACGACTGAGGGTTTTCATCTGTACAAGAGGTGCATGGACGATGCTTTTATTATCTATGATCATCAATATGATTTGAATCATGTTCTACAAACATTCAATAACTGCCACTCCGCAATTAGATTCACCCTTAAGGTCGAAAATCGATTGAAAATTTACTTTCTTGATGTAGAGCTGAAAAAAACAGCTGATGGAAAGTTGAGTAGGCCAATTCACAGAATACTAATGCGGAATGGTCAAACTGACAAACTTTAATGGCTTGGTCCCTATGAGTCATAAGCGAAATGTGATCATATCTCTTGCCACTCGCATTAGATGAATCTGCGGTCCTGATTGAAAACGGATTCCCATCACGCTTCATAGATAAACACATCAAACCTAAACCTTGCAGACAGAACCTTACCACTGTGCCAAAAAAGATACTGTATATGAATCTCAACTTCGAAGGTGATTCTGCCGCTGAGGCTCTAAAAAGGAGGACATCAAACGCTATAAGGAGAACATTCTTTGCATCAACGCTGAGACTAGTATTCTCTTGTCGTTCAACGATTTCTAACAACTCAAAGGAGAAAATTACGAATCTGACCACTTCTATGCGCATATATCAATTCACCTGCTGTTGCGGAGCCAAGTATATAGGTCGTTCAACGCGACTGTTATACAAAAGGGTTCAAGAACACTATCCGCATGGTTAAAAAGAGGTAACAATGGAGCTATAAGGAGTGTTATAATTGAACACATCGTGAACACGAATCACCTCATCTCAAAAACCTCCTCCGTAAAGTCATTTATAAAGTGAAAATAAACCTCCCAAAGGCTGTATACCTTCGTATTCTCTGCGTCGCCAAAGCTATTGACATTCAACTGGAGAAACCTGAACTGTGTACACAAAAGAAGCTTGTACAACCCCTTCTCCTTTCATGGTCTGAGTTTTCTGTCTCCTCCACTACCCTTTTTTCTTTTCACCTTTCTGTTTCGACACTATTTACTTCTTAAGAAATTCGCTACTCATTCTCGTCGCTATGTTCTGCTTGATCACAATTCAGTTTCCGAACTTCTTGTTCAAATTTATTTTGATTAATATTCACTAGTCATCAGTTTCTTGGGTTTTTGATTCTAATGACAAGTTATTTATTAACACTATTTGTGTCGCCATGCTTGACAAACCGTTTTTAACTATCAAATCCTCAAACTAGGGAAAAAAAGTAAAAATTTGCGATTGTACAGTTTTGAAAATGAAATCGCCGAAAAGCGATTCTTCGCTGAAATACTTGTTCTTCCTTCACAACATTCGTAATTCTCAAGGAAGCTGAAATAGAAAACATTTTCAAACTAACCAAGCAAACATTTGAAGGAAATCATTTTACAGGGATAGGGGAAGTTAAAAAAAAACTTCATTCTCAGATGTCCTCATCAGCAAAACACTCGATAGTACCTTACAGACTCAAGTGCAAAAACAAACCACACACACAGGTCAAATTTTGAACCACAACACCAATAATCTTACAATTCACAAAAAATGTGTACAAACACCGTTCTGAAGAGCAAAAACACATTGCAGTACTGGAGCACTACGGAAAATCGAAAAATACCTGTGTAAAGTGTTCAAAGTCAATGGTTATCTGTTCAACTTTATCAAAAAGCTTTTATCAGAAGAACAGAAGATAGGTCAATTACTCTGTAGTGCACCTTTCCAGCACCAAAATACAACTAAAGTCAAAATAAATAGATAAAATTGAATTAACTAAATAAACTTCTAGCTTGGTTTGGGTTCCAAAAGGTTTTTTAAGTTTTGTTTTAACGAGTACTCAATCGAGCAGGTTTTGAGGTCATTTTGCGCTCCCTTTGTGCTGGTTAACACACACATCCTCAGAGTCCCTAGCTCAGACATGTTAGTCAGATAAGTTGAGTAAACGTCTTTTTTGAAAATCACTTCCACATTTATTCTGTTTTAACACATTGCTGTTTCGAGCTTATTCCTAAATAACTGTCTTTTTGATTTATGTTTCGCTGCCAGTACTTATACATTAGGTAAGCTACCGATTAAACGGATGCTAAAGGACATCTAGTTTAGTAAGGCTGGTGAGGTGTTATGCAATAGTAACACATCCAGTCGCCTACAACGCTCTCCTGTATCGAAGATGTCTCAAAAACTGTCAGTCGATTGCTCCGTCCGTTCGGGATTGCAGTAGCATACAACCCAACAAAATCACTACAGAGCATGTTATGCATGCCAAAGAATCGGTTGCAAAATAGAGACAGGACAACTATAATCTACAAAATCAGTTGAGGAGATTGTTCATGACACTACGTTGAGGGAGTCTAGACATCAGACTGTTCAGAGAATTCATGAACACTAACTCTCAGTAAAGCGACAATACGCCGCCTTCTTGTTTTCTATGCACACAGACATCATAGATTCCACTGGAAGAATGGGAAAACCCTTCAAACGGTGGGTCGAAAAGCTACAAGAAAATTTCTAGAAGTCAATTAGCAGACACGTAGGGGATATAGAATCGATGTACATTCTACCTAAGCAAAAAGCATTCTTCCGCGAATCAACTACTGATTGACCAAACAAATCAATAATGAAGCACAGTGTGACAAATAGCATAATTTCATTTTAACAAATATTTTCTACCAGCGTGACTGAATGAAATTTAAGGTCAAAATCTCACCCTCGTCTTATAATTAGACAACATCCAAGGCCAATAAAAACGTTACCTAAACATACAAATATGCTTCACTTCGAATGAGGCGACCTGCTTAAACCTTTGGTTTCCAAAACTTTCCCACCGACCCCAATTCGTCAAATCCTTCACTTTCAATTTGTTTTCATCTATTAAATGTCTTCTAAACGTATCGCGTACTCTAACACATTTTTAAGATGTTTTCAAACTGTTGTTTCTCAAGCTAAGAAATAAAAAAACAAAGAAAAAACGTTATGCCGGGTAGAAATGGACTTATAAATGCTCAAGAATACAGCACATTATTACTCCTAGGATACCTATATGGAAGTGCACATTTTTGTACTGACTGATTGAACTATCACCATCAAAATTATACCCGATTCTGTGTAAAACCATCTGCCCGACAAAATATATCAAAGCTCAGAGAACACTAAACCATGATCAGTCTTATACACTTAGCAGTCGCTGAGTGATGTTGGTTTGAGTAATCAACGGCAGCATCGTCTCCCTCATTGTCGCACATATGCCTTGATGATAATGATTGCCAACAAACACGAAAGCTAGATAATACAGGACGTCCTGATGATTGACTCTTAACGTCCAGCACCAAATTGTTCAGCTAAATTTAGAGTGTAACGTAATCGTTTAGAAACTATGAAGGCTATAATTTGCAGTCTAAATCACGTCATAACACAGGTAATTTTCAAGAGTTATGAAACAGTGAAAAGCAAAAGTTCAGCACTAACTCATTCATATCTCCTAGTTGATGAATATTAATATTTCAAACTGAATTTGTAGGCTTTATCGCAGACGATTTATCC
>OX104134.1:23160916-23238416 GCA_944470555.2 Heterobilharzia americana | reverse complement strand
AGCCAAACTGAAACATGGAATGAATCCATGTTTGAGCAGTGCAGGTGAATGTAGACTTAGAGGGTAGATTAAGGAGTGACATCGGAAATTGGTGGTTGGACAACTCTAGGCCAAATGACTTAAAATAGGTGGCAGTGGCGAAATGCAACTACACATTATCTTAACACCATCCTTATCGCTATATCAAATTTCATTGTCCGCCTTACACCCTCTACTTTTTAGTTTTATGACTTCATACCAATTTTGGTTACATTTTCCCATCCATTCCCCTGTCTTTCATCTTGGTACCTAGTGTAGGGTGTAGCAACTTGGAACATTAGGCAGAAATTTCAGTTCCCAATGTTGTTATCTAGTAGTTGATTGACTGAGGCATAAGTCTGCATACTTTGAGAAAATACTGAGTTTCTATTATTTCTTTCTATTGATAAAACATAATTCACCATTTTTCCTCCGATTATATGAACACAGCAGAAAAGAGCAAGTCTGATATATTGGTGTTTTTTTCAACAGGAGAAAAAAAAAGGATTTCAACTGCACTTAACAAAAAACTCTATCTGACTACATGTGATTCAGAATAGCAGTCAGATGAATAACATTTGAAAATTAAGACAAATTTTAAAGCTTCCCATTGAATAATAATAATAATAATAATAATAATAATAATAATAATAATAATAATAAGCTCTTTTTGAGAAGCAATTATTATTGTAACCCACCTTTTGTGTAAGTTTTACACTTTCTGATTACAAAATTAGAACAAAGTGACATATATTGTTGCACTTCTCGCCATCATTACCATTAAAGTAACTGGGCTGATCGATATTTGTGTTTAAAATCTCTTAATGACTAGAAAGAAATATTCACACTGTGTCAAATTCTGGAATACAGGCACGCTTACTAAGGCCCAACAATAGCTGTATTGTTCGACTTGAAGGCTGCATTCGACTCCGTTGATCGAGAAGACCTATAGCAATGTCTCTCAGTGAAAGGCGTACCGAGTAAGTGTATCACCTTATTGAAGGCTCTCTACTCGAACACTTGTGGGCGTATCAGGGTCTATGGTGAGATGTCCGAAGAGCTGTGCTCGTTGAGTGGTATCCGTCAAGGGTCCCCATTCCCTCCATTCTTATTCAATTTTATCACAGATATTATTATGGAGGTCTCTATCTCCTCACATGACTACACAGAGGTTGACCTGATCGCGGGAGAATTTTCGTTAGACTTGGAATACGCAGATGACATAGTCCTCTTAGGTGAAGATTCTCACAAGATGCAGAGTCTTCTGAAAAATTTGAGTTGCGGTTTGAGAATGTTTGAGATGCGTTTCTCACCACCAATGTGCGAACTCTTGCACCAAGATTGGTATTCAACCGTACCTAAACTAACAATAGACAGTGTAGTGAGTGAGTGTGTTCATTACTTCACGCAAATGGCAAGAAGGACCAGGCAGGGGGGTTCAGTGGCTGATGAAATCTGCACGAACACGAAAGGCTCGGCTGCCTTTCATCCATTTAGGCCACATTTAGCACCGCCGTGATATCCAATTGGTCAACAGGGGCGAGTGCACTCCACAGCAGACCGCTTTGATCTACTCCATGGCTGTGAAACATGGCCATTGAAGGTGGAAGACATGAGAAGGTTTCAGGTGTTTGACCACCGTTACCTTCGTAGTAGAGGCCGTATTCCGTGGTGTCACCAAGTGAGTAACGCTGACATCAGGTGTAGAGTTTTAGGGAAAAGGTAAGTCAGTTGACAAGGTTATCAACCTTCGTCGACTGAGATGGTTGGGATACGTGTTACGTACGCCTAGTCGCTGATTGCCTCGTCACACAATGTTGGCCGAAGCAGGTTCAGGCTGGAAAAAAGCCCGAGACGGTCAGTCTAAAACATGGCACCAATGTATGAAGTCTCTGACTGTTGGTTTGAACCATTTGGGGCGATGCAGACTAGCCGGTTGGGGCCCGGGCAACAAGAGGAACCAGAGATTGGAGACTCTAAGTGATATGGCTCACAACCGATGCCAGTGGTGCAGATGCATACACACATTATCCTCATCTTGACGATGCTATACCGAATCTCACTATTTTCTCATTCTTCCTTTCTCTCTTTTCGTACTTCATATTTCTTTTGATTAGATTTTCGTTTCTTCATCTTGCATTTTATTGCATTGTTACTTGATGCACTGATATGAGATGTGGCAACTTGGACTGTTACGCAGCAATGCCTGGTCCTACGTTGATTTGGATGATGATGATGATGGGATTACGATGTATAGGGTGTTTTATGGTAACTGTGTTGTACTGGATCTTTTTTCAAAGTAAGCTAGATTTGTACAACTATGTTGTGTTAGTAGCTTTGCAATAACAGGTCTAGCTCATAGTTTCTGCATGTACCTCTATGTAATTGATCAGTTACATTATTCATATAATTGTGCCTTACAAAAATGACTGTAAATTACCATGCCTAGTGTATGTGAATCATGATAGTGGTTAAGAAGATTGCTTACTACATTACTAGGCTGTTAGTTTTTGTACAGCTTGAATATGCATAGGTTGATCGGTAATGCAAATGCTCGGTTAAGATAGGCCTCTGATTTTGGTGGACCTTATGCTGTCTACCTCACGTTTTCGACCAAGCTACTTACAATACTTTTTGCACAACTCATAGACTACCAAACAAGTTGGCATGTAATTATTTATTAGATTGTGGTTGAAAGTGATCATTATACTTCGTCGTGGGTATACTGTTCACTAGTGTATGTCATGGGTTCTAACCCAGCTCCACCTGCAAACGTCTGAACTGCCAAGTAGTATCACTAGCCCTCACACGATAGGTGTGGTTTATCGTCTACTGTAAGAATAAGCACAGGGTTGTTGAGTGGCTTTCGATTCGAGTGTAGGCACTCAACTTTCAACCGATAGATCAAAGGTTTGAAGTTCACACAACCGTTGCAGGTTGAGCACCACGTGGGCATCGAAACAATACACGTGACTACATATGCTTATTCAGCGACATTCTACTAGTTTACATCGATCATCTATAGTGAATAGTCCACTGACACTGCATCGATCAAAAGTTAATCACTGAATGGTTTTGTAAATGGATTCATAATATACCCGCTACTTAATGCTTGTACTGTTAAAATCCTCATACCAATAGGATGAAATCAATATTCAGGAAGCCTAAAACAATGCTCAATAGAGGAAGTCATAAAAAAAGATAATAACTCATTGCTAAACATACTAGGACGTGATGTTGAAACATTGAATGGGGTAGAAGAATTTATTAGAATCTGTTGAAGACGTGCAATTTCTGCTTCATATGGTTCTATGATAGCACGTAAACGATCTTCTTTACTGGAGTAAATCTCTTGATTTGAAAGTAGAGATGACAAACTGGATTTATTTAAAATGAAATTATTTGTTAGCGCTTTATGGCTGACACGTCTAACTAACTTCTCCACTTTATCGAAGGCTTGATTGGCTAAACTTTGAGCTGATCTCTTTTCAATTGACTGAACTGAAGATTTTTGAGCTTCGCAATTTGTGTTTTCTGATAAAGAACACGATGAGTCATTTAAATGTCGATCTTCTGAATACTGATGTAGATAACCCTAAAGAAAGTTAGAAAAAAAGAAAGAATTTACTGTTAATGGAATGAACAGATTACTAGTTTCTATACAAAAGTGAAATAAGGAGTGATTACGTGTAGCGAGGTTTTGGTTGAGCGGTTTATGGAGTCACTTTAAAAAGCCCTTATTTTAGTTTCTAGATATTTGAATCTCCCATTTACATGCGCCTTTATACTCCACGGCTAATGTTTGTTACTTTCTGCATTTGTCAAGGCTATTCTATTAGTGGTCGATTTCACTTTTAACACACCAACACCCTCATTTTTTGTTAAAGTCAAATCCGCTATATATATATATGTTGAAACGATAAAAATCCATTCATGCAGATCGCTGTTCTGCTTTGTTTAGCACTTTTCTGTAGATTTCGAAGCTGTTATTATCTGAAGGACTGAGTTAAAAGCCTTATCGTTAGCCAGTATCATATCAGAATATCTGAATAATTGACCAAGAATAACAATCCAACCAAATAATTCAGACTTTGGTGAACGAAGCAATCATCCGACGCACGGAAATTGAACAGCTATGTGGATATCAAAGAAATCATCCCACATAATCTCACTGTTTGTTAAATCAATAGAAGATACACGAAATCAGGCAGTTGCATACATCAAAAAAATTGTTGCCTACTTCACAGTCTACAGGATATGAGTGTTTATTCACGAAAAAGCTTAATTAGAGAATAAATGATCAAACGAGAACTCCATCGGTGGCCTGTTTAAAATTTTTGGCTACTAAAAAGTTTCGATTGCGTGTATAACATAAAATTACATCTTTTTTTACTTGTTTTAATCATTAAAATGACAACGCATCCTCAAATATACTCTCGTGCATTCTTAAAATATCTTCAACCTATCGTCACCCAAGTTAGCAACAAAATTACAAAACAAATATGAACGCAGATGGCAGTGGGCTCCTGAGCGCGCAACAGTTCGTTACATAACTATCACAGCAATACCTAGCATGAAGTGGAAATTTTCATACTGGCTGAATGATCCTTCACCACCGAACCCAAGGGTACTTTTCTGTTAGTGCCACCTCCCCTTGAGACAATACACTTACAAACTAGATGATAACCTAACAACTAGTAGTTGTGCCTTACTGCTGATTATACCGTTGTTATTAACAATATTTAACTGAGATGGTTGTTCAACTTGAAAATGATGTACACGGAGTAAATTTCTTGAAATATATTATTGTCTGGAATAAAGTGATTCTTGTTGTTAAAAATAAAAGGACATATTTCATGCTTAGTGACTATGTCTTGGAGTAATGTTGTGAAAGGGGTCCATGTGTCACTAGGTAGTTAAACGAGAAAAAAAAGATGGTTGTTAGGTCGTTATAGAATAAGCACATGTATATATGGCAGTGAAACACGACCATTAAAAGTAGAAGACATTAGAAGGCTTCAGGTGTTTGACCACCCTTACCTTCGTAGCATAGGCCATGTTTCGCGGTGACACCATGCGAGCAACGCAGAAGTCAGGTGTAGAGTTTTAGGAAGGAGTGGAAAGTCAACCGATAAGGTCATGAACACTCATCGACTAAGATGGCTGAGCCATGTGTTAACGCATACGTTGGGCGATGTTAGGTGAAGTAGGTTCAAACTGGAAAAGAGCTCATGGGGGCCAGACTAATACATTATATATATATATATATATATATATATATATATATATATATATATATGTATCTTTGTCTTTCATGTTAGTGCTTTGTTGGTTGAGGTGCTGATGTCAGGTGTGGCAACCTGGAGCAGTAATCCCAGCTCTAAGTTGATATCGACTGGCTGATTGCCCTCGCTCTTCATTGTGGACAGAGTCAGCTGGAATCAGTCTTCCATTATGGTCCGTTTGTTGAAATGTTACACAGTGAAAGTGTCATTTACTGGATAATGTTTCGGATATAATTTATTGTCCATATTCATATTCATGATATGAATATCGTAAGGTGAATTTTAAAAGATTCACTGCAATGGTCAGGGGAGATCAATTCAATAACCCCACTCAGGTCCTGCATGCATGTCTCAGAGACACAGCACACATTCATGCATAGAGATTCCAAAATTCTGGACAGCACTGCCTGCTGTCCCATATAGCATAAAGTTCAGGCTTTGGAAGACCCAATATTAAATTGATGGATGGGTCTTAGGAGTGAGGTTTTGATGGCTTCAATCGGTAACAATGGCCGCAGAGAGACAGGTATAAAAAGCTTAATATTTATGTCGGGAGGTGAAGGAAAAAGAGGAGATGGAGTTTATGACGATAAATTAAGTTTGATTGGGTCTTGAATACTACTGAAAGTTTACGGGTGATTGACACTTCCTGGCTGTTTCTGCTTAACGGACCTGAAAGAGAAAACAACTTGTGTGACCGTAGAGCCCAGTGGACACCTGCCTGTCACACACAGCCCTATGGGGAATGTAGTTTTCCGATTTGATTATTCTAACGCTGGATAGAGAAAATCTATGCCATCAGTATCTGAAGACCATAAGGTGGAGAAAAGTGTGATATTTTCGGTGTCAACCTTTTCTAATCTTCCCTTTGCATAGGGAAGGTAGCATAAGGTGTGGCACTGCGTCACCCAAGCGGAATATATCCCTACTGTCACAACCCAGACGTTCACAAATACGACTTCGAGCTCGGACCCGTATCATAGCGTAACAATTTACACTTTAACGGTGACTGCTTTACCTCTTGCTAATGTTCAACTGACCTATCACGCATGGTAGGACATCAGACTAGTTCTTTGGGTCATTGCGATATGCTGGTGCGACCACGTCAAATAGCAGTTATCAGTTAGGAACATAAATCCAAAGTAACCCACAGACTTCGCAAAAGTCGCCTGCACTTGTGAGTGTCGAAAAGAGACGCCAATCTATTTCAAGTCTGCATTAATGCAGAGGAGTAAAACATGATAATTTGCCGCTAAACACCTTTGAACATGGAAGTAGAAAATTACTGAGTAGAGTAACTGAGGTACTAGGTAACGTGTGGGAGTCAGAGACAGTCCCCTCTGACTAGTCTACTTCACTGACCATTTCAGTTTATGAGAAAGGAGAGAAGTCCTCCTGTGATAACCATAAGAGAATCAATCTAAATAATGTCGTGTCCATGATCTTTGTGTCCACAGTCATCCGATGCCTAACCGTAGCACGAGAACAATAGACTGGTGAATCCACGCACTTTTCAGACTTAGATGAGAGTGCGTACGTCAAATCTTCACCCTTCGACAGGTTCAGGATGACAGGCATACTTACCAGCCCTAGAGATAGCATTCGACTCTGTCGACCGTGAGGCGCTTCGGCAGTGTCTAGCTGTGAAGAGAGTACCGAGCAAGTATATAACGATAATCAAAGCTGTCTATTGGTGTGTATGGTGTAGCCATGTAATGGCTTGTGGAGAGCTGTCATCAGAGATGACGACAACGAGTGATGTCCACCACGGAAACCTACTGTTGGCATTTCTGTTCAATTTTATGGTATATGTGTTGATGGACATAACCTTAGGTACGTCTGACTTCACAGGGATTGGCATACTCCCCTACCTGAAGGTCATCTGGTTGACTTGCAGTAGGCAGATGACATTGTCCTGCTAGCTGAAGACGCTGACAAAACGCAGGCTCTTCTGAATGTGTGTGTGTGTTCAGCTGGCATCTGAGTATGTTTGACTGGCGTGCATTTCGCATCTGTCAAATATGTAAGATGATGCTGTAGGACTGGCCTACAACTAATCCCAGTGCTAGGAGAGTTGCATCACCTCAAACGAGCTGGTTGCTGACGGAATCTCAATCGGTATTTGCCAACTTCCATCATCTGTCACGCTGGCTCCACCGAAAGTCCAGTATACTGTGTTGCAATCTCTTCCGTCATGTTATACGCTTGTGACAGATGGCCGTTGAAAGTATGAGACACGGACTAGTTACAGAGTTTGGATCGTAGATGTCTTCTTAGCATTGCTCACGAATGATGCAATCAACATGTGAGCAATGATGAGGTCAGGTTAAGGATACTAGGCAAGGCAGGCAAGTTGATTCATCAGGTTTCAAACCTTCGAATGACTCAGGTGGCTTGAACATGTGTGTTGTGTATGCCGAGTCATCTTGTACCTCGATGAGCCATGCTACAGGAAGTTGGATAAGATTGGAAGAGGGTTCAGTGTGATCAGACCTAGACGTGGTACCAGTCAATGAAGTCTCTGACTGTTGGTCTGAGTCGTGTGGGTGATCCAGACTGACTGGTTGGAGTTCCAAAGATCACAGGAATCAGTGGTTGAGAACGCTTGCTGACATGGCTGGAAACCAGTCACAATGTTCAGATGTATTCAGTTTTTGACGTCTAAAAATTGAGTATTTTCACTAACCTTAGACTTCAAATTCTCTCTCCCAAACATCTTTGTCCGCCTTTGTATCAGTCTTTTTCTATTTCCATTTTATTCTGTGACATCATCAATATCAAACTGAACTTGCGAGGTTACATTTTGCCTGCTTTATTCGATTAGATTTGAAACTGAGACATTAAACGAAATCACTCAGTATTAATAAGGAATTTGCAGCACTTTACCAATTGACCCTGGGTGATTTTAATACCACTGAAACGTTTTTTGTCGGAAACACAACCTATCTTTCCATCAAAAAGATCGATTCCGTGTGGATTGCTTCTCTTAGTTGAATGAGAACTACGTTCTGCAGAACGAAGTGTAATCAAACCAGTATCTCGTTCATTTTAGGCTGCGCCTATCGTAATGATCAAGAAGAAAAAAAGTTCTTTTTGAAGTTCTGCTTTTCTGACTGGATTAAATGCTGTTTTCGAACGCTACCATTATCCAAATAGCTGACTATAGTATCAATCCATGATTCAGAGCAATGTGCAGTAATACACATGAGTTTTCAAATGGCAGCTACTTCTGAATGCGATGAACTGTTGACTATCATCAAGGAACATGGATTTTCACTTTACAATACCGTGTTTAATCCAGCATAAAAATTAGTCCGGTGATTCTTCAACCGGTCGATACAGTAAATGTCATTATCCCAGATGTAGCAGTTTACTTTGAAGATTTTATAATAGTCTTAATGATGGATAGTGGCTAGCAGAGGGATCCAGGACGCGCATTTCGTCTTATTTAAGACTCGTTGGCTGGGAGTGCCTGCCTACCAGTGAGCGACATCATTGCTGCTAAGACTCGACTCAATCGCCTCAAACGCTAGAGCGTTGCCTACTAGACTACTGAGTCACACGAAGCATTACAATAACGAATATAACTAATTCTGCAACGCATAGTAGACAGTGTTATTTTGGGAATTAGTTGTGCATCTGGCATTTTTCTGGTTGATGAACAAACCCTGAGAATATTCATACCATCCAGAAAATATCTTCATACTCAATATCCTTTAGTGATTAAACAGTCAGTACTCAGCGTTTGTGCTTTCAATGCACACCACACAACCACTGTTAAGTCTTGGTAAATATTCCTTCATAAACTAGATAGAAGAGTGCGCTGCAGCTATGTCAACTTCAAATCTTTTATGAACACATAATGACCCAAAGCTGTCGATGGTCGCAGCGGTTGGTACATCCACTTATGAAGTGGTCTGAATCATTCTAAATATTTTTTTCAAATTAAAATGCAATCAAGCGTGCAACCCCAAGATTGGTTGCAACAGAATGAAAAATAGTCAAGCAGATAGAAAAAGAAACATTGTTGGTCTTTACTTAGCTATATAAACCTTCCATAGGGTGACCTACACTTCAAAGATTCACGCTTCTAAGAAGGTATAATCGTTTTATCTATTTTGGGATCAAAAACTTGGATTTATGCAAATAGACTACGACGGTGAACGTCTTCAGATCCATTAGTGATTTACAGAAGAAGTCTTTCAAATGGTTGCATTATCCTGATATTATAATAATAATAATAATAACAGTAATAATGCTAATACTAATACTAATAATAATAGTAAAATCACTTTATTTGAGATAATATTCTCGATATATTGTGGAATTCTCTCAGTGTGCAATATTTCAACAAATTTATTCCTTTTGAGATATTTTCAAATGAAATAATTATACCATAGCAGTAAGGTAATCAGTAATATATAACGACCAGTTGTTGTTAGGCTATCGCCTGACAGACAGCTGCTACCTTGACGTGGTGGTCGGGCTTGTATATCACGATGACCCAACAAGCTGTGCTGGTGGAATGCTTATCCCCTCGAGGTCTTACCATACCATACTAGGTAAAAAGCAGTTACTTTTACCCTTAACATGTTCTTAAACAATGAAGTGATGCATTATGATGGCTTAGATCAGTCTTCAGTGGTAAGTAGTAATCCAAAACCACAGGACGTATGTCCGACTACACCTTCCATAATACAGGCCATTTTTGTAGCATCAAAAAGGCCGTAGGTGACCGGCCTCTAGCAGATTTCCCCTAAGCCCTGCGACCACGCACTAACCTTTCTTTTTCAGGTACCTCAAGAAGACCTAGCATCACACGGTATGGATAGCCAGGAAGTGCCAACCGTCCTCAAAACTCTATCAGCGCTCAAGATGTTAGGCTATCGTCTGGTTGGTTTGTGGGTAGGTTTATGCACCAGGGGAGGAATAGAAAAGCACTCTTGAATCCTATGTCAGAAGTTTATTCAGCCAGTATGAAAATCTTTGGTTTCAATTAATTAACCCTGTGATATATTAATGATGGGTAGGAATTCTAGATGCGCGTTTTGTCCTAGTTGGGACTCGTCAGCTGGATGTATCTGCCTCCCGGTGGCCTTTGTTCTCACTAAGACTCTAGTACAATTAACAACATAATCCAGTATTAGTTATATGACATACTTTTATGTGCTCAGAGGCCCATTGCCATGAACCATGATACATTGAAAACGTTTTAAAAACCCGTGACAGTAAGTATCACGATTTGTTGACATTTGAATGATTATCAAAATCCAAATCCATTCAGCTACATTGTGCACATTCGTGTCTCGTGACCTACTAGTTCGAAGTCATCTCGCTAAACCACCTTGAATGATCCAAACAAGTTCAAAAGGAGCAACTGGATGTGATATATTCGGTTGAAAATATTTTCGTAACCTAAGATTTGGATAGGCAGCAACGCATGCTCACCATGAGAACTGCAGGTCTCAGATTCGATCGCTGGTGAGGACGTGGGTATGCACCATCAAGGGGTCACATACTATGCCAAAACATCAGTCAAAGTTTCCAGGTTCTCCAGTTATGTCGGTCCGTGATGAACGCAACCTGACCAGTCAGCATCGAATCTAAGAAAGATGCAGACAATAGTAACCATTTTCATGGATGACACAGTTGTATCCGATCACTTCCGTCTTAGCTCTTTCGGTTCCTGTAACTGATGTTCTAAGGGTTATTTGTAAAGATGAAACCTTGCAACACACAACCGACTTTGTTCGAAATGAATGGTTGAAAAAGCCGCTAACTGATAGGTTACAACAACCTCCCTGTTAAGATTTCGCATGATAAGTGATGGCCTCATTTTCAACGTCAAAACGATTATCTCTCAATCACTTTGAAGTCAAGTCCTATGTCATTTCATTGTCATCATACATGAATTGAAAGTATGAAATTTACTTCTTGTATCTACGCCTACCGGTTACAAATAGGTCGGAAAATTTACAACTGTCGATGCATGTGCACAATTCCAACATGCTGCCATACATCTTTGGTCACACATATAATGTCCATTGTCAAATATAGGTTTATTTGGCTGGGACAATTAATGAAACCACCTATCTGGTACTGACTGATACACTTATAGTGTTCTGAGATCATATCTATCTATCGGCCAAAACCAACAACCCTACAAATATCCCCATGTTTCAGTGTACCGAAAATCATTGTTATGAATAATGTATCATATTTTAAGCCACAGTAATTCGGAGATTTCTGACGGTAAAAAGTCATAAGGTTAATGCGCACACCGTGCCATCCATCGTTCAACGATACAAGTAAATACACTGAGACAGCTCTATTTAAATGAAGGGAAGAAAATGCATCAAAATTCTGCTGCTAAGCACGATTTTGTTTCGACTCCAATCACAATCCAGTTAAGTGGAAACTGATCTCTTAAACCATAGCTACCTTAGAAAATCTGACCAACAATAACTTGTATTTGTTTACCGAACGACACCAAATGAGGTTGTAACAGATTAAAAATCCCCTAATGAATTCATATAACCTAAATTATGGGCGGTGTGTGCGTGTGAAATCCTTATATCCAAGTAACAGAAAACCATAACTAGTTGCACCTCTGCCACACAAGTGTATCTTCTTTTCTAGTGAGAACTTTCATCATAGAACGATAGAATAATTTAGCTAACATTCAATATCCTCGTCTTACAACAATAATAGTAGTAATGCAGCTTAACGTCAACTTGCAGGTTTCTCCACTCATTTGTTGGCCACACCTATTGCACGAAGCCTGGTGATATAACCTAGATGTCCAAAAACCTGAAAGATGGAGTCAATCACCAATAAACCACAGTTGCTTATCAACATCTTAATCACTTTTATTGCGACTAGTTACTATGCGATGACTTTTTTCTTACTACAAGTGTTTAAATAACGCAAATTTACCCATACACTTCAAATAGCAGACAGTCAAGATTTTATCTTCACCATTGTTCCTAGTTCCCAATCCTTATTACGACTAATTCCCAAGTGATTACAGCAATTCAGGATTATGCATAGACTCATTGTTACACCTTGTACGTTGATCAATTGATTAGTGTAGAATCGATTAAATAGAATGACACAAAAAGTGGTACACTATCTAAATAACTCACAAATAGGTGGAAAATGATTAGCACTTTAAAGTGGAAGTGAAATCACAAAACAATCCTAGGAAAATTATATTCACCTGTTCGGAAGCCATCAGCAATGAAGATAATTCTTCATCATACTGTTTTTTCAAGGTTGATAGTGCGTCATCGTGTTCAGCAATCAACATTTCTGCAGCCCTTTTAACACTGACTAACTCCAGTTCAAGCTTGGCTAACTGTTTCTTTGATTCAACAACTTCATTCTGTGCTTGGTTGTAGGCCAACTGAGACTCGACAAGCTCAGACTCTTTGCTTGACAAAATAAACTGTAAACGGTGTTTAAGTTCCTCATCAGGTAATTGGTCCAAAGTGTTTGAGATGAATGTAGACAAGGTGGGTGTGATAGAGTTTTCTTTTGATGTACTGGCAAAGCAGTCCTCATAATTCGAAGTCTGCTGCTCATGGCTAGGATTATGAGAAAACATATTTTCCGAAAATACACCGAGATGTTTACAAATCAGTTGAGAAAGCGATAGTTAGCCTTCCCTGCATTGGATTTATGAATGCTGTTTGAGTTGATTTATCCTTCAAGAAGGGATAGATTATCAAGATAAGCTGTGAGAATGATAAAACAAAGAATTTATAACACCCTTCACTAAGTGTTGCTGGAAAAATATTTGAATGACTTTCATAAAACCAAACTAAAGATGAAGAGTATCAAACAGTCATGTATTAATTCAATTTGGAGATTTGTGGGGATTCATTTATTGATTACAGGTTGGTATTCGTCATGTTGACTGACATCAGTTGAAATCGTGTATTAGTTTGTCAGATACCTTAAAACATTTGCAATATTTTTGCAATGTCTATTCTTAAGGTTTACTTCTATGTATCGAATGAATAATTACTTTCTTTCAGTTATCAGTCAGTCAGTATCAATATAGCACTTGGTTAGGACTATTGTTTAACGATCGAAGTTGCTATATCTCATATCAGTATATAAAATACAAAGATGATTCTTTTCCAAGAGTGAGAAAAATTTACTGGGTGTCCAAACCTAGTTTCTTCTTATCCTCAATACCAACTACACATAAAGTTTTTTTCAAGACTGCTATCATGAAACCACATACCAGGTTCTGTTATATTTCAGTAGATTGATTGTCGAATAACACAGTTTAGCTTGTATCCCTCATCTGAAATACAAGATTCAAAATGACAGATGGAGAGGGTAAACAATAACATGTATACAAGACGATACCTACTTAGAATAGAATCTGTCTATTCTGACGATCCATATTGCTTGTACTTCATACAAAAGTCTCTTAAAAAATTTCGAAGTTCATAGAACATCAGAGCATCATCATTCTGTTGGAATGCATAAAATCCAAGATAATTCTCGAGGACTCGTGTGCACTAACATTTCGTTTTAGGAAAAGTAGTGTATGCTTACTAATTTATTTATTTAAGAAGTTGCAGTAAATCCAATGAAGTACTTGTAAAATAACCTCGGTAAAAACATTACACAATCGTCTAAAACTTGGCTTACCTACGCCACTTATAATGTCTGTGAGATTTCTGGCCGTCAACAGGCAATGTTACTGAGCAGAGGTCGAGCAATTCGACCCTATATACCAACGGGAAATTACAAGTATCAAACAACAACTGGTACTGGTTGTACAAGAGGTGGCTTTCGCGTCCCAGTAGCCTAGTGGATAACACATTGGCGTTTGAAGTGATGAGCACTGGGCTTGAGTCTCAGTGGAAACACCAACACTCACTGGAGTGTAGATACATCCGGTTGACGAGTCTCAAATATGACGAAACGTGCGTCCTCGAATCCACTGCAAGCCACCAAGATGACTACAACATACTGGACATCAGTTGAATATACGATGCTTCATATTACTGATCCACCTGATGAGGTGCAAATTCAAATAGAACTCCAAGTCCTAAAACCCTACATCTTCATGAATGAGAAAAGAAAAAATTGTCTAGATACTGTAACAGCAGAATCAATTTGACCGAAACTGTGTACACGCCTTTCGCACAAAAGAGTTTGGGTTCAATTCACCATATTTCATAGCGGTATACAGAGAACACGTCAATTGGAAACGGGTGATATCAACGTGAGAAAAAGTGCATGAAAGAATTCGAAAAACGGACCTTATGGACAATCTTCAAACTTCAGAAGATATCAGAAACCGAATAAATTTACAACATTGCAACCGTTTTCCAACCATGTCACTAATAGTCTCCAACCATTGATTTCTATCCTCTCCAAGATCTTAACCAAGCAGTCTAAATTTCCTTATGCGGCTCAGACCAACAGTCAGATACCTCATTGACTAGTGACACATCTTGCTCCACTATACATGAACCATGGTACGATGACACTTGGGATCAAAAGATTGTAACCACTTAATATCTTATACTTTCAACGGCCACCTGTCACAATCGTATAAAATGACAGAACAGACTGAAGCACAGTATACACATCTTTTGTCGTTAGTCAGATATGTCATCAGTCTGTGGGAGAGACGACGCAAGTTGGAAAACACTACACGGGCCTTCTGTATCCCAGCTAAGATTTCGTCAGCAGTCAGACCGTTTGGGCTGATAGGACTGCCCAAACAAGTGAAGAGGTCAACGCATTTCACCAATTCACTCCCTACCCTTAAACCGCGAGTAGTCGCAGACCAGTCCTACAGCATCATCTTACATATTTGACAGATGCGAAATGCACGCCAGCCAAACATACTCAGATGCCAGCTGAACACACACACACATTCAGAAGAGCCTGCGTTTTGTCAGCGTCTTCAGCTAGCAGGACAATGTCATCTGCCTACTGCAAGTCAACCAGATGACCTTCAGGTAGGGGAGTATGCCAATCCCTGTGAAGTCAGACGTACCTAAGGTTATGTCCATCAACACATATACCATAAAATTGAACAGAAATGCCAACAGTAGGTTTCCGTGGTGGACATCACTCGTTGTCGTCATCTCTGATGACAGCTCTCCACAAGCCATTACATGGCTACACCATACACACCAATAGACAGCTTTGATTATCGTTATATACTTGCTCGGTACTCTCTTCACAGCTAGACACTGCCGAAGCGCCTCACGGTCGACAGAGTCGAATGCTATCTCTAGGGCTGGTAAGTATGCCTGTCATCCTGAACCTGTCGAAGGGTGAAGATTTGACGTACGCACTCTCATCTAAGTCTGAAAAGTGCGTGGATTCACCAGTCTATTGTTCTCGTGCTACGGTTAGGCATCGGATGACTGTGGACACAAAGATCATGGACACGACATTATTTAGATTGATTCTCTTATGGTTATCACAGGAGGACTTCTCTCCTTTCTCATAAACTGAAATGGTCAGTGAAGTAGACTAGTCAGAGGGGACTGTCTCTGACTCCCACACGTTACCTAGTACCTCAGTTACTCTACTCAGTAATTTTCTACTTCCATGTTCAAAGGTGTTTAGCGGCAAATTATCATGTTTTACTCCTCTGCATTAATGCAGACTTGAAACAGCTTTCTCAACTTCAATGAGAGACGACGGACGCGCATCCAAATTTCGGTTCGGGTCGAATACTAGTTAACTGAAGCGTGGTTGACTGTTACTTGAAATGGTTTTCAGTGTTTGGCGCTACGCTCTAGGCACCCTTACTGGGAGGTTCCCACAGACCCATCTTTTTTGTAATGGTCTCATCATCTTGCCAGCATCCTTAGTAATCTGAAATACCTGTCGAACACTAACTAATGGTGACGTCTTCTCTCTCTACCGCTATCGCCACCCAACACTGCTAGCGATCATTTTGAAGACTTTTGCCTCATTTTCGTCTGATTTTCTTTCTTTTATCCTCGTGGTCAGCGCCAGTTGGAATAAGTCCTGTTGCAGCACCATTGCCAAAGGAGTATCAAAACATTAACCACCCAGTGGACTGCACCGATACACTGCAATGAGATCTGAAGGGAAAGGGGAAACTCGCTGTTGTTTCCTTGTAATCACCATTTATGCATACACTAATTGCAGTCCAAATGAACTGAGTTTTGCCGGAAAAACGTTCACTCTTATACTGAGTCAAACGTTCAGAAATGGCTATCGTAACAGGTGATTTCAATGCATAGATGGAAGGTTAAGCCAGACAGAAGAGTACTTAGGTGGCACTTTTGTAATCCCAACTGATCAAATGGATAATGCTGATCACCTGCTAGAGCCGTACTCAGGTAATCGGCACTGTTTTCAAATAGGCATTATTTGGTGTGGTGTCCATCGAACTCTACTAGCTGGTGGGCGAAAATGACCATGTTGATGTCAGTTATCACAGGAGCTACTCAGTAACAGATTACCTCCTGTGGCACATGCTTAAACAGTGGTCAAGCTTCACTGTGAGTATGCGTCTGCCTGGGACTACAAGTAGAGACCGAAAATGAAAGACCTTTTAAGATTAGTCAGATGATGAATATTCTAAGGCAGTTTAAAGACTGATGGGACCAGGACGTGTATAAAAGGTTAGTGGATTGCAACAGCATCCGAATTAATAGACCCATGTGAACGCACTCACACAGGGTGCAAAAACGGAAACAACTCAAGTGAAGATTACCACAGAGACAAAACCAACATAGGACCTGACATTAATGCATAACGATTCAAGTTGCTACACTTAATATCAGCACACCAAACAACAAAACACTAAAATGAAAGATAAAAGAATAAAGAAGGATCGGTCGAAAGCATTAAAAGAGGAAGGAAGAGTGCGATCCTAAATTCATTATAGCGGTTAAGATGAAGATAATGTGTGGGTACATAGATTCAGAGCTATAATCTCCAACCACTGGTTTCTGTTGCCACGTGGAACCCAACCTACTGGTTCCTCTCCTTAGGAGGTTGAAACCAGCGGTCAAGGGCTCCACGCAGGGATGTCATGTATTAGTCTGACTGCCACGAGTCCTTTTCCAGCCTGAACCTACTTCAGCTAACATTGCGCGAGGAGGCAGGAGGAGACTAGGCATGTGCAATACATATTTTAGTCAGCTGATGAATGTTCACAATCTTATCAAGTGACTTCCCTTTTCTTACTAAAACTATACATCTGATTTCTGCATTACCGACGTGGTGACACCGTGGCACATAGCTTATGCTACGAAGCATACCCGAAGCCTTCTCATGCTTTCTACCTTCAATAGGTTTGTTTCCCAGCTATGCGATAGGACAGAATGCACTGCAACGCAGTACGCTTGGTCCTTAATACGCAATTAGATATCACGACGGTGCCCTAAATAGAGTAAGTTGACGAAATTTACGGGAACCATTTGCATATATGTGGAGATTTTGTTAACCATTGACTCATCAGAACTATCCCAACATCACAGGTAGGTGAAGTGGTCAACGCGAGCAGACATTTTACTTCACCTAAAGATCATGAGTAGTGGTACGTAGCGAAGGCTAAAGAAATAACAAAGATGGGAGCAATGGGCAGTAGTAGACAGCTGTTTAAACTTACTAGAACTTTGATGATAAGGGAGGTGATGAGTAAGACTACAACGGAGATGTTCTTGATCTATTCACAAGGGAAATTATCAGAATGATGGGCAAAACACTTTGAGGAAGGGTCCAACTGACCTCTAGTTACTCCTTAGTCGTCTACTATTTAGTCATATCTCAAGTGGAATATTCAGATAGGATCTCTTTTTCAGTTGAAAAAATTATAAGTAATCTGAAAAAAAGATAGTAGGTTCCGATGAATTTATGCCACCGATATTTAAGTACTGCGTTTCGCAGTATGAACCCCAGTGATTGATCTTAATCGCTAATTTTATCAATCTCCGAGAAAGGAGAGAAATTCTACGGTGATAACCACAGGGGAATTAGTCTGAGGAACAGTGTCGAAAACTCGAGATTTTGTAGCCGACAGACTCCGAAATTAAGCTTCACAACAGCAAAATCAAAAGACAGAGAAGGTTCCCTATAGGAAAACCAACTGCATGTCTAAGTTGCATTGGATCTCGGAACAAATGTAGATTTATTCCCATCTAGTAGCATTCGACCCGATTAGTCTCAAGGCTTTATGGTAATGTTATTTACTGATATTTGACCTTTAAAGCAATCACGTAGTTGAAAGCTTGATACGTAGACATCTGCGGTTGCATGAGCTTACGGTGTTGTCAGCTTCGAGCGACGTCCATCGAGGATGTCCACTTTCTACTACTTCATTTTACAACAGGCATGCTTACTGACGTCTTTTTCTGGTATAACTTTGCAGAGACTGAACTTACTAAAACAGACTTCTTAGATCTAGAATGTTTAGGATACATTTACCATCTACCTAACTTAAATTGGCTTGCATCGATATATTGTATGACGATAGGGAGTGAAGTAATCAGGTGCGTTGATCATCACGGGAACTTGAGTAGTCGGATGAGTTATAGTAGATAAGTGGCCGACGAAATCCTAGCATCTAAAGGCTTCATTGGCTTTTACCGACTTATATCACCTATGATGCCAATAAGACATCTCTTAACGGGAAAATTTCGGGAAAACACATTAGTCCCTGATTAGTTACGTATATTACACTTATGAGTTCTTAGTATTCACGAAATATCGCTCGTCCCCAAATCATACTTCACAGCTGCTTGGTGATGATCTACACTAGTGTGGATGATCTTCAATAACAAACCGTGTTGACTACTAGAATTTTAACATCCAATACTAATAGAGAATAGAAAACAGGATCTGTTCTAAATTGAATTAATCTACTGGAGTCCATTCTGTATAACAGATGATTTCCTACTGAAGCAAAACGAGGTTTGAGAAAAATTTAAGGCCACATTTGACAATGAAATTTCGCCATTTATTCTATGGTCAACTTTGCATAGGCATTGCCACCGCCCTACCTCACCTCATGAGTCGATAGGAATATCTTGAGACTTCTAAGGAAGAAAAAAACACTGTAGAATTCATTCTTAGAAACAGGTAGTGAGGTCCTTAAGATTGCTTACTGTATAGTTAGGAACAGGTATATTGAGAATTACGTCTAGAATAACATACGAAAGGTAACTTGTGGTTAACTGTTAATTCTGGTCAAAACGATTACTCCCAGATAAGAAAACTAAGGGAAATCACGTAATCCCGCCTGTTATATCACGCAAGGATTCAGAGGAGTTGATCTTAAAGTATCCAAAGTTAAGCGCCACATTTTTGCAAAGCCACTCTGAATACTGCATTCAGGTAGAAATTCTCAGCTCCATCAGAGATATTAAATCACTGAGACACGTTTAAAGAGTTCGGAGTAAATAGCTGGCTGGTTTGCCTAATCTTTCTTATGAGGACTGTTTAGAGCGACTAAATCTATTTTCATTGTCTTATCGTTAGAGAAGGGATGATGTCATGTTAGCGTCCCATATCCTTTGTGATGTCCTGGGATTTTATATCTTGTTTCCTTCTCTCCGATAGATAAACTATATTTTAGACAACTTCTAGAAAATCTAAAAGCCATGGTGAGACCAACTTAGCATTAGTCTACACTTTTCACAGTGATCAACGACTGGAACTCCTTGTACCGAAGAAGTGGTGTCAGTTGTTTCACTGAACAAATTCAAGTGGCTGAATCTTCACAGAACCTACAGCGAGGACTAACAGAGAAAACAGCGTACAATCTTCTTACCTGAAGTCTGGTAGCTACTGAACTCGCGTCTAGGTATTAGGTTTTTGTTCCTACGTGAATCTGTTTCGAAATAGTTCATACAACGGGGCACTTCTGTGTGAGCCCATCCTAATAACCTTTGAAAGTATGAAGTATTTTTTTGCTGGTATGTTTAGGAATTATGTAAAAAAGTTTGACAATCTGGATTGTGCAGAAGTTTGATAACTTGCCTCATTCAGGCAAAGCGGTTTCAGAACTCAAATCTGAGAGTACGAAACTCTTCCACCACGTCTCTTAAATGTGCATTTGGAAAACACTAGTGCATAACATAAAGTTACGTGTAACTAACCCGTTCTACATAATACGTCAGTCTAGGTAACGCATACATTTAAAACTGGCTCCTATTCCCAACATCCAACACCAATTATGCGAGTATAGAAAACTTGTGACATTTTAGCTTTCTCTTCTAGGCCTTGAGGCTTGGTTCTTTTTGTTCGGTTGCACTCCTCCGGTGTCCGGAGAAGTCTTTACATCTTTCCAGCTTATAGCATTGGAGGTAGCGATTTTCTACCAGAAGGTTTTTTTCTTGCAAATTGTAACGTGGTCTGTTCCGGGGCAACAGAGCTGCTGATAAGACTGATTGACCTTCTGCATATCTCATAATGAAATATTTATCCGAATATGGCAGACAGTAGCAGCATTTTCAATAAACCTCGATTTCTTAAGTTTTCTCTCGGCCGAACCAATCAGTAAAATTGACACCATTTCTCCAGGCGATGGTCTCGATGTTTTATAGCTCGACGTAAAAACCAGTAAATCACTACAGTGTCTTCCATTCTTAGCTTCTTGATTCGTTGATGCTTGATTCGCCTGGTGGGAAGACAGAAATCGTCAGGCCTAAATTCACTTTTTATAATTCAGCGGAGCTCTATTAGTTCTCCCCTTCATGTTTGAGGGGTTACCAACGACAGGTTTAGCTTCCGGTGTCTTTCTTCATCTATCACGCCAGCCACCGTAAGCGTTGTAAGTGGCTCCGTCATCCGATTTCTTCTCAAATGCTTCAAATAAAGGTCTGACGTTTTCAACAGAGCTGGGTGTTTCACCTGATTAAATCTGTGCATATAATTGTGAAAACATCGCCACTGATCCTAATAAAAGACGTAGAACTCTAAGCCGGGCTAGCTGACAATGCTCCTTGGTTTTAGAACCGTATTCTGCTAAGATCCTCGCATTGTTGTCGGTAATTATTTCCACTTGACTGTAGAACATCAGGATAGAAAATCATAGGACACTTTGTCCAGCTGAATATTTTATTAACATGCACAAGAATGGTTAGGGAAACTGAAACTGCGCTTCAGGCAATCATCTTCGTTAAAACTTTCAGGAGAAGATTTTAGATCTAATCCTCATCTCTTTTCTCACGCCAACAAGGGACTCTTTGATCCCTGTAATCAGACTGGCAGTAACTTTCTGACTTTCCGATTTCATAATCAAGTTGGAGTTGGGTAACTTGTCGAAAGCCTCACTAAAGTTTATGAAAATAACGCCTACAAGACATTTTTACCCTCCAACTTAGCTTGACTTTTCTTTTGCTCTCTGGTGGTTTTACAAGCAAGTGAAACGTTTGCGAGGGCTATGCTGCGAACTCGTCAGTAGAATTTTTTTCAGATGATCTGTAATGGCTGTTATAACTGCCGTCTCTAGGGTTTCAACTAAAATGCTGACCAGCTTGTCAATCTGTGATTTGATTGATAACACATTGAGACTTTCCTGTGAATGATGGCGAATACGTTATCGTTTCAATCAGAATGCATTCATGGGCTTAGGGACAGTTTAATGATGGTCAATTATCCTTTCAAATGCAGGTTCACAATGATTTACAGATGTGACTATATACCAAGGCCAGCTCGACAGCCTAGGCTGGCACCAGTTTGTTACTTTCAAATATTTGAGATTATAGTCGAGGTCTTTGGATAGTGATAAGGTTTGTCCTAGTTCTAAAACACTGAACAGACATGCTTTTAATATAATTGACTCCGTAACATTAAACAACTTTGGTGTATAAAGAGATTTGTCAAAAAGCAAGTTTGCCGCGGAGATCTAGTGCTGACGAACAAAAGTGAAGATAGTACCAAGATAAACTTGCCACCCAACGACCAAACGAAACATCAAAAATTTTATTACATAACTGACTTAAACGGGAAGCTGAGAAACAGTTGGTAAACATGTTTAAAGTACCAAGACAGGAGGGCATAGTTTTTACTACTACGTGCGACGCAATCAAACCCACAGGGTGTTACACGCCGCGGTTATATGACCCACCTACAGTTCATAAACCACGACTTCTTTTTGCCCGGTCTTAGAATACGTCCAATCCCCTCATTATAAAACCATGGAGTGGTTAGTCGGGGTCATGTAACATACACCCAAACGAGTTGTAAAGAGTAGCGTTAAAGATTTACTCAACTTCATCTCCAGTTTATAAAATGTAGGTATGAGAAAGGAATATTTGATATCTTGAGTCATCTGTTATTTGTTCACCAATGTATTACTCATTGAAATAGAAAATTCATTTATCAGCGGGTTCGGGAAAAACAGATTGATGTTAGAATTGCAGTAGTTAGTTTCAAGCAGTTACTTCTACGGTGCACTATGGATGTGCATACTCTTTCCAACGTTAAGCGTCGGAGGCAAACTGATGCAGTTGCCATGGAAACACCTTAAGGCCCAATCTAACCTGACGTTTTTGTTAATCTTGAGGATGCACCTCTGAAAGATGTTATCCGTAATCTTGGTTGGCCCTTAGTAACCAGCCTATTTTCTTCTTAATTTTTTTTGGCACAGAAACAAATTGGAAAGAAGTTGTGGTCGACTGGTACTTCTGTTTAAAAGACAACGTGCTTTTGCAGCCAAGAAACATTCCCACTGAACCAGAACAATTATTTGTTGGAGTTTGGTTAATCAAGCCTAGATAAGGTATATGCTTAGAATAGCTTGGAAAATTATGTTAACTTACTAAATGGTTTCACCTTGAGAAGGAAACCTTCATCTGGTTAATGTTTAATTCAAAATTAGTTTAGAATTTGTAGAGATTTTTATTGTGTTGTAACAAAGTTGTTTCCAGGACAATATAAACCATAAATGCGCTAATGAAGGGTTTACACACAATAGTAAGTTCTTGTTTTTGTAGCAATTCGAGCAAAATAACTGCCAGTGATTGAACCAACAGTCAGAATGTCTTGTGAATATCTTGACCAAATAAAAGCTTATCAATGTTTGCAATTTTTCCATTAAAAAGGTACTAACAGCGCATTATTTCACTCTACAATACAAAATCTTCTCATCTACATATTTCAGTCCTTGTAGTAATATACTGTTAGCCGTAATTTTCAAGATATTGTTGGTTAGAAACTGATTAGGCTGCCTTGATAGTTCTGATTTCCATGGAGGTGCTCGATAAAAGACAGTGTTACTTGAGCACTCACACATACCTGTACACGTGAAAGGCAACTTCGTGTGCATTACAAAATTTTGACCGCGTACATGTATTAAACAGATTAAATAAGACTTGTTACCAATTAATGTGTTCAATACCAGAATGAAATGGTCATAAAAAACTCCAAATGCAAATTGTTGCTACATTGTGAGGTTCATGAAACAGATGTACCTACATTATATGGATAATTTTTATCATCTTCAATGTTAGGATCACACTCATTGGGTTTCATTTCAACCACAGTTGCAGTAGATCGTCGAAGTACTGATTCATCGAAAAGAATTCAACAGCTTTACACTGAGCGTGAGCAGAACATGCGGAATGACAATCCTGTGTGTCAAATGCGAAATAGTCTAACCTGGAAATTTAAAGGAAATTTCAAGAAAGCGTCCTGAAGAAATTTTATCTTCCTTATTGGCGGGGTAAGTATGCCATGAAAATAGAGGTGATGTAATAACTTTGAGGCCCAGAAAACAATGAGTGCAGCTACAATTAAAATTTGAGCCTCATCAATAAACGTCTTGAAGCATTGACCCTTGTGAACCCCAGAGGTGTAGACTGGAGTCGTGTACATAAATGTTACACTTCTACGCAGGAGATGTTTGGTAGGTTGATTGGGGAGATATTTGGCTTTAGTGGCAGCACTTTTGAAGATTCATTTAGTACTAAGTGTTGGAGGGCCACTGTAAAGGAAAAATGATCTGAAAATCCCTCCCGATCACCCTTATTTGATTGTATTGACATTTATTTTAACATTTTTACCCTCGTTATGGATGGTGTACCTTTGACCCTCGCCGGTGTAATGTTATTTGCTTGTTTAACTGTCTTATTTGACTTTACACTCTGTATTTGCCTTTATATGTTTGAGACTTATTATGAGTGTTTCACTTTCCTATTATGTGACGCTGGACTGTTGATACGGTGATGTTGTTTTACTGCGCACGACATTTTGTTTTGGTTCAACTTGCGGTTGTGCGGTGATTTGACTGTTTGTCTTTTGACTGTCTACTGGGAACGTTTGTTTGTTGATTTGATTCCTGTAGGCAGAGTTTTGATCCCTTTTGCCGGGAATATTCCTATTGACCGACAGGTATTTAACAGTTGTATTTTTTAACCAGTTTTTACCGTGTAGTACGTATTTCCACCCGAGAACGTTTTGGACTGTATAGTTACCCAACGGCACTGTTGAGTACCACAGATTTTGTTACGAATCTACTATTGAATTACTACAAACCGTGTTTTGATATTTCGATCCAACCTTTGACTGTGCGTCACTCGCGGAAGTTAGGAAGCTATACAGTAGAACGCAGGAACTAGTCAGATTCACGTCAGTTGGTGCCGCCTAGCTATTTCCCGCGTTCAGGCCAAGATTATTGGATTCTGGCCGCTACAGCCACTTTTCAAGGTAGAGCCAGTTAACCGCTTAAGTTTTCTTCTTTTTTACTTCCAAGCGTTTTTCGTCCAGCGATCAATATGAACGTTGATTGTGACATATTTTCTGTTATCTAAGTTGATAGATATCATTATTTCACTATTAGGTTCCTAGTGGAACATGGGGCTTCAGTGGCACATCACCACTTCATTGTTCTCTCCAGTCTTATGAACCTAGCTTCATGGCTGCCCATAACCTTTCATTTCTTCCTTACGTGATCTCCCCCATGTCACCCTCGGATGCCCAACTCGTCGTTTCCTCTTCAGGTTCCACTCAGCGGCTTGGCCTGTTGCGCGATATCCCCAGTAGGTTTTCTCGATATATGTCCAATCGAATCCATCTCCGCTTTCTTCTGGATATTTGTTGGGCCACGGATCCTTGGTTGGTTCGTCGCCAGCCAGCGGGAGTTAGTTGTTGCTTATTCTCATTATTCTGGCCATCTGATCTTGAGCATCGAGTGAGCCTGGGCGGCAGATGTTTATGTATGTCTGTAGTTTTTTAGAAAGGCTTCTCGCCATGCGCCAACTCCCTGAACCATCACATAGAACCGCTGACTTGATCGTCATTAGCGTTAAAGATCTGGACTCTGTTCTTCATACTAAGTGGGGTGCCGTACGATGCAGTGCAGTGGATTCCCACACTGATTTCAGGTTACTGAAGGTCTGCCCTACTTTCTTTCCGATCCTAGCTTTGACTTTTTCACTTGTGTCTCCACCTACAGTCGAGACGATGCCGCCTACGCAGGTAGGTGAAAGGGACAACTTCCTCCAGATTCCTCCCATTGACGGTGATCGGTGCTTGTTATTGTTGTTAGTGGTGGCGGTGGTCAGGTGTCTTCGTCACCTCTGTCTTCTAGCCGTTCACCTGAAGGAAATCCCGTCTCCGCTGCCCTGCCTCTTCTGTCAACTTGTTGGTTTTCGCCCATAGATCTTCAAGTTTGTGCAACAAGACATTAGACATGAGTCATCATCGGCCGAATTGAAACCTTTCCCTGGGGCCTTTTCATCGGTACGGCTAACGTATCCCCATCTTCTCTCTTCTCACAGTTTGTTGCACGATCCAGTCTAGTCGAACACAATCAGGAAAATCATGGGTGGTAGTAGACAGCAGCCTTGTCTTACCCATGTCTTCACTTCAAAGGCATCACTAAGCCTTCCATTGTGAATCACAATCATGTAATCCAGGCGAATATCCACGTCAACGTATTTCACGCCGCATGTGTTACCGTTCGCAGTGATACATGTTTATGCCATCCACAACAGATGTTGTGGTGCAGAGGAATAAACGTTGGAGGGATCGCAAACCAGTGGCCATGGATATTACGCATTATTCACGTTAGTGTATGCAGCACTAACGAGGAGGTTTATTCGCTGTTATATGGAGTTCTGGGGAAGTCTGCCGCGTGGCATTTTTGTGAATACTTTGCTTTTGCAGTCAATAGGCGAGTTGAAACCTGGGTAACTCAAAGACTGATAAGTGTTCATATGATGGCATGGTCAAGTGAATGAATGGGACCAGTAATTCCTACTTATCATATAGCATACTTCGGGGCAGCGCAGTCTCATTATTTTGAGAAACATTGGATTGTTGAGAACTGGCAAGGTACATTTCTCATTTAGTCCTGTTCACCACTGAAGGTTACTTGGATGGTGAGGGTTTTCAAAGTTGTAGTTAAATCCTTCTTTCGTTTAGTGTTCAGATTTCCAGATGGTTCGGCTTGTTTTCGTCAAAGCCCGTTCTCCTCATAAATTAATAACATCTTCATGTAGCCAATACCTGAAATTCTGTCATACAAAGAAACGAAAATAGGTACGGCTCCTTCACCCTTGCGGCTGGAAATTATTCACATATTAAGAGGTCCTATTGCAACTGCAGTTTCAGTGGCGGTGTTGATGGTACTTTTAAAAACACATTCACGGAATGTGGAGTTAGCTGCCTTACAAACTTAGCCAAAGCGCTTGGTTCACGTGCTTTCCCGAGTAGGCCGTGTCATATCTGGGGATATTTTATCACGAAGAAGTTCTGTCAAGTGGGTGTTTTGAAATACGTAATTGCTACTTTTGCGGTTGTTTCTTAACCTATAGGCAGTTTCATTTACGAACCATGTGTCTGTGCTTGCGCCCTACGTCGGTTTTTACGAAGCTTATAAAACAGTATCCAGTTTAGTTTGAACCTTCGTCGCCACAGTGCCTTATGTCTCAGGGTGTTGCATCAGGTGGAATATTTTATTTGTTATTCGTGTTCATTATCTTCATTGTGAAACATCTCTCCACTCCTTAATTCGTATACTGCTGCAGGCGAATGAGTAATATTCGAGCAGTGGTCAGACACACACTAAATACACGATAACTCTAAATTTGGCGCTGTAGACTTTTCATGGTATTAGGCCTACCAGTTTGCCTGATTTCCACTCCTGTGTGGATATGTGCTCAGAAGGAATTAGGTTGTGGAAATATTCCATCCCTAAGTCCTGCATAGAATTCAGTTTTTGAAGTGAATACCCAGTTATAATAAAGTTTAGTTTGAGAACATGTATATTCACCCACATCCTTCCATGTTAAATCCGAGTCGTCAGGTGTTGCAACATACGCTAACATATCTTAGCTCTTCTCGCATACAGTTAATAGTCAAAGCTGTCACTACGGAACCATGTATATACTACTTTCAGGTCGTCAGTACATTAAATAGCTAACCTACCTTAAAACATTCACACACGCTACTGATATATATTGTGAAGAGTGCATAGAAGAAGCTACCCTGGACAACTCCACTTTTGTTGTCTGATAAGGGTTACGCGGAACGGATTTGATCAGACCTAGGTTGGGTTACAGACTCAAGGGGAACTTAGCCTATCAATAAGCAAGTCGTGCGGGACCCTGCCAGCGGCTTTAGTGATGTCCAAGTAAATCATCAACGGTAGCTTTTTACGATACGCTTTCTGGGTGATCTCGTTAAAAAGGTCAAACAGTCTTGTTTACAGAATGTCATGTTGTGACGTGTTGAGGGTCTACAGAGCCTATGGATACATTGAGTCGCAGGCACTTGTTGTCCCACCTCATATCTTGTGATCAAACGTGGTCCGTTGTTCATCGTCTGCAATGCCTTATTTAGGAACAAAATAACGCCAACTTTGTCGAGACCACAAATTGTACGCCGGAGCCCCATAAGTTCCTCCGGAAAATGGGAGCACGTCATGCAGTACTCAGCCTTCTGCTGCTTCGTGGTTACTGGATTCAGAGGCACATTTGGAAGCTGCTGCGGAGTTGCGACAGTAAATCTGAGCCGGGTGATCATGTTACCCTAGCTTCCATATTTCTCAAACTAAAGCCCGCGGCACGTTTGCTTATTGAAAGGAATGCACAAATCGAAGACTTCAATGAACGTTATTCTGATGAAAGCATTGTGAGGGATGTCACGGGCCTATTCCTTATTTTTCCAGACCCTATAACGTGTAACTGCGGGTTCCGTGTGGATTACAAGCCGCTGTGCAAGCACATAATTAAGTACCGTATACAATGAGACACCCTACTGGGGGCGGTTCACGTTCTGCTTCATTGGCTGGTGAGGGGGAATGAGCTGTACAGTGTGGTAGTGGAGAACTGAATTCTGCAATCATCCGCACCCCTCCTCAAGTTAAGAAGCCAACTTAAGATGGTGGTTTCAACATTCTTCACTGATAAACTGAGATTCCATACGGCCCTCCGGCATGTGCGGAAAATTTTAGTTGGCAACTGAGAAGTCGAGGGACTTTGATAGATAGGTAATTTTTATCCTTATCCTCACAGCTGTGCCCATTTCACTTCCACATTTCAGATGAAGGCAAACTGCAGTATAAGCGAATTTATACTTCACGACAGGATGGGAACGGATAAAAGCTTTTCTCACTGTCATCACATATGTGGTTTGAATGACTTGTTTTCCTGTCTCTAATAAAAATATTTCGTTGAAGATGTGTATAAAAAGGCACGCTAATTAATAAACTGGAATTAGTGGTGTTGAAAGTTGTGACGGTTATTGCCTGTTTGTAGACAAGCACATAATTTCATTTACTGCTGATATGCTCCACGAGAATTTATTGCTTTTTCAGTTCTAGGCGTCAATATTCACTGTTTAAAACGTAGGTAATCAAGACACTTTTCCGCAACTGTGGCGGCCAATGATGTTGGTTATTCGACTGAAAGTGTGGAGGCAGATAACGGCACAAACACTTGAGCCATATCTAAAGAGAATGTATTAAAACAACTCTAGGGCAGAGTCTCTTTTAATCGTAATTAGGGTATATTGCTGTTCAATCCAGCCCATTTAGAACACTTTGACAATGATGCCGCGGCCCAAATGACGAAATATAACCTATTTTCTGTAGTCCTAAACAGAAGCGCTTCAACTTCCCTGAAAAGGCTGTTCTTTGAGGCGACTCTTGGGGTAATATTTCCCACTTCATCAAAAGCCTGAAAGACAAGATACCGCATCTGACCACCTCTATGGGTGCGTGTACATCACTTCACCTGATCCTACGGAATCAGAAGCGGTAGAAAGTAACTGATATTGATTACGAGCCATCTATTTGGAACCAGCGAAGACTTCATGCAGTGATGCCATATTTCGGTCCATGCGGAGATCTCGTCCGCCTCCGGTCTGTTGAGACTAATCCCAATTAGCTCCCACGTGGCTAAAAACTGGTGACGGTGAATCGATAAGATGTTCGATAACAGAGCACCCAGTTGGAATGGTCATTCGTTTTCAACAACCACCTCTTTCTGAGTCGTTTGCTAGGTTAAAAGAAAATTACCAAAGTCAGTGCGCATCCTCCCACTCGTAGTGTCAAAGCTTTAGCAGCTCAGGAAGTTAATAGTTCCACACCCACTTTGATTACAACTCATTCGTAGTTATTTCTCACAGCTACTCAACTCGTTATTCAGACAAATAGCTTTTCCTTCTTATTCAATCGAAATTTATCGGGGGGAACCAATTGCTTCCAACCAAATCTCTTAATTTGGTTTCTATGCTATCGCTAGTGATGCTCAAAAACCTTGGCAAACAAATACTTTTTATCTACTGAAACTTTAGCCTTACCCGGGACCATGCCTTTCGGTTATTTTGCACTATTCAAATGAGACTTGGCTTCTTGTAATTGTCGAAGCCGAAGTGAAAGTTTGCAATCACGTGTCCCAACGCAGTTTAATCGTAAACCAAAGTTATTGATGATTTCCATCTCAACTTTACCTATAAGGTGACATTAAAATGTCTTTTGGGGCAGTCTGTCTATCAGCACAACCTCACCCAGTTTACCAGTTCACTCGTTGTTAGCCGGTCCAAGGCCCGGATAAAGAGGGCTAGCAACCCTACCCGGAAAACAAATCCAACCGCTAAGGAAACTTCAAAGCACAAAAAAATATAAATGACAAAAACAAACTTGTTCCTCGCTCGAATCCGGCAGACGAAATTACACCGGTTGGTGAAAGTAACCGAGCAGCCGATTGGCCTATGTGCTTCTGCTCTCTCGAAGTAAACGTAAGCGTGGGTACACGAAATGTCCGAACAGTTCGAAGCTGTCTGGCAAGGCTGCCCAGATTGCAAGGAGATGAGAAGACATACTGTAGAAGTGCTTGGAATCTGCGAGAGCAGAGGGAATGGAAGTGGAATCTCCGAACTGTCAACTGGAGAGTCAATAATCTACTCCAACATTGTCATCCAGACGACAACCACGAGCACACTGAGTTTTCGAGTGGCTATTATGATGTCCCCAACAGCATCGAAAACCCTCTCCCATGCAGTCGGAGCTAATCTCCTCAACGATCAGGATCATGACGGCAAGATTCAATCCAAAGGAAGGAAAGTCACGACCACACAGTGCTACACTGCGCATCTACAAATAACGCGGATGAAGGGAAGAAGGAGGAACTCTATAGACAACCGCAATCAGCACTGAATTAGACCCCAGATGGCGACATCAAAATTCTAATGGGTAGGGTGACATGAATGCCAAACTGAGGGAGGAAAACTCAGGAAGAGAAGTCATCATGGGTCGAGAAGCACCACTCGGTGAAATGATGAGTGAAAATGGAGAACTGTTCGCAGATTTCTGCACATTCAATGACTTGGCGATTGGAGGCAGTGTGTGCAAGCGCAAGGATATTCACAAGGCAGCGACATGCATTTCACACACACTACACTGAAAATCAGATTGACCTCATCTCAGTGTGAAGAAAGCGGGGACGCAGCCTACTGGATACAGGATCAGATCAAGAGCGGTGGGGAGCAGATGTAGGTTCACACCACTCACTCACTATCTGGTGCAAGAAACCTACCTTCCAAATCAAGTCGAAAGCCCTCATAGAAGTTGGCGATAGACCACGGCTCAAAGGAGACGACCGAAAGAGAATCCGAAGGACGAAACTACAAGGGACATCTTCCCGTCAGTCAGCAGTCAGGAAAACATGGGAGACATCAGGTAACATCCTCTAGGAAACCTGAGTGGAAGAAACACTGGAACCATTTGGTAGTGATGCGGAGGGAAGAAGACAAGGAATGGATATCTACGGAAGCATGGAAGCTGATAGATCTATTACAGAGTAGAGTTTGGTGACTTCCAGCCGCCCTCTACTATTACATCAGCTCTCCATTAAAAGATAATCGTAACCAGATATTGCGGGGATGCTAGGTGGGACCAGATGCGGTGCATAATAATAATGCGATATATTTCACACGACATAAGCTATGTGAAAGCAAACCAGTTTACGGGTTTGAGCACCTTGGTAATATGAACTCACTGCTTTACCCAATGACAAGCGGTACATTAGGCACCGTCATTCCTGGTGTGCTCGGGGACCATTGATGCATCGGCTTCTCTGCGGGTGCCTCGATATTGTCGGTAGCTATAGTTTGAGATCACCAATCGTGTGAGGAGTCCGGGATAGGATGAAACGTACGCCCCAGATTCCATTTCGCATCAACGGTTTCAAGCTGAAATACTGGAGCATCGTCACAGCAGCTCGTGTCCGATCCGTTCGGTTCAGTGGGCGTCTATAGCAACAGGTTTACCGCTTTTTAAGCAGTTTCGAAGTTAGGTCAGGTCTTGACTCAGTGAAAACCTGTCCTCCCGACTTCTGACGTCTTCCCACAGTTTGGTGTCATCGGCTAAAAGAATGGGTTCAGATTGAACTTACTGAGGCATGCGGCCTACCTGAACTCTGGGCTACCGTTTTCTATCGTTGACTATACTGCATCAGATTTCTCATTTCTATATTGTTTTAATCGTTTAATTATGTCAACCAATCTTATTGTATATTCTCGCATGTTTTTAAAATCATTACAACCTATCGCTTTGCAAGTTGATAGGAAATTAAGAAGAAGCACACGGTGGATGGCAACGAGCTCTGAAGCCTATGACAATAGATCAAATGACTATTCTGGAAATACTTCAGTCACTCTTGTCCACAAATGTTTAGCAAAACACGGGTGTAATAATGCTGCAGGAAATATGGCTTTATAATCTGTGTGATGATGACTTAATCTGCTTAGATGGTTTCAAATTATTCCGACAAGATCGAAGCTTTTCGAAAGAGAAATGTGGTGGTTGTGTAGCAACATTTATCAGTACTAACTGATCGTCCTCCAACTATGTATGCTTCAGCTTCTCTAACGAAAAAATTGAGTGCATTACCAACAAATGTCGTCCCAAACATTTGAGCAAATACAAATACATATATATCACAAACATGTATGTCACACCTGACTGCAGTTTCTCAGATTTGTCAACTTTTGCTGATAAATTCACTGAATTTGCTGCTCCGGTTCTGGGAAACTCCTTGTCTATTGTCTGTGGTGATTTTAACTCATGTGACTACAGTTTTCTATTATCATTGGGTCAAAAAATATGGTTAACTTTCCCACTCGTCTTGACAACACCTTAGACTTTGCATTTACAAGTGACCCTGGCATACATGAAGCCCGTTAACAGGCTCCACTGTTAAATTCCGATCACTGTATCGTTCGTGTTTTGCCTAAAGTATACGGAAAATTATACAAGAAAGCTTTTGCATACCTTTCAAGGAAGTTCAATACAGATGCTATTCACAAGAAAATATATTACGTTTGCGAAGCATGCTTATAGAAACGGACTGAGATATATTTGCTGATGAAGTTTTAGACAACACTATCACCAATATCACAAGCTATCTCAGATTCTGTCTCGATATCTGCTACCCTGGTGAAACAATTTACATGAGATTTGACAAACTTTCCCTTCCTCATCTCAAGGGCTTCGGAGAGAAAAGGAAAGGTTGCATAAGGCGCGAGATCACCCTGGCGTTAAAAGGCTTAACTGCCCAATTAAGTCTGAAATACAACGTCTGAATACTATATACAACGAGAAGTTCTTATCGTGTATACATGGAAATTATTCAAGGAGCTTACTGGTAGAAAACATTACAAAACAAACTCGTTTGGATGTCTGTGCGTTAAAAAAATCATCTATACGTCGGCAAGCTGAGTTCACCCTCTTTAGTGCCCAAAATCAAGTGAATAACTGCTTTCCAGGTTTCAATACAAATTATGTATTTAAATGTCTGGAGTCTTTTAATCCCTCCCAAAGCTTAGATCCTGGTGGTGTTTCTAGTATCATATTTAGAAAATGTGCAGATATTTTATACCATCCACTTACAGATATCTTCAATGTATCGTTCTCTAAAAACACCATACCCACTGCTTGGAAGCAGATAAAAATTGTACCTGTGCCTAGGCCATCTTCTGGATCAGATGTTACTTTTCTACCCATTACTATAACTTCCCCTTTTCTGAAGACAATAAAAAAAATTACTTCTGCTTGTGATTGGGCCTTCATCGATGGCCTTCGTAGATCCAAAACAGTTTGCTTACAAACACCGGAGGAGTACTTTAGATGCAGCCTCTGTCTTGCATCATAACATTGTTTCTAGTCTCGGCAAAGGTGTTAAGTATGTCCGTTGTGCCTTTTTGGATTGCTCATCGGTCTTTGACTCTGTTCCTAGGCCGCCTTTGTTAAATAAGCTTGCCACAGCTCACGCTGATCCATGGGTTACAAAATGGCTGCGTTCTTATTTCTCTGAAGGGAAACAGTACACTATTCATGAAGGGATGCGCTCCACTTCATTGCTTACTGAAGCTGGTGTGCCTCAAGAAGCTGTACTTTCTCCCTTTCTGTTTTCCTTTTTTGCATGATTTGCCTTATTCTGTTGAAACTAATTTTATCAAGTATGCTGATAACCTGACGATTTCTATTCCAGTTAACTCTTTCTTGGATTGCTCTAAATTAAATGAATTCTTGTCTGAAGTTGGTAAATGGTCTCATACTAAACCCGTCTAAGTATCAGACTTTTAATTTTAGCCTCAGGCGTAAACAAGACTTATGTGAGCTGCTTACATCTCGTGACGCCTGTTACATCAATGGTATTTCTGCAGAAAGTAAATCGAGTGTGAACTATCTTGAGTAAAGTCTTACTTCTAACCTTCGTCGGTCGTCCCATATTTTGTTGACTTGTAAAAAATCTTTCGTTTAACCTATCACATAAAGAAACTGAGGCTTTCTGGTATAACCCAACTGCTTCTTTTACAATTTATTGATTCCTGCATTTTATCTATCCTCCTATATTGTTCCCCATTAATCTTTCCTGGTCTCCTAAAAAAGGACGGTTATGTTGCGCAGGGCTTTGAAGGCCGTCAGCAGGGTGAGTGGTGTGTCTCCGGCTCGACTGATTAACACTGTAGTTGCAAGACATAAATTCATGCACGTGACTAGCTACAGAAACTTTAACTAACAGTGAGCATCCACTTCATTCACAGCTCTCTCCATGTATCTCCTCAAGGAGGACAAGGAGAAACTATATAGGACTGTGTGCTTGTACAGCTAAGCACAAGAATTCGGCTGTACCTTACCTTGCAAGCATATTTTGTGAGAAAGAATGTTAGAGCAGAAATCACGCATCAACTTTGTAACAGTTAAAAATCTCACTTCAATAATTCAACTTACAATGTAAAATTTCCACTTTTTAATACTCTTCACATAACTTAAACTTTTACAATAAAACGATTCGAAAGGCCGCAAAGGAGTATGTATATACCTATGTTTTGTTGCTATTGCAATACATATTAAGCTGAGAACTCCAAATTGTACCACAAATTGTTTGGAATAAAGTGAATTATTATTATCTATGTGCATTCGAAAAGCAGGAGACATGGTTTTTTTCAATACCGCGGAATTACTCTGCCATAGCACGTCTCTCTAGAACGAACAGATCCCCCTCGACTCCAATGGAGCGGTCATGTATATAATGGCAACCAGAGGATGAGCTGTAGGCTGATACCTACTAACTTCATTTGGTCGATAATGCAGTCTTGCCTAACACGATCTGATGCCACGTAAGAGCCTAGGTAACCGATAATCTTTCTACCTCAGCAGCTGGCAGTACTGAACATTATCTTCTGCAGTAAGCGAGTCCGTAATGCAAGAAGACCGTTTTCGGAATCCGTGCTGGAGAGCTGTACAGAAGTAGACCAACATTAATCAATCCATTAGTTCGTCACAAAAAAATAGACCCATCACTCAGAACCGTATAGATAAGAAAGCCACCTTCCCGTAATCCCCTGGCAGCTTTTTTAACATCCTTCAGAGATTGACGTTATAAAGATTAACTTCCGTGTTGAATGGCTGTGAGACGCCAACAACAGAGGCAATTACACTGGGGATAAGGATGACGCAGCCTGTACAAAGGATAAATTTTAAAAGCTCTAGTATTCGGAGATCAGCTACGACCCGAACAGCCTCAGCAGTAGCAATATTATTTTTGTTGCCAGTAAGCACCGCATGGTAGAGATGCGACATGCCGAGAACGCTCAATGAAGGAGGTTAGGCAAGGGGTATATGTGGGAAACAAGCTGTCTACTTCCTTTCCCTTGGCAAGCATGATATTCACAACTCTTTTGGCTGAATGTTGGATGAACCCCTAGTGTTTATCCACAGTGATCTACACTCCATTTGGCCAGCAGCTTGCTAGCGAAATGCACACTTTTTATGGACTTATCTAGGATTCTCTTTAAATGCATTGGGCTCTCCTGCACACTAAGAATTTCTGAGATGTTCCTTATTATATGTTGTTTCACTTAAAAGACTGGGATTTTGCCTGTTGGAGCGATGCAGCTTGTTAGAAGAGAATTTCCAGTTGATAATCAAACGTCGTTTTAATCGTAAACTGATGCCATCGCCTATCAGTCTTCAGTTCCATCGTTCTAGTTTTTCTTACCTGCCCAAGCAGTCTATTGCGCCCCAGTTATTATTCCACTTGTGTTTGGTTCATTTTTTATTTGTAAAATAAGTGGTTCGCGAATAGAGCTGTGTATTGCCTTCGACGATTTGAAGCACATTGGAGTTACGTTCGACACAATAAGCGATTATAAAGGCGAAGTGTGAGTTGGCAGAAGGTCTCCACGTTCTGCCGAGTGGGTCGCTGATATATCTGTTCACAGGCCCTTCCAAGAGCAGAGATATCTAGTTTTATGTGGCCCCAGCGGCAGTGATTAGGAGGTCTAGTTTGCTAATTGCACACTTTGAGCGGTTAACAGCGTGACCTCTCTTGCCCAAAGGAAGAAAGACTGTAAGACTGCCTATCAAGAAATCTTTATCCTATGAGATGAGGTGCATGTAAGATAGGGTGTAGGGGTACCTACATAGCACTATCTTTAGCAAACTTTCCGTCGGCCCTGGTTCGTGTAAAAAATTGAAAAATCGAACTTAAATGGTATAGTTATGTCTAGTAAATGAATGCCAAACCAAATAGGCCATATGGGGGCTAAAATCTCTTAGAAGTTGAATGTTTTCGCGTAGTAACGTGAGAGGAGTGAATTGCATCTAACATTTGGATATTGCATTGGAAGTCTGAAAATTATTTTCTGGAAATGACTCCCACCAAACGGTTAGTTCTCTTGCACAGTCGCGAAGAGTACCGGCTGGACTTCGATGGACGCGTGCGTGAATCGTTTCAAACTATGATAGTCATTTCTATAGTTTGACGATAAGAGTCAGATGGATGTTTTCCTCCAAGTTGGTCCGAGCATACCTTCTATCAAAGGTTCTTATATTCTGTTAGTGACTGCTCGCAAGTAAAGGTATGGGTTGTCCGGTTAGCTGTCCATGGTTTCAAGAAATATGCTCGATTATTTGATATGGTAGACTGGATAGTGGGGCTTCATTTTTGTGGCTGTAATTCATAACAAAACGATATTGTCAGCGTCCACGGTTGCCGCTAAAGCCTTTTTGGATAGTCGTTCCACGACTTTGCGAATGTGTTAAAAGTGCGTGGTTTCAGCAGTTTTGAGTGCCGTGACCGCACATACTGGGACACCATCTCTATTAGGGGTAATTTCTACCGCACGTTTCTGTTGAGGTCTGGTTACTGAAGCTGCTGATATGGAATGAATCAAAGGACTGCTGTGTCTTGTGCCAAGACTGAGAGCTTCTATAGTCACAGAAGTCTGTCATTTTTCAGATCAATCATGATGGTTTATTTTTTTATGTAATTCACATGGGACACCGACTTTGATATGCCTCCGATATCTTGTTAGCAGCAACCACTCAGTGATCAACTGCAATAGGCTTAAGCGTCTTAGGAATGATTTTCACGGACTGTGGCAGTTTCATATGATTAAAAGACGAATAAAGACCCTATGGAACGCCAAGTGGTCAGTAAATGTATGCATCTGTGCGGGGAAGTTGTCGCCAAACTGTTAGCTAGCTGGGAAGTACGTAAAAAGTAGTCGAAACGCCGATTATCGAAGAGGCCTCTTCTCCATGGAACGGTGGTTTTCGGCACAGCGTTAATAATTAATAATAATAATAATGTCATCATTCTGAAAGCGATTTCGGGGATGCTTTACAGAACTTTTAGCACGTCGCATAGCACCAGTTTTATAGAGACGGTGTATATGTATACATAGCAAAGTGAAATAAGTAGGAATTACATGAGGAAAGGATAATAATATCCACTGTATGTACAACTTTCTTCAAAATGTACAGTCAGTTTAGGTAGGCAATCACATTGGCAATTAGATTCACCATGCGTAAAAAGTAGCACGCTCATCTTCAGTTAGTTTGTATTCAAAAGCAGAGGTTGATTGGTTAGTTCAATTCTAGTAAGTTCATCACACAACCTCGCCCGGTTAACTAGTTCACTAGTTACTAGCCGGCCCTAAGCCCGGGTAAAGAGGGAAGGTTGGGCATAGGGCTAGCAACCCTACCCCGCAAAACAAATCTAGCCGCTAAACAAACTTCAAAGCACAAACAAAATATAAAAAATAAAAACAAACTTATTCCCCGCTGGAATCGGAGAGGCGAAATGACGCCGGTTGGTGAAAGCCTTCGGGAAGCCAATTGGCCGATGTGTCTTCTCTCCCTCAATGGAAGCGAAAGTAAACATGGGGACATGGAATGTCCGCACCATGTTTGAACCCAGCAAGGCAGCCTAGAATGCAAAAGAGATGAGAAGGTATCACATTGAAGTGTTTGGAATATGCGAAAGCAGATAGAATAGAAGTGGACTCTCCCAACTGTCAACTGAAGAATCAGTAATCTACTCCGATATTGTCACCCAGACGACAACCACAAGCACAGCACACTGAGTTATGGAGTGGCTATCATGATGTCCTCAAGAACATCGAAGGCTCCCTCTCATGCAGTGGGAACCAATCTCCTCCGGGATCATGGCAGCAAGGTTCAACTCAAAAGGAAGGAAAGTCACAATCGTACAATGCTATGCACCTATAAATAATGTAGATGAAGAGAAAAAAGACGAATTCTATAGACGACTTCAATCTACACTAGACAAGACCTCAGTTGGCGATATCAAAATTCTAATGGGTGTGGCGATATGAATGCCAAACTGGGAGGGGACAACACAGGGAGAGAACAAACCGTGGGTCTAGAAGTACCACTCGGTGAAATGATGAGTGAGAATGTAGAATTGTTTGCAGAATTCTGCACATTCAATGATTTGGTGATTGGAGGCAGTGTGTTCAAGCACAAAGATATCCACAAAGCGACATGGATTTCACCAGATGGACACACTAAAAATCAGATCGACTTAATCCTAACCTCAAGAAAATGGAGACGCAGTCTACTTGACACAAGGTCAATAAGAGGAGCAGATGTAGGTTCAGACCACTCACTGTCTAGTGCAAGGAACCTTCCGAATTAAGTTAAAAGCCTTCAAGGAAGCTGGTGGTAGACCTCAGTTCAAGTACAACACTCGAAAACTGAAGGATGAAACTACAAAGGAGATCTTCACGTCAGCCATCAAGACAAAATGGGAGATATCGAGGAACATCCCTGAGGAAACCTGTGTGGAAGAACACAGGAAGTCTTTGAAAGCTATGTGGAAAGAAACCTGCATAACCGTATTAGGAAGGAGGAAGAAAGAAGACGAGGAATGGATCTCGACTGGCACATGGAAGCTGATAGAGGAGAGGAGGATGGTAAAGCAGAAGATAAACCAGTGCAAGGATGCTCAACGACAAGAGGAACTGAGCACAATGTATAAAACACTGGACAAAGAAGTGAAGAAGAGTGCACGGAAAGACAAAAGTCATTTCAACGAAACATTAGCAAATGAAGCAGAACAGGCTGCAAGTAAAAGAGACCTGACGGTATTATATCAGATAACCAGGTTGCTATCAGGGAAGAGATCAACGCAGACGAAACCAATAAAAGATGATGACGGAAATTTAATTACGAAAGAAACAATGGGCCGACCACTTCAAGAAGCTCTTGAACCGACCACCACCTACACTTCGTTCAGAAATACCACCTACAGCCGCTGAACTACAAGTGAACATAGATCCTCCAACAAAAATGGAAGTCCTGAACGCCATAAAGCTACTGAAAATGCGGGAAAGCAGCAGGACCAGATGGGATCCCGCCAGAAGCACTGAGAACAGATGCAGAGACAACAGCAGTAGACATGCTCACACCACTATTGCAGAAGGTGTGGAAGGAAGGAAGGAAGAAAGGAAGGAAGGAAAGGTATCTGGTGACTGGAAGAAGGGTTACCTTGTCAAACTGCCGAAGAAGGGAGACCTCTGTTTGCAAGAACTGGCGCTTTGCATCATCATAGAACAGAGTATAGAACGGCAGTCAACTCTCTACCCCAACTTTATCGACTTTGAGAAGGCCTTTGACAGCGTCGACCGAGAGGTAATTTGGAAACTGCTTCATTACTACGGAGTACCGCAAACCTTTATCCGCCTCATTCAACAACTATATGAAGACGCCACATGCCAGCCAAGTAATTCACAATGGGAAGCTCAGTGATGCCTTTGGAGTGGAAGTGAAGACAGGAGTGAAACAAGGTTGCCTACTATCCCCCATGATATTTCTGATTGCAGTCGACTGGATCATGCAACAAACAGTGAGGAGCGAGAAGAGGGGGATACGCTGGACCGGGGAATAGATTCTAGAAGATTTGGATTTCACAGCCGATGATGATTTATGTCTAGTGTCACACAAACTTGAAGATCTACAGGCGAAAACTAACAAGTTGATAGAAGAGGCGAGGCAGCGAAGACGGGACTTCAAGTGAATATAGAGAAGACAGAGGTGATGAGGATACCGCACCACCACCATCAACAAACTCCTGTCACCATCAACGGGAGAAACTTAAAGGAAGTAACCTCCTCCACCTATCTAGGCAGCACTGTTTCGACTACAGGCAGCATAGACGAGGATGTCAAAGTCGGAATCGGAAAAGCAAGACAGGCGTTCATTAGCCTGAAACCAGTGTGGAGATCTTCTGCACTCAGCATGTGGAACAAGATACGGATTTTCAACACCAACGTCAAGTCAGTGCTCCTGTATGGTTCAGAGACTTGGCGCGTCACGAGAGGGATTTCGAATAAACTACAGACATTCATCAACAACTGCCTACGCTGGCTCGTTACTGAAGATCAGATGGCCAGAAAGAATAAGCAGCAAGGAGCTCTGGGAACGAACCAACCAAGAACCTATCACCCAACAAATATGCAGAAGGAAGTGGAGATAGATTGGGCATACACTGAGAAGGCTGACTGGGGACATCACGCGACAGGCCAGTCCCTCGAGTGGAACCCAGATGGGAAGCAACGAGTTGGGCGTCCGTGGCGAGGGTGACATGGAGGAGGTCGTGCGAGGAAGAAATGAGAGCTTCAGGGATGTCGTGGAGCCAGGTTGAAAAGATTTCAGAGAACATAGTTCACTGGAGACGTGCTACTGAAGCCCTATGTTCCACTAGGAACCCAAGGGACGAATAATAATAATAATGAGTAATTTCATCATAAAGCGGACCAGCTGGTCGTGGTATCGTAGAATTTTTATGTTTTGCAGTACGTGCATAGAGTCTTATGTGCTTGCTCCTCGTGTTGTCAGATGACCGACATGCAGAGAGCTTTGAGTGAAGAGGACGTTGGTGATCTGATGGAATAACTCTTGCCAGATGTTTACATGAGTTAATATGCTTGTCCAAAACGGTTTTGACCAGAGGGTTTAGGGGCACACAACTAATTCTGCTTACAATCTTCAGAGCTCTACGCAATATAGCACAGCAACATAGCGTTGTCAGCAATCCAGGAAAAAATAAAGGGGGGCGATGGAGGAGGACGGGCAAGATGCAGAAGTTCATAAGCTACAAGAGGAGGGGCTGGGTAACACCGTGTGCTATCAGCCTCCTCATGTAGAAAGTTTGGCAGAAAATTCGTTTGGAAATTAATGAGGTATGAGAAGACCAGGAAAGGTCCGAAGAAAAACACACCAAGATAAATCACACCCATAGCATTCTCTAATGAACAACCATCAACGGAACAGTGATCATGAGAACTAAGCAGTTGTCGTAAGTTACGTGTGCCTCTAAAACTGAAGTTTATGATCCGACATTTTTGGGAATTAGGCGTAAGACCGTTCTCCGAGGACCATCGCCTAACAGTAGACAGGACATCATTCAGTTGGGAACAATCTGCTAAAGAGGAGATAGGTAAGGAGACCATTGGATCGTCGGTATATTTATTGAAATTGATACTAACTCAAGATGCTAGGTCATGCGGAGAGAATAAGAAAGGACACGGGGATAGGATGGTTCCTTGGGGAACTCTAGTCACAGTAAGCAATCAGGTGGAGCGCTCCCCTGTGTCAGAGAAATGAGAATGAGGCCAGCTGGTTATCCGGGACCCAGTGTCTGTCCCGTTTAGCTTGTTCAGCAAGAGGGGTCTTGGGATAGAATCAAATGCCAAAGTATAGTTTTAAAATGCACACCTGACAAACTCGGCATTTTTACCAAGACTGTTGGCAATATCGTGATATGAGAGAATGGTGGCATCCAAGGCGCCTCTTCTGGTCTTATGAACAAATTGATTAGGGTCTCTGAAAGCCTTCGGTGAGGGCTCGAGGACGGGAATTATTAGCTTCTGCATCATTTTCAAGAATGGAGAGGTGACTGCAATCGCACGGTGTCTCGTGTATGCACCCGGAGTCCTAGACTTAGGTACGGGGACTATCTTAATATCTTTCCAGGCAGCTGGTATGAAGCTTTCTAATAACCACCCGTTAAACATGTTAGCTAGTGGATGGCATAAAATATCAGCACACTTTGTGAATACGAGGCTTGGCATATCATCCGAACCTGAACTGTGTGAGGAATTCAGGGATTTGAGACAGTTGAAAACACCTTTCGCGGTGAATTCTGGACACCGTTCTCACCGGACATAGATAGTCGAAATGGGACCAAACCACAGAGTATAGGAGCTGAGAATTCCGTGAATATACGAGAGAAATCGGATAGCTCAGAGAAACTGAGACAAGCGTCACATGAATATTTGTTATATAAATACAGCGATGCTACCTATGTAGTCACTTGAGGGTTTGAAGTAGATGTAACTCGAAATGCACCAGTGGGTATTGATGAAGGTAGCCACTCCACCTCAACTTTACTTAGCAGAGCTACGTCGATCTCGACTAAAAAATTGAAATCATTCAGAGAAATAAAGTTGTCGTCACAAAGTTTGTGTAACCAAGTTTCTTACAGTGTACTTACTCCAGTATTACGGTACATATCGGAGGATAAACAACGTTACAAGTAATCTAACCTTCCATACAGTGACCTGCAGTTCGTGCTTGTAGTTCTAGTTAGGGTCATCTGAGATAAGGTTGTTCGATTCAAAGAGCGTTACCGTCCGTCGTGATACTTTTTCCCCATCTTATGTGATACTGGCAACACAGAAGACCGTGAGCCTTAAAAATGTGTCTGAGTATATATAATGTGGTCAAAGGGCATAACAGAATGACTAAAACAAAATAATCTGTTGAAAATTTGATGCAATATGACAGAGGGAAAATTTAGTGGCCCAGATATTCAAGCAGGCCGCTATGCAAGGGCCCCATAGTAGCAAAACAAATGATCATGCAATGATGTAGCTAGTTAACTAATATGTTAGCTATCTTGTGATAGCTAGGAAATCAGGACGAAGGTGAGATATGCAGTTCACGAAACTCGGTTTCGTGGCATGACAAACCATATTTCTGCGTTGTCTGGAAAGTACGACATAGACTGAATTGATCATGCTTTCGGCTGCATGTGATTGTTTTTACGATCGGGATGTAAATTATTCATATGATTTTTTAGTTGAGGAAATTCCTTCTACAAGGAATAGTTACTTTTGTCACATTTCAATGATAAGTGGACCAGGCATGCATTTCAAGTAATCTCAAAAACTATCAATCTCACTGGAAACATCTGAATCTGATGTCATAAACCTGAAGCATAGCTTTCTGAATTTTTCATCATGACTTCTAGATGGAGAATTGAACATCAGTTACCCGTACTTTTTATGTAAGTGGAGATGGATTGGATATACACTGAGAAGACCATTTAGGGCCATCACGTGCCAGGTCTCGAGTGAAACCTGAATGGGAAACGACGAGTTAGACGTCCGAGGGTGACATGAGGAAATCATGTGAGGAAGAAATGAAAGCTTCTGGGGGGGCAGTCATGGGGCCAGGTCCAAAAGACTGCAGAGAACAGAGTGAAATAGAGACGTGCTACTGAAGCCGTATGTTTCCACTAGGAACCCAAGGACAAATAACAATGAATTTGCTTGAATTATATATTACAGTTCCATTTATCTGCAGTCTTTGTGAAATTCATAGTATGTGTTTTCGTTACCATCATGGTTATCTGTACTGAATGATTAGTGATTAGGGGAGGTATTTTCCACTAGATTAGATATTTAACTTTCAATCACTGGCTCGCATTCTGAATTTTTTTTCCACTTACGGAAATCTGGACAGTTAGATAATGTGAATAAACCTCACAAAGTAAATGTAGTTCATCTTTTAGTTGCACTAACGTGCACACGGTTGTTGGGTTGTATATATATATATTTTTTTTCGAACATATTCATACAAAAAGTGCGTCATTTTGCACCATATGTAGTCAAAATGTTTAATTTCTTGACTATTAACATATTTCTGTTTTCGTTGAATCAGCTAAATTATTGGTTTTTGGGTTTTTGGCGTTAATCTGTTATGCCAGTGATTCCGATTTTACTTGGAATGCGTTTGCAATTTATGATAACAGGTCTCGTATATATTTTGTTACTATTATTGTTTAAAATTGAATAAGTCACTTTTTATCCTGTCTATAAATATCTGTCTCAAGGACAATGAATACTGTTAATTTCTGAATAAATAAATGGTATAACCTCATCGGTCTAGACACGTGAACCATAAACCTGTTGTTGCACTTATTCTCGTTATTACACCTATTACTTTACTGATATAAAACAATGTACGATGATAGTAAGCAAATGAAGGCATTGTTTATCGGAAGTTACAAAAGTAATAACTTGCCAATGATTGTCGATAAAAGGTATACTCTAAATCGAAGCAGTGTCCATCTATGGAATTTTAAAGTCTCCTTTGTACATTGGTTTGTTTATTGTCTCATATACCAAGTTTTGTTCGGACTTCACTCGTGAACTCATTGCATGCACATCATTTCTAAAAAACGGAGTCTTTAGTCACATATAGGTGTCAATCTCTTAAAAAGGCTATTAGTATACAATACACATTCAGTTGGTGTTTTTTGACACTGTGCACAAAACTTCTCACTGAAAACTGTATTTTGTAAGCCAGTTTCAGTGAATAGAAACTGCATGGTTTTATGATCCGTTGACTAACAACCAGATGTCCTTTATTTTTAGTCACCTCTGACTGTTATGGCTAATCTATTAAACTGTGAATATATATGCAACCTTTGTTTCGGGTTTTACATGGTTTCTTTTGTGATGAACTTCTCATCATTAAGTACTAAACCCTCCCTGTTCAGCTTAGGGATACCAATTTAATGTTTAAAAAACGTATTCAGTGTATGCTGGCGAAAGAACGAACTAACTAGCATTGAACCTCACATTCATGTTTCCATTAGTAATAATTCACTCATGTTACTTTACTTGAAATGATAATGGTTATAGGAAATTTACTTGTCAAATAAGTTTTGCTTGTCATAACTTACCACTCCGTCTTTTTGTTGGTTAATATGGTTGGTATGCTTGTTTATGTTTCTATCAATAACCCACTTTGTTTTCTCTACTGACTTGTAAGTAAATTTGTGAATAATGTTTTCACTTTAGAGAAAAAACAGCTGTGGAGGCAGCTTATGCATCTTTATCAACAGATCTCAGCGTCGAGCTTCAGAAGCCACAGCTAAACAACGTACTATTGATACACTTAATCATACCTCCCGTAACCTGGCCAACCAACGTGTTGAAGCTGAACGTCGATTGACTGATTATAATCGTGAAAAGGAGACTTTGGAAAGTGTACTTAATGATATTAAAAATCATGTCATGAACGAACGTCAAAAAGTTGAAGAGATGCGCATTAAAATCAACTCTCAACAAGCTTCAACTAAAGTACGCTTTTATAGTTTAAAGTTTTATATATATATATATATATATATATATATATATATATATATATATATATCATGCTTATCTATTTAAATACTGTATGAAGTGAGTGTAAGCTAGAGATAAATCAGTGCATTATGCACACTGTCTGTAGGTCTGTCATTTCTTTTGTACGTGTATTTAAGGTTTACTACCTGTTTCTGTTTGTTTTAGTATATTGATCGGTGAAAATTGTTGATTTTCACTAGGGTTTGTTCATAAAGTTGGAAAGCTTCAACCAGGAATCACACTGTGTTGTAATTAAGATCTAAAGAGGCGCAATCGTCGGATTTTATTTTAGTGTTATTACTTTCAAGTTCTTTACTCATCATTCAGTAAAGTAAATCAAAACAATTATGTTTGATTGATCACTTTAAATTTCCTCTTGAAGTACTTTATCATTTTGTTCGTCACGATACATGCTTTTTTAAATTTGTTTTGACCTATGTTGCTTTGTTGACAACTTCTGTTGTTATCTTCATTACCAAATTATGCGCAAATGCTACATGCAAACCTTGTATTTTTTAAGTTTTCCTTAGACCATTTTTACTCTTTTCGACAGTGCATATTTAAACTATTATTTCAAGCAACTGGTTCAAAGAACCTAAATGAAATCTAGCCTCTCTTCGAAGACTCAACTGATATTTATCTTCCTCGAAATCATGGGTATCACACTTTACTTTGGAGTTATCTTCTATCTTTTCATGTCCTTTGTTTTGCTTGTGTTAATATTTTGAAATATATTTCCGGTGCACTGTTTGTGCCAGTACTTCGCTATACTCAACATTAATCCATACATACAAACATCCCAGTTTCATTTTTATATAGTTCGTATACATCTCGTGACCATATCCGTTGCTTTGCTACCGAACTGCTCAAAAACCAAATAGGAGAAGCTCAGTTCAAATTCGTTTTTTTCCCGAAAACCAAACACAAAGCCACCGTCATCATTATCAACATAGGACCAGGGATTACTCCACAGCGGTCCAAGTAGACACACCTCATATCAGCACATCAAGTTTACAAGGTATTAAGATGAAAGATGAAGAGAGGAAGAAAAATCGATCAAAAGCAATGCAAAGTAGTAAACAAGAGGAAGGAGGAATGCGAAAATGTCGAATTCAGCATAGCGGTTAAGATGAGGATAATGTGTGGACACAGCTGCACCACTGACATTAATTCTCAGCCATATCGTCTGGAAAATCCGACCACTGGTTTCTGTTGTCACTTGGACCCCAACCGGCTAGTCTACATCTCACAACATGGCTTAAACCAACAGTCAAGGACTTCATTCAGTAGTGCCATATTTTAGTCTGACCTCCCCGAGCCTTTATCCAGCCAGAACTTATTTCAGCTGACATTGCATGAAGAGGCAGTCGGTGACTAGGCATTCTAATCACATTTCTTAGCCACCTCAGTTTGTGAAGGTTCTCAAAACTCTACATCTGACTTCTGCTGTACTCACATAGTCACATCACAACACGGCGTATGCTACGAAGACAATGGTTTTAAAACAGCAGAAGCCTTCTCATGTCGTCTACCTACAGTGGAGGCTCATAACCGATGTCAGTGGGGCAGATGTATATATACATTATCCTCATCTTAACGCTTTACGGAATCCCACCATTTTCTCATTCTTCCTTTTTTTAGTATTTTGTATTTCTTTTGACTGAGTTTCTTTTCTTCATCTTCCACTTCGCTGTCTTTTAACTTTATGTACTGATATGAGCTGTGGCAACTCAGACCATTACATAGTAATGCCTGGTCCTATGTTGATGGATGATGACGTACAGTGGTCATGTTTCAAAACCATACGGTAGAATGGAGCAAACTGCAGCACAGAACACCCGAGCCCTAATAGACAGTCGGATGTCGTGACAGCGCCACAGATGGCATGAGTCGGAAAAGTCAATCGAGCCTTTTGTTTCTATGCAGAGATTTCATCAACTATTGACCTCCCGGAGCTTATCCAACTTACTAGGTAAGTTCAACACACCTAAGCACTTCACTTCCCACTGTTAGCCTGGGTGCGTCTGAAGACCACTTCTGGAACGACAATTTGCATTTGTGTGGCGAGGAACGCATCCCGAAAATTCTCATGTTACTACTCAAGGTGTCTAATAGACATAACAGAGGTATTATCTGTGTACTTCAGATCTAATAAGGATTCTCCTGCGACAAGATCAAAGTCATAATGAGGGGCAGACCTCGTTAAGTAGGTCTATGATAAAGTTGAAGAGGAATGGAGAGAGTAGACATTGTTGACAGACATCACTCGACGTACTCAAACTACTCTTTTGTCAATCAACCTTCCAGTTACTTCTGCCCCTCATTGTACTCGTAGCTTGTAGAGATACGTTTACGTTGATTCATTAACCTGGAGAAAGCTGTTTAAGTCGGCTTCTATCTTCAGCGACGTCTTTACGACCCGATGGAAATGACACAGGGGTTTCTCCAGATGAGCAAACTTGTCGTATTCCGGTAACTATAAAACTATATGACAACTCATCATATGCTGTAACACACCAAAAGGTATTGGAGTTAGGAGTCCTCAATAGTGTGATCCAGTAATTAGTCACTCCTGTCAGTGGGAGACATTTTCATAAGACCTTTCGATTGATGGGTTTGGACGCTGCCTTGAGGTCGAGGAATACAGGTAATGTCGGGCGCCTCTAAGTTTCCCTTACGTTCCAGAACCCGGCTTTTGGTGAATATCTGGTCGATACACCCACGGCCAGGTTTGAAGTCTTCCTGGTTACCTTGGACTTGCTGTTCCCGAGCTCCACTCGGGCGTCTAGTGGTTATAGAGCATAGAATATTAAACACTGTGTTCGTCAGGCTGACTCCTCCATGACTATCGCAAGAGGACTTTTCTCCTTTCTTAAAGACTGGGATAATCAGTAATTGAGACCATACTTGACTTCCGTACACTAGTTAGCACTTCGGTTAACTTGACAAAAATCACTCTACCACTTCAGAAACTAGTCTATCTGGTCCTGCTACCCTTCTTTGTCTCAGATTACTTACTGCTTTCTCGACTTCTACAAGTGCCTATCTCAGTGTTTCATTTAGAATCCGACTGAATAGCAGGCAACGAAATAGTATCTTGAGACCAGTTGAACTTTTACACGTAGTATTCTGCCCATCGTTCTGGTTGTCTCCTTTGCGAGTGAATCACAGACTTATCCTTCTCCTCTATAGTCACACTAACCGTTGTCCTTTTCGCCCCAGTTTCCTTAATAAGTCGAATTAATTGCCTACTGTTGCCTGTCGTCGCTGCCTTTTCCATCTCTTTAGCCTTCACTGCCGACCACTGTTCGTGGTCATTGTTTAGACGTTTCTTCGGTCTACATTTGAGTTCCGTTCACTTTTCATTGTACCCAGAGCCAGCAGGGCCGCTTTTGCGTTCAGAAGAAGCTGCTGATGTCCACCGAACCCTGCTAACCGCTTTTTGACAGTTGGCTGCGGTCTTCATCGCTGTTTTTACAGCAGACTGGAGATAGCACCAAGCGTCTTCTTCATGAGTACTGTTGTTCTGTTCGGATAACTGCCTGGCCAGTTTCTCACTGAAAACGCCTTAGTACTCTTATTATCGAAATGAACTTGTAATTTTCTGTTGCTGAAGTGTGTGTGTACCGATCAGTATTATAGACTACTCAGTTGAATGTCACAATCCTTCCTTTCTATTGTATTGAGTAGTGTCTGGCAGCAGTCTCGGATTCACTTTTCTTCTATAATGGTGAATGCCTATTTAAAACCAGTTGGATATTGTATGCAGATAGCCTAATGAAAATAACCGACACTCAAAGTGATGGGTACTAATTTGGACAGTAATTAGGAACATCGACGCTACTGCGCTCAGAGTCTTTTCAACTGATAAGAGGCACATCATTGATTCTTCTACTGACTAGTAATAAATATTGTCAATGTATTTCACTGAAATTCAATGATGTTATCCAAATGTTTGAAGGTGACAGATTTTCACCAAACATTGTTTATTAATCTAAGCATTTCTAAATTGTCGTTTTTACGGCATTTTCATAGCATGGACAGCACTTCTTTTGTGCATCCATTTTCAAAACTAAGGAAAAAGCTGATGCTGTGCAGGTCTTGTGAACACACGTTTCGCAGAAATCTGAGTATGTTTAGCACATGTTTGGCACACTGGTGTGTGTCAATTATAAGATGATGTTGGATGACTGGTGTGGGACGACTGTCAGTTTAATGATAGGGAGTGAAGTGGTGGGTGGGATGTGTCGACCACTTCATTTACTTTGGTAAATGTATGTGGACGAAGTAGTTGGTTGGTGATGAAATGTCATCTGGTCTGTGTAAGTCTGGTTTGAGATTTGCGAACTAGTGTTATGTGTGCAGACATCTTGGGAGATATGTGACTGTGTATGGAAGGAGGAGTATAGTGCTGTGTATTCTGTTGTGTCCTGTTGTACGTCTGTGAGATATGGGTGTTGGAAGTAGAATGCATGAGGTGTTTACAAGTTTACAGTCACCAGTATGTTCTTGGTATTCATCGCGTTTGATAGAAGCAATGTTTGAGGGATGTTGAATGAGGTCAGGCGAAGAGTAGTAGGCAAGACGGAAGTTGGTTGATGAAGTTGTGAACCATAGGCAGTAGAGCGAAACTCTAGGTGACTGAATTAATTTAAGACCTGGTCAGAGGGTGGGGATCATGGCTCAGTTGCTGGAGCACCAAGCCACTATTTGGATGCCACTGATTTATATCCGTCCATGAGGCATTTTTTTCATTTTATCATCAGTCATTACACCATATCAATAATACTGATCAGCCAAACCAACTTGTATAAGTAGGTGAAATATGATGGTGAATTAAGATGTAGTAGTATATACTGTCAATCAAATATAAGCAGTTTACGGGAGGTTAATATAATGATATCATTCCATATTATAATATATGTTTAAAATATAGTCGTATACTACAGAAACTATTTGAATTAACGCTATACATTTCGAACAATCTGATTACACATTTACTTGTTAAGGCATTATATGTGAAAACTGGAAGTGCGCTTAATGTCGGCTTAATGTAAGGATAAACTGTTTTTGCACACACAATGGGGGTTAAATTTATTTATGGTGATCGCCTCAACAAACTTAAGTATACCCCCTGACAGTTTCAATACAAAATTGTAAAGGCTGTTTTAATACCAATCTTCAAATCTTATCTTTTTCCCCCGCTCATTATCTCTCTTATTATTCAATTCCTTTATGTTATATTTGTCCTTCTCCCACTTCCAGTTTTCATATATTGGAATTAAGTCAGAAATAATAGAAATAGGGCACATTATTAGTCATACAGTGGAGTGTCATACTGAGAGTAAAATTAATAATCAATCGTAAAAGTACTACAGGAAGAGTACTTGATGTTAGTCTGTGCAGAGGTTTGACAATAGTAGGAACAACGAAAAGAAAGCATTTTAAAGTACTGTTAAGACAATGATGAAAAAAGAACATCAAGGTTAAAAACTATACATTAGGATGGAAGAGACGATAAATATAGGAATAAGTTGAATAGTATTAAGTATACAGATGGTCAGAGAAAGGATAACACAATGCCATTTTGTGGATACGTAGATCTTAATGTAACAACTCCACCATTTAGATACAACGTAAGAAGGTTACCTGTAGTACTGTTTTTTTTTAAAACACTGCAAATCATTCTCAAAACAACACGGAGACCTGTGAGACGTCCCGCATTTACCAGAAGTACTAGTATAGAATTTCTCTCAACTTCACATCACTTTCCTAAGATAGTCATATGCTTCACTAAAATCAGGTTTCCCAATTTAATTTTTTCAATCTAATTAGCATCGAATAAGGGCCATATACATTCGACTGAACTTGTGCAGTGCTGGAGTTTAAAATGCTTTGGAAAATAAAACTGAAGATTCATGAAAGCAGAAAACGAATGCTTAAATTAAGACCGAATGTCAAAAAGCAACAGAGAATTTTTAAAAATAAAAACAATGTAACTGCACCATGAGAACAAGTTTAAAATGATTTAGGGCTTGCAGGAAACTGTTTTTCAAGGTAGAATTCATCGCAGATTGACATTATTAGGAGAACTAGTGAAGATATGGAAGCATTTGACAGCTGTCATGTTTTAGCATGGCAATCCTTAGCTGTACGCGAACACAAGACCATGGTAAAACAGCGATCGAGAGCTCCAAGTTTTCAACATCTCTATGCATGATATCACACCGTGATGCATACCACCATGAAACGCAAAAATCCCAGAAACCTTTAGAAAATGATGCGTAACCGCTTGTTCACTATAATCACACTGACTACCCAGCCAAAAACTGTTCATCAAATTAAGATTGTCGAATAGTTTATACTCCATACCGTATATTATTGCTGATACTTAGATTTACTATGTTGATTATGCGAAATTTCAGAGTCAAAAGGAAGAAATAGCTTGTTTACGAAATGAACTAAATGAATTGATACGAGAGGAGCAATGCTACAAGATAAAATTACCAAGAATCAGCGTCGTTTGGAACAGGTTGAAAAGGAAAATCGTCTGGCACAATCACGTGTAGATCAGGTAAGCAGTGTTTACCTCTACGATCTCTAAAATTCAAATGCAGTACAAAAGTTTTAAAAAAAACACTAGTGTAAAACACAACGACCTAAAGTCTGTAAGCTTCATGATAAAAGTTAACACTGTTGTTCATGAACTCAGATGTCTCACGTTATGTACGTCTGTCACGAATCCTAATCGTTCACAATCTACTGAAATTTGGAGCAACCGAGCAGTAACACAGCCTATGCAACCACATGTATATGGTTTCCATGTTTCATTTTTTAAAGCATGTACTTATGCACTCAGCAACCTTGTGGACATTCTTGCAGTAGACAACGGGTCACACCTATTGTGTGACAGCTGTTGAAACTACCTGACTGCCCAAACCTTGGTAGGTGGGGCTCGGACCCGTGACCCATTGCCTGAAAATCATTTCTTTAAAGTAATGAGCCACAAAACCGTTAAGGATATACCAATTTAGCAATGTCTTACCTAAATAGTGAACTAAGGCTGACTGGATTTATTTTGGAGCTAGTCAGTAACTTAGTAGCTCGTTTATTAAAATCATCTACTATAGAATTGACTTTCAAGTATAACTTTTTTCTGAACGTAGAATTTTTTCGGTACTAAAAGCAGCGTGTTATTCTTCAGAGTTCTACATTATTTAGAAGGAAGTTTTTGTGTACCTTCAATGTACCTTTGGCTATTACCATACATGCCCTTTCACTTGTGTAATGCCTTTGCCTAGATGAGCAGTGAATTGAAAGCAGGAAAATTTCATTAAAAACGACTTGATTATTTCTATTTAACATGTTTCTTTTTTTCAAATGATTTAAAATTGCACTTTCCACGTTGACATTTCTTACAGCTGAGTGGTTTTTCAACTGATCATTTGTGTATTGTCTACAGAGTTATCGTTGGAGATCACAAAATGTGATCTCTGACACAAGTGTCATATTGATAAGCCCGCCCATAAACGAGCGAAATGACCATCCAGTGTTTAGGTCACTGTGATCTGGCTGGTGAAATCTACAGATCATCCTGAATTGTTTTTAGCTACTCAAGTTGTTCATTTGTATAATTCGATGTTTCTTTTTTGCATCCCAGTAATGAAATTACTTGCATCTCCATTTTGTATGAACTATGACTTCTTCAAATTATTAACGTAAATTCACTTAATTTGGTTGGTGTGTTTTGCTCAACTGTATGTGTTCCAATTGTAGGCTAACAGTAAGCTTGGGACTTTAGAATCCACTCGTGGTCAGCTACTTGAGGTTCTAGATCAGTACAATAGTCTGTTGAACGGTGATGAGAATGTCAAAGAACCAGATGAAGCAAGAGTCAAATCTTTGGTTAGTCCATTAATTTTTCTCCATGTTTTGGTCATTCTGTAGGCCGTCTTAGCATAGATTACAATACTGGCATCTCCTGTGTATTACTATATAATACTGAAGCTGAGTTTTTAGACTTTTTTCCTGATCGTACCAAGTGAAGTTTTCAGTAACGACTCATATTGCCCTACACATTATTGCTCTTCACATTCCTAGTTCTTAATTAGTATTGGTTACTTTTTAAACTACGGAATTCGCTTTGCTAAGCGGATATTAATAGTGCTTTAGTATACCAGCACTTATTAGCTTAATTTTCCCCTTTAACTGAAACTTAGTTGTTGCCGCATGCATCCACGTTCCGTGTTTAATTAAAAATTGATGACTAACAAATATTTCCGCAGCTGCATTGGCGGATGTGCTCGTTGGTATAATCTTTTCTATCTGTTTTTGACTGCCTTATAACATCTAACCTTAAGTTATTTTCATTACGGTTTACAGTTAGCATGCTGTCGTGGTTGTAATAATTAAATTGATTCTTATGATGAATAGTGTGGTACCGTTTCAAATCCTAGTGGATAAGTGCTTGTACGGTGTCTGACTGATTATTTGGTTACGACTTCATATGAACTGTTGAATTTGATAATATCTTTTTATTTACTGCTTAGTTGCTAACGTAAGTTAGACGATTCAAAGTGAGTGGCTAACTCAAAACTTTCTTGCTCCTTATTTCTATTTTGATTCTCTCAGTCAAGTGGTTTTGTAGGAGTTTCCTTTTGTTTGAAGAGACTGGTGAACAGTTAACTCATAGAGTTGATCGTTCTTTACTAAAATGGTTATGGCTTTTGAGTTATTTGAATTTTTTAAGCTCTGTTATTTAAGTTGTTAGACCATCAGTCTTGGCGCTCCTACATCTGTTAATGTTTGGCCAGTCAACTAGTATCCTCATTTGTTATAAAATCATCTCTCTTCATTTCACGCGTCCATCCTGAGCATGATTACTAACTATCAGTGTCACATTTGAGTTAACAACAATAATCTGTTTTCGTTAAGACAGTTCAGTGTCACCTCTTTCGTTCTGTTTTCATCACATATGTACAACCATAGGTAAATTTTTCTGTGTCCAACACCATACTCATATTGAACTTATACTCGATAGTATCATAATAGTTTTGACGAACTGTATCTTTGTGTAAATAAAGTATGGAAAACAATCGGAGAATGTTTGTCATTTTTTCTGCGCTTGTTCAATCACAGCCTAGCAATACTGGGACGATAAAACAGGTAGTAGTAATAATTACCCTAATATTTCGAAGGTTAATGTGTACAACTTCATGATTTAACTGTTAGCTGCATTTCAGCTCGTGAGTGACACGGTGGGCAAGGTCACCTGAAAAACTTCTTGATACAGACAGGTTTCTGCAGAGCAGATTTTGAGATTCATGCTTTCTATAAGTCTCGCTTTTAGGATATGGTTATCAGGTGCTCCAATAGTTCTTATGAAACATGCTGGATTTAGTGACACGAAATTTATAGGGTTTGGATATGTTGACCATCTTACCTGGCCAGGAATTACAGCTTTCCTGTGACAACCATGGGGGTAATTAGCTTGACTAATATCGTGTCTGAGATCCTAGGGTCCATAGCCAAATGACGCCTACCTGGAGCTCAAGATCAGCAACCTCTAGATAATCAGGTAGGTTTCAGACGTGGACAAAGGTGCGTTGATCATACTTTCATGGTACGACAGGTTCTGGAACACAGACATGCCTACCGACCAACGACCGACGATATTCAACTCTGTCGACCATGAGGTGTTGTGGCAGTGTCTAACAATGAAAGTATATAATGCTAATCAAAGCTGTCTACTCGAACTCACGTAGCCATGTCAGCAGGGGTTGTGGATAGTTGTCATGTGAACTGATGACGACTAGTGGTGTTCGGCAGGGATTTGACTGTCAGCATTCCTACTTAACTTCGTCATGACGTACGTGCCAGTTCAGATAACCTTGAATATGTGTGACTTAGGTATTGATCCACTCCTCTACCTGTAGGTCACCTGATTGATTTGGAGTATGCAGACGATATTGTCCTAATGGGTGAGGGAAGACGGTGACGCTGTGTAGGGTCTTGTGAACACACGTTTCGCAGAAATCTGAGTATGTTTAGCACACGTTTGGCACACTGGTGTGTGTGAATTGTAAGATGATGTTGGATGACTGGTGTGGGACGACTGTCAGTTTAATGATAGGGAGTGAAGTGGTGGGTGGGATGTGTCGACCACTTCATTTACTTTGGTAAATGTATGTGGACGAAGTAGTTGGTTGGTGATGAAATGTCATCTGGTCTGTGTAAGTCTGGTTTGAGATTTGCGAACTAGTGTTATGTGTGCAGACATCTTGGGAGATATGTGACTGTGTATGGAAGGAGGAGTATAGTGCTGTGTATTCTGTTGTGTCCTGTTGTACGTCTGTGAGACATGGGTGTTTAAAGTATAAGACATTAAGTGGTGATGTATACTGTCACGTTGAGATCTGTAGTACGGTATAAATCAGTTTGAGGACTGTCGTTGACGTGATTGGAAATCGGTATAATTGGTGCAGATATATTGTCTTTTATTTCCTGTAAAGTTTGAATATTTACACAAGCCTTCATCTTCAAATTGTTTATTCTCTACTGCGACACATCTTTGTCTACTTTGATATTATTTGTTTTCTATCCATGTCTTTTTTTGCACGTTACTGTGAAGTGTGGGAAGTTGCGGCGATGCACTTGTGTGCGAGGTTTCACGTCGATGCTTCCTGTCTGTCCAGATATTCAGATTTATTCATTCGTCTATTTTTGTTTGCTTCCCAACTTTTTATTATTACTATCGTAACTAACGCTTTTCGCCTATATTTTCTCTCTCTTTCGTATGATGATGTTTATTGTTGTCATTTAGATCGTTGTACTAACGTGTTCTTGCACCACTATATCATTTTTGAGTCTTTCGTAACTTTAAGGTAGACCAGTTTTGTGCTGTTTCAATAATGTTTTATTTACCTCGTAGTTTACTTTAAAAATATGTTGCTTATGGTAGTTTATGGAAGACTCATCTGGTATGTGTATCAAATACTTTCTAACTATGGTAGTTATATTTTAACCAGTTTTGCAACAATGGTAAGCAATTTTGTTCCTCAAAATTATTTTCATTCATACAATAGAAACTCTTGAAATGTCATATTTATTCGATGTTTTATGATATTCAGCTTTCAGATGAAAGTCCAGAAGGCAGTTTAAAGAGTGTCGATACGGGTTTAGGTGGAATTAATTGGCCAAATAATAATGGACCTACTGAGAACGATCAGTCAATTTATCAGCATTTGACACATCACGAGTTAATACTGGTGCTCAGTCTGTACCACTTCCCTTAATGTTAACCAATCCTTTACCTGGTATTGATTGGAAAGCAACTGAAAGAGGCCATTTGAACTCTTCTCTTGGATTCCCATTCCCTACGATCCTTTTGATGGCAATGATCCTTTCAAAGTACCTTCTAAAGTTAATGAATTGAATAAAGGTGGGTTTACTTTATGCATCCCTGTAATTCCTGCTTAGTCTTACTAAATATCCCATCGAAATAAGGGAGAGAAATTTCTCTGTCGTTCAAGAATGAATCTAGGCATACCTTTATGTCGATTCACTTCAGTAACTTTACCTTGGAAAAGTCATGTGAATCGTAAATTTAGAAAAGAGTCTTTTTTCAGGAATTCCGTTTTCAAAGCTGTACGATCGCAAATTTATACATTTTTCTTGTATAAGGACTTGATAGTTAAAAATGGTTTGTTAAGCATGGGAACACAAATTATGTCAATTTATGAGCTGTCATTACGATCAAAAAGTCATAAAACTGTGATGAGTAGTGAATATCAATCAAGATAAGTTTGGACAAGAAGCTTTGTGAGATTACGATGTAATTGGAAGCTGAATTGTGACCAGAAAGAGCATAGCAACCAGAAAGATTAGGAAACTACTTAGGAAGTGAATAGTGTCAAAACAGAAAAAAAGTGTGTATGTGTGTGTGTGTGGGGGGGGAAAGGTGATTTCAAAGACTGAAAACTAAGGCCATGAAAGGAGAAGGTGTTGAAACAATCTTCTTTTGCGTGCACAGTTCAGGTTTCTCCATATGGATGGCACGATCTTCTGCAATGCAGAGAACACAGAGACATATAGCGTTTGGTAGGTTTCTTTTCACTTTATGGATGACTTTGAACGAGGAGGTTTTTGAGATAAGGTGGTTCGCGTTCACGATGTGTTCATTTACATCTTTGTTATCATGCTAGAACCCTTTGGGATGACAGTCTCATCGAACAACCTATATACCTGGCTTCACAAGAGCAAGTGAAATGATATATACACATAGATGTGGTCGGATCCAAAAGTTTTTTCTTTGAATTGTTAGAAATCGTTGGGTGGCAAGAGAATACCAGCCTCAATGTTGATACAATGCTGAGGTGGCTTTGTCATATACTTCACATGCCGAGCCACCGCATGCCTTGTCATGTCATGTTAGGAGAAGCTGGATTAGGTTGTAAGACAACTCATGGTGGCGAGACCAAGACGTAGCACCAGTCGATGAAGTCTATTACTGTTAGTCTGAACCGTGTGGAGAGATGTAGACTACTTGGCTGTGGTCCACGAGATGATAGGAATCAGTGCTTAAGACTTTTTGGTAACATGGCTGGAAGTCGGTAACAATGGTGCAGATGTATTCAGTCTTTGATGTCCTGTAAAGTTTGAATATTTACACAAGCCTTCATCTTCAAATTGTTTATTCTCTACTGCGACACATCTTTGTCTACTTTGATATTATTTGTTTTCTATCCATGTGTTTTTTTTGCATGCTACTGTGAAGTATGGGAAGTTGCGGCGATGCACTTGTGTGCAAGGTTCATCGTCGATTCTATCTGTCCATCACTGTTTTCCTTTAATTACGTGTTATATTTATTTATTTCAAGAATCTGCTGAGGATCCATTTGGTTTGCCGATCACGAATGACCCATTCAAAGACTCTGATCCATTTTGTCTAGATCCTTTCGGTCTACCTTTTTTGGTAAGTGCTTCTCTAACCTGTGCGATTTCGTCAGAATAACTAAACTTTAAATGAGTAGGTAAGTACTTACTATTCATCTGAATAGTTTTATATGTTGCTATCACTCTTAGATATTGGTAGTAGCTACACTTTGAAAATCATACAAGGAGTACCCGTTATAATGTGCATACGTATGGCTTACAGATTTTTTGAAATGTTGTTACTTGTATACACTGATCAAATGAATTTTCATACCTGCAGTTTCTACTATTGTCTCAAATAGAAACCAACATTAACACAATTTCTTGTCATCTAATAAGCGGATTTTGTTTTTGAGGAGGCTGTGTTTTCATAATAAACTTTCTCAGTAAGGATCCGTAGGACTATGTAGCTTTCTTTACCCTGGTTCAAGAGCTCTTCTTTACTTTTTTATTAGTGTATCGTCATCGTTAACCTTCTACTAAGCTAAAAGATTTCTGTTGCAAATAAACTGGCTAGGCCTTATATTGTGATTAGTTTGCGAACACAGAAGTGCAGTTCAACATTTTCTTTTATCTTAAGCTTCATGGATTTTCATGTATCTCTTTTCCAAATCTTCTTCTATCGTCATCATCATCATCTTTTATTCAGTCAAACCAAACGAAATCTGTGTGATGCTTCTTTACACCATATACACACTTTTATTCAGATCATGAAAAATAGTTGCACTGTGGTGTTACATTTATTAATATCATAGTTACTATCGCATGTATACTTAAATAATTACCCAAGAAAACTTCTGCTATGAGCTCTCATGGAAAATTAGTGGATACGTAGTAAAAATAATTAAGCACATTCATTATTTACTCATAAGACATTCTTTTTGAATTCCACTGGTTTCAATTGGATATTCTATAAGTGCACACCGTTTTAGTGGTCATTTAGGTTCGATCAAGTATGTATGAAAACTGTAGTCACGTTTTTGAGTTACCTACATGATTTTCACTCCTGAAACAATGTGTTGTTAAAAGGCAGCTAGATTAAAGTGTAAATGGGTTGTATTGGAAAGTTATTTTGATTGGTTGCTTTACACAGCAGTTTTGCCTTCATACATTTTTTTAATGTTTTATGTCTGTGCATAACTTTAAAAATGTATTCGGACTGTTGTTTAAGGTTCTTCTCATTCGATACCTATAATGATATATTTTTAGACGATGTAAGCAGCCAAGCGAAAAGTTTGACTTCTAGAGTCTTGTCGGGAACTTGTGTATGACATGACTGTACAAGGTTTTCTCCGATTTAAGCTAATGAAGTGGTTTATTAGCCTATTTATGCGTTTTAATTCCACTGACTACTCTGAAATAGGTTTTACATTAGAGAAACAGCTATACGGTTTACACTTACTTTGCTCACAAATCTCAACTTTTAACGAGAAATTTCCGAATGTTCGCAGTATTTTTGTCGTCAACATTTGTTATTATCTTTCGTTTTCAACGACTAGAACAGTGTTTAGTAAATTTCTGCATGTTAGGCCTTGTTAATCACTTTTATTTTTTAGATCAATGTCTACGAATTAGTATAGGAGTAAGACTTGTTCACTGGCAGATTGTAATTCCACTTTAGTCTGTTTATTAGAAATTTCACACAGTGAAACAGTGTCATTTACTACTAGACAGCATTTGAGACATAATTCATTGTCCATATTCATATCATATCACCTTATATGAATATGGACAATAAATTATGTCTCTAAACGTTATCCAATAAATAATACTATATGACTGTGTGACATTTCTAATAAACAGAATAAAATGGAGTTTACGAATTAGGTTGAATAGATTTTGTCACTTATTTAACTATAACAAGTGGACTTTCGAGCCATTCATTAGTGTAACTTTCCAGAGGTGAACTTAATTGACACGAAAAGGATTCAGATTTTATTGATCATGAGTTATTCTTGGTCCAGCATTGTCAAGTATTTATTTCATAGTAAGAATGTAAAATAATATCAGCAGTATTACTTTGAGTTTCTCTGAACACTGATTCGTACGTTAGATCCGGTCCACTGACTCTTCTATTTGAGACTGAAATTACTTTGGTTATATTGCAACTAACTGCTGGTAGCTTAGATATCCATTAGAATTTCACTTCTTCTGAAGCATGTGTTTTGATTTTTATAATGTTTTATTGCATGCAAAATTCATCTAAGAGTAGCATGTAGAACACGTGTGGAAATAACTGAAACACATTGAATTTCAGTCAGATGGGTGATCCATTGCTCACTTGTATGCTTCTTGTTAGATGCTTGAACTTTCTCATTAGTGTTACAATGTAGTAGTGTTCTAGAGAACCTTATTCGTAAATTGGAAGGCGTGCGTTTCAGAGGCTTATCACATGAAGGGATAACGAAAAGCGTGTTTCAGTTTCTTCAAATCAATATTACACATGACATTTGAAGACAGTTTTGCTGCTGATGTGGATATATTACTTCTAGAAAGATTTTATAATCTTTAGCATGCAGATGTTATGCTCTCAACAAGCAATAGCATTCGGGTTACTCGAGCCACACTTATTTAATTATTTATAGTTTCTGATGTGTTCTGTTATAGTACTCAAGTAGAAATTTGCTTTAAACAATTAATTTGAGTCTGCACCTATATTCACTGTTATGAATAATTTTAAAAGAACCTGTAAGCTTTCATGAACCTGGTCATCTATGTGTCGATGAGGATTTGGAAGATTAGATGACCCTGTAAAAGTCTGAGCGATATCAATCTGCATCACTTTTGTCACCATCACTTGAGTGGTGCAACATGATCTTCAATCAAACTGTAAATATCAACAAAACATTGGTATTAAATGCATCTTCTTGCTTGAAAGTAATCGTTTGAAATAACTATACAAATATTTATGCAAACAGATTTACCAAGTTGTATATAACTAATAACCTTCAGCTGTGTTGGCTATTGAAGGATCTAAATAATATATATTCCCATTCAGTATTAATCACTGATAGTTTTCGTTCACTTTGAGGGATTTATTGTATACCATCTTGATAATTTTAATATTCAGAGTTTAATAGTGTTGCCATGAGACTTTCGTTTTCTGCATTTTATTTTCAGATGGACAAAACCAAAAAGTCTACAAGTGTTGGTAAGTTGATCATATTTTGCAAATGAAAAAGTTTGAATTAGCTTTCCTCTTGTTCATATTCATTGCCTTAGTTACCAATTTCAAATATTAAATTTATGTTACGAATATGGTAAGGAGACGTAGAAGTAGTAGATCGCTCTCATATTTTCTACAGAAAAGTCCTCTCTAGCGTTAGAACGACCAAACCTCAAAACAACATCCCGCTAAAGGCCTCGCGTGGCAGGCCTCAAACAGATGGCCCGTGGGCTCCCCGGTCACACGAATCTTTTTCTATTCAGGTAACTTAAAAAGAAATAAGTTTCACTGGAAGTGTCAGCCGCCCGCATGTTTCTAGTATCACAAAACACCAAATCAATCATAACTTGTCCTCCTCAACTCTGTCTCCTCCTTTACTTTCACCTCCTGATACTAATATTTAAGCCTCATACACCCTACCAAACCTCTCTCTGCAGTGATCGAAGCCGTCGAAACGTCATTCCCAGTCTTTTAAGATCCTGCCATCGATTTCGTGTAGGAGCTTTTAACGTCCGAACTCCATGCCAAACCGGAGGGCAAGCATCGCTTGATCCCGAAACCTACCTATTCGTAATTTCCTCCTACGTACCCACCGACTGCAGCTGGGATGATGCAAAGGATGACTTCCGTGAAAAGTTGTCAACTTTTCTACAGAAAGTAAAACGTTTAGATGTCGTCGAAATGGCAGGTGACTTTAAGCCTCAACTAGGTAAGGTGAGCCAATCGGAGACTCATCTTACAGGTACTTACGGAATTTCACGCCAAGGAACCGACATTGGTGATCGTGTGTTTCAATTTTGTTCTGACAATCACTGGTTTCTCGCCAGAACTAACTTTATGCTTAACGAGAAACACTTTCTCACATGGCGTCCTCCGACATCAAATCAGCGATGGGCACAGATAGATAATGTTTCTAGAACTCATCGGTTGAGGATTGTTACACTTTCTGGAGTTTTAGTTTGTACTCCGACCACGCATTGGTACGCGTTCGTGTATGTCCGCGTCTTACTGACCTGAGGGAGCGGTAGGCAGTGAGGCCTGTCTCTGATCGATTCTTGGGTGAGGACTCTAAGTATGCATTTAGAGAGGACTTCGCTAAGCATTTATCTGGATGAGACAGGAATGCTGATACTGAGAAAACTTGGCGTGATAATAAATCTCCTGTAGTAACAGCTGTAAAGAAAGTTTGTACCCGACAACCGAAGGTTAGCAAACCTCATTAGATTTTCCTAACGTCACTCTAACTGGTTGATGTAGAAAGACTGATTCTAGCTGGCTGTGAACACGATGAACAGCAGAAGCAGCTCGAACGTAAGTTGACCAGGAGTCTATGCGTCGATCGCGAGCAGTGATGCATGGCAAGAGCAAGAAAGATGGAGAAGGCATCAGCTTTGGGTAACACTCGTCAACTGTTTAAGCTTATTAAGGATGTTGGCAACAAGAAGACGATGGTTAGCGAAACCATCACCGAAAGGATGGGACGCTGATAACCTCCCAGCGCAGTCTGCTAAAGCGTCGCGCGGAACACTTTGAAGCACAATTCAACTGGCTCATAACACTTCAGTTGCCCAACATCCAGTGTGAACCTGAATGGGATGTAGATGTCGGTCTTCCAACTCTCCTTGAAATTGCAAAGGCTGAAACGATACAAAGCAGCAAGGCTTGATGGTTTACCACCCAAATTTTTCGAGGACGGAGGTAGGAAACTGTTGATCAAAGTGACAGATGTACTGCGTAGTACATGCGAATCAGAGTTTGACTAGTGTACCTCACTTATCATCCCAGTCTTTAAGAAAGGAGAGAAATGTTTTTTTGACAACTATGGGTAATTAGCTTGACTAATATCGTGTCTGAGATCCTAGGGTCCATAGCCAAATGACGCCTACCTGGAGCTCAAGAACAGTAACCTCTAGATAATCAGGTAGGTTTCAGACGTGGACAAAGGTGCGTTGATCATACTTTCATGGTACGACAGGTTCTGGAACACAGACATGCCTACCGACTAACGACCGACGATATTCAACTCTGTCGACCATGAGGTGTTGTGGCAGTGTCTAACAATGAAAGTATATAATGCTAATCAAAGCTGTCTACTCGAACTCACGTAGCCATGTCAGCAGGGGTTGTGGATAGTTGTCATGTGAACTGATGACGACTAGTGGTGTTCGGCAGGGATTTTGACTGTCAGCATTCCTACTTAACTTCGTCATGACGTACGTGCCAGTTCAGATAACCTTGAATATGTGTGACTTAGGTATTGATCCACTCCTTTACCTGTAGGTCACCTGATTGATTTGGAGTATGCAGACGATATTGTCCTAATGGGTGAGGGAAGACGGTGACGCTGTGTAGGGTCTTGTGAACACACGTTTCGCAGAAATCTGAGTATGTTTAGCACACGTTTGGCACACTGGTGTGTGTGAATTGTAAGATGATGTTGGATGACTGGTGTGGGACGACTGTCAGTTTAATGATAGGGAGTGAAGTGGTGGGTGGGATGTGTCGACCACTTCATTTACTTTGGTAAATGTATGTGGACGAAGTAGTTGGTTGGTGATGAAATGTCATCTGGTCTGTGTAAGTCTGGTTTGAGATTTGCGAACTAGTGTTATGTGTGCAGACATCTTTGGAGATATGTGACTGTGTATGGAAGGAGGAGTATAGTGCTGTGTATTCTGTTGTGTCCTGTTGTACGTCTGTGAGATATGGGTGTTGGAAGTAGAATGTATGAGGTGTTTACAAGTTTACAGTCACCAGTATGTTCTTGGTATTCATCGCATTTGATAGAAGCAATGTTTGAGGGATGTTGAATGAGGTCAGGCGAAGAGTAGTAGGCAAGACAGGGAAGTTGGTTGATGAGGTTGTGAACCTTAGACTACTGAGATAGCTTGGATATGTATGGTACATACCGAGGTAACTCCTACCTGTACATTGCATGCTGTAGGTAATTGGATTAGATTGGAAGGAGGTTCAAGGTGTCTGCACCAAGACGTTGCCTCATTTGGTGAAGTCCGTGAATGTTGATCTGAGTCGTGTCGAGAGATGTTGACTCCTTGGTTGGGGTCTATGAAGTTATATGAATCTTCCTGACATGTCTGAAAATCGGTCAAAGTGGTGCAGATGTACTCACCCTTTGACATCTTAATCTTGAGTATTTACCTTAACCGTTATTTTTAAATTGTTTATTCTCCCACAGAATTTCGTCTAATTTAGTGTCACTTTTTTTTAATCCTGGTGTTTTTTGTATACTACTTTGAAATGTAGTAACTTGAGCCGACTTGCCTGTGGCAGGTGCTTTGTTGATTTTGTCAGTCAATTACTCGCGTTTTATAATTCCATGGACGTATAAAGGAAGTCTTCGATTTATTGAAGATATATCGTTTCAGTTATTGGAAGTGTATCAGAGTGACCGGTTTTTTCCCCGCCTTTCTCAACTTCCATCGTAGTTGTCAATTAAAAGGATATAGATGTTTTTGTGTTACAAACTGTCGCAAAACAATTCTATGTATAAGGCACGTCTGAATAAATTACACGTTGTTTACAAGAGATATAGTAAATCTCATGAACTCATTTCCATTCCACTGACATCAGTCAAAGTATGTTGCGATGGTGAACCTCCTTGCTTGGTGGTCACATTGAAAAATGATTGATAGGATCCGATGAGCTGCACTAAAAGACAACATGAAATAGACTTCTGTCTAGTGAACTATCAATATACAGTCTCGATAGTTTTAGGGATTGTTATGAAGTTGCCATGGATAAACTTTGTTGTCTAGATCCCAACTCAAAACTAGAGTTTACTACATAGTTTCATCTTACAGTCTAATTTCGGACACCCTACTAATGTACATCAGCATTACTGAAATCAAGAGTTAGGTCCCAGTGGGAGTGTTACAGTTGACCTACTTAGTCAAAATGACTTTATTAACTTTGAATAGTCCCAAATGTCATTCAGATGCTTTACTGCATGTAGGCGAACTACATTTTTAGCTATTCGATTCGCAAGATTAACGAACTGCAGACCTTCTTTTCATTCTGATTAGGACTCTACAAAGGCATGTCTCTTTATTTCAGAGAGTGTAACCGTTTGCACTACATGAAACTGATAATTGAAGTGATTACCGATAATAATAACTAGTAAATATATCTTTTTAAATATTTATTTAAATTTCACATTGACAACTTTTCTTTCTGTGGAATTTAGCTTCTGCGTTTGATCCCTTTAAACCGGATACAATATGTTCCACAACGTTGCCAGAAAATTCCCTAGTTGGAGCAGATTTTGATGCTGTACGTAAAGTTCTTTGTTGTTGCTTACAATGTAACGAAATTCAAATATTATCTTGCTAAGTTTTATTTGTAGGTGTTTTTTCTGCTAAATTTGATGATCACAGAGAAATGTAACTAGTATGTTTCCAAATATATCTGATGAGTGAAAATTATCTAAATATTTTTATCAATTAGTGTGTGAATACTATTCACTTATTTTGACTTAAGCATTTTAGTGGTATACTGTTTTTCTGTGACCCAATGAAGTTATTTGTTGTTATCTATGGGACATTTACTCATTTCAACATCAAATTCTACTCAGTTTACTTCCTAATAACCGTGATATTTTGGTGACATAGAATGTGAAATACCCTTTATGCATGATGTTTTTATATGAGTGGATAGTGCAAATAACTTTTAAGCATGTATTACGAGTACTTCTATTAGTTAATTCGTATTTATTTCGGTTTCTTCAACTGGTTTATTGACTTTTTACGCATGAATAACATCTAGGTTTTTGGACCTTCCAGTGGTGGCATATCGAACATTACTGACCCATTCGGCAGTGATCCTTTTGCTCCTCCTACCACCTCTTTTATGGCCAATACAGATACGATCAGTAGTAATAGAGAAATGAAGAACCAAATGCATTCAGGACGAAAATCTCCACCACCTCGACCCAAAACTCAACCGATTCCTGGTAAATCTCGACCCTTCAAGGTAGGTGCTGTAGAATATATATATATATATATATATATATAAGTATAGTATGGTGTGGTATGGTATAGTGTATATAGTACTAAAACTCCTAAATTTGCATACAACTGAAACGGAACAGGCATACCTGTTGCTACGTTCCTTTTTAAAAAGGCTTTAATTATATTGAAATTGAACTTCTATATATTATGCACTTGGAATTGTTACCGAAACATTCTGTTGGCTGCAGTTGCAGAAATTCAAAGATGTGTAGGTTAACATGATAGTATTTTAATTGCTCTTATACAATGCAATCTCTTATTCTGATAGTTTATAATTTGAAATACATCTCTACTGAAAATTGAATTGTGAAATTTATCAGGGTGTAGAATGTACACAAAGGAACGCTGTACCAAAAGTTGTCATATTGAATGTTTTGTTAGTAAAGTAGGAATTTCAAACTGCGTAAAACGTGTAACTATAAATACACAGTCATGTATTTTTTTTTTGTGATCAAGAGTAAACTCTTATCTGTGGTTTGTAGCGAATTTCTGTTACTGTTACTTACTGCCCAAATCTAGATGTAATATGTAATCTATTTATAATGTGTACGTTTTAGCTTTAGCTCTCTCTCTTGTATGTTTAATAAAAATTAGAACTTATGAATTATAGGAAAGTGGCCCTAAACAAGTATCTATTGTATTATACTTTTTTTTTGGATTTCCCACGGTTAGAAGTGGCATAACAAACCTGGATGTAGTAGATAGATTGATCATTTATCAATGATAAGCAATTATTTTTGATCTTCGTCGATTTATTGAATGTACGCTTGAAATTGTTTCCTATTACATGAGTTACTTTTTGTTTATTTTCCCTTCTGTCTTTCATAGTCAATGGATGTCACATCTAGTTTTTCAGGTATCCGTTCTGCTGATTCTGAAGGTGATTTTACAGATTTAAGCAATTCATCAACAAGCAACTCAATGAGATATCGTAAACGCTTATGCGGTAATTCTATTCAAAAATCAGCATTTGGACTGAAACCAAAACATTCCAGCAAGTCGAAAAAAGACTCACAAAATTCCCCTTCAACATCACCATCAGTTAATACAAAAAATAGTTCTAAATCAAGTGATATAGTGCTATCAGATGAAGCTCGATTATCATGGGCCATAATGGAAAGTCAACGTCTCGCTCAAATTGAAGAAGAAGCTCGTAGACAAGAAGAAGCTGATCTAGAACTTGCACTTCGATTGAGTAAACTAGATTCATCAGGTCGACATTAAAGCGGTGATCCTATCTTTGTCATTTTTAAATAGTTAAATCGGAGGAGGACAAGAGAGAAGCAAAGTTACCATCAGCTACCAGTTCGTTTTATTTTCCTAATCATCTAAGTTCCGATCTCTTATACAATGATGCACCGATCTTTTATTAATTGTTGCTTTTGTTTATTTAGTTTGTGCATTGGTTGCGTTTGTCATTCTTCTTTATGAACTTCAGTATTTGTTTGTCTTTTCATTGTTAACAGTGTTTTCTAAGAGGGTCTAACCTTGTCGCATATAGTTGTCGCGAAACACGTACTTTGATATGCAAATGATTTGATTTGTGCCAGTAATATTTTCTGTATGGTTTAGCATAATCTGGTCTGTTGTGATGAAAATGAATCCAGTTTATACACACATATGATGTGTATTTCTATGCTTTGATCTCTTTTCTACCATGTTTTGTTGTTTACTTCCTTCCTTATTGTTCATTGATTTCAATTATATCTTATCTATACAAAGTAATGTATTTGTTTCATGAATTAATTTTACCTTGGTTCATTGTTGTCGTACACTTCTTCTTTTTAACCGGTTAGTCTGTGAAAAAATAAATAAAATGTAATGCGTGGCAATTGATTTCAGAATGAAATTCATCATCTTGCGTATTGTTCTATGAACAGCGTAAATTTTTATCACATCTTAAAACAAGTTGTGGGCACATATTTTATCATAACTGCATAATGATGATATATTTCGATGAAGTGCATGAATTCTACGCCAGTTTTTTATTAGCATAGTCTAATGTAAGTGATGTTATCAATCTACCGATATGTAGACCCTCTGTTGTGTTAAAGCAGTTAGTTTCAATCATCTTTAAATTTGACTTCAGTTTTTACTGGGTGCCGTTCAGATTGTGAATTTACGTCGATCGACTGACCTTTGTCAAGATTTAAATGAATATTTCATTCACGTTGTCACATGTTTAGTTTAGAATTGTTTTTTTTTGTGGTTAGTTTCTATGTTAGATGTGTTATTTTTTTTCAAAAAACTGAATAATGTTTTAAACATAAATAGATATACTTATTACTTACTGGTCACGTAGACTTCAAAAATAGGATCGAGGAATATAGAAACCGGGAACAAATACACTGCTTTTTACTGAATAACTTATCTGTGCTGTAAAATAAGAAAGATCAGGCTAGGGATTTTCCCTTTAAATCTGAAGCTAAATAAATGATAGCTTTCTTTACACTTGAATAAGTCTATCTGCAGGCTTTTCATTATGAAAATTTCATCCTACTTGATATTTGGAGTTCAGATTTAAATAAATATAGCTTATATGCGCAGACCGATTTCTAATGAACACATGTGAAATGTTCACACTTTAAGTCGAATTGAATTAAAATGCACTCAACAACCACGTGCACTTTCGTACAGTGGTTAGCGAGTTGCATTTATTGTATGAGGGCTAATTTTATTACCTGGTCACCCAAATAACGGTAGGTGACGTAGGGTTTGAATTGGTGACCCTTCGACTGGAAATTGAATGCTTATACTGATAACCTGCGGCTCTACACTTGGATATGTTACTTGTATCATGTCTTTACTATTCCAGGCGTAAGTCTTTACAAATCTACATTCCCGTTTCAAAAACACCTTAGTAAGTGCAAGGTAGTTGTTTCTGCTAATGTCTTGAGATATCCAACTAGTTTGCAAATGAATCTTTTTCTGTATACGATAAAATGGCGTTATGTGTTGTGATTGCTCTGTTATTAGTAAGAAAATCTAAAGTTATTTATTTTCATTTATCTTTTAACTCAGAAATTTCATGTGTTGCAGACATTGTTCCTTCACCAGGGCCATACGAAAGTCCCTTTTTTTCTCCTTATATAATCCCGTAAACCGATATATCAGAATCTAATTCCGTTTCGAGAACGTTTGCAATAAATATTTGTATTATTTAGTGCTGTGTGTAGTGGAGTTAGGAGATTCTGATGTTCGGATTGAACATTTGATAAAAACATTAGATGTTGATCATATTTGTACCAATCTCATTGTGTTTTAAAATACAACTATTCAATAATTTGGTAAAAACTGCAGCGAAATAAGATAAGTTTTTTCTCATTAGCGATGGTATGGAAACTACAACTATCGGTATCAGTCTTCTGTCAATTTAGTCAGCCCCGTCTTTTATGCCAAGATTTACTTCTATATGAATATTAGTTCAGATCGGCATTCTTCACCATATAGGATTTCGAGGATTCAGTACAATACTTTTTTGATTCCAAAAGTAATTTGTTCTCAGTGTGTTACTTACTTATTGTGAATTCGTTTTATTGCTGTGTACTTTAGCTTAGCATCATTTGATGCTGTTTCTAAGAATTTTGAATCACTAAGACCGTAGACCTCTGGTTATCCCTCAGAAAAGCACAATTAGTATGAAATCGTTTTACTGGTTATAAAAACCATATGCATTGTTTTAAAGTATAGTTTTGAGTTTACTATCCACACAGATAGAATGCTTGGAATAATTTATGTCCGTAGATAGTCCTTCGAATACATCTGCATCACTGACATCGGTTTTGAGCCATATCACCTAGAATCTCCGACCACTGGCCCTTGTTGTCCCGCAGACTAGCCGGCTGGAGTCCCCGGGACAAGAGGAACCAGTAGTTGGAGACTCTAGGTGATATGGCTCAAAACCGATGTCAGTGGCACAGATGTATACACACATTATCCTCATCTTAACGTTGTGCCAAGTCTTACCATTTTCTCATTCTTCCTTTCTCTTTTAGTATTTTACCTTTCTTTTGACTGAATTTTCTTACCTTCAACTTGACTGCCGTTTTACTTGATGCACTGATATGAGGTGTGGCGACTCGAACTGTTACCCAATAATGCCGGGTCCTATGTTGATTGATGATGTCTCGGAAACCTGTTTGTAGGACATCAAAAGATTGTGATGACGTTTTGTTTATGTTTACTTTCAAACTATGTAGTGCTCACATTGTCTATTCCTGATGATTTCGGCCGCGTATTAAGCACATGTGAATGCGCAAACGAGATGCTTATAAAAACAGCTTTGATTAGTTTATTTTATAGTCAGTTCACAAAATTGCTTTCCTAATTTTGTATTATATATATATATATATATATATATATATATATATATATACGCACTACTGGGATTATTTTCGTGTATGTAATCTTTCTAAACGTACTAAAATGTTAAGGTTTTTAAAAAATGTTTTCAGTCGAATAAATTAGTGAACATAAAAGAACAGTTACAATTCGAATCCACTTTTGTTTTATTACTGGACTGATGAACAAAGTGATTAATTTAGAATATGAATGAATCAAATGTTTTAATCGACCACCCACCTTTAAGGGACAAAGATTACTACACTGTTGCTGAAGATATCAAGTAAAGTTCGGTTTCATAAAGCATTCTAAACTCCTAGATTATATGACCATTTCTTTCCATTATAATTATATTCGACTACTTCAATATCACCTTCTTCCATGACCTTTGTAACTAACGTGATCTGCATATTTATAATTCAACTACGCAGAATATTTGTTAGTAATATCAGGGTTGATCGATATTTACTGTATTACACTTCAGGATGCATTCATGCTGACGGTAATCTGTTAATCGTGATTGGAATTGATTTATATAACAAGTATAAAACTCGAGTGCCTCATATGTGACTATTATTAAAATTCACTAATTCATTTAGTGGATTACATACTAAAGAAGTACAGTTTCACCCTGCACACAACGGCTGATAATGCCATGTTATTTGAAATCTATAAATAGCTGCTACTTTTGCGTGGTTGTCAGGCTTGCATATCACAATGACCCAACCACCTGCCCTCGCTGGAACACTCCCTTCAAGTTCCTAACATACCAGAAAGGTCTGTTGGGAAGTGGTGAGACGAAAAGCAGTTACCGTTGAAGTATAAATCGCTACATTATGAAGGGGAATCGAGGGTGAAGACGTACTGCTGGCTGAGTGGGTTGTGATAGCAGTAGGGTGTTTCCTTTGCAAAAGAGTTATATGAGAAGCTATCAAATTTGCTACACATAGCGAAAAGTTCAGATATGGTCACAATGGCCGGCGACTGTAACGCTCAAAAACGGAACCTGAGCCAACCACAGGTATATACAGAATACAACGAACTGGCAAAGGTGATCATTTAATGTAGCTTCTGACAATCACTTGTTCCTACCCAGCCCAATAAGCACAATATCAGAGAATTGCTGGAAGCTTGGCATTCAGGTCAGTCTGCAATCAATAGATGTATAGACATAAACCCAATCTATCTACCAATAAGAAAAATGATAAACGACAGAAAGGTCAGAGGTGAAGCAGAGGAACAGCCAACAGGAAAGTCTATACAGTCAATGACACAACAATCGAAGGAAACAATCAACCACAGACCACATCGTCAGAGCAAGCTACTAAATCACTCACGGAGAGATATTGACAGCTCACTTCATACTGAAGTTGGTGCTGATGATGTCGTCTAGCAAGGCGATGAAAGCTTCACGATTAAACAACCCAGCTCAGAGATCACAATACAACCAAGACGTAAGTGCATCTTCCCCTTGTTTTGTGTACTGTGTTGTCGTACTTTTTGGAAGCTGCAGTCATTGCATTTAAAATTGCGCTTATTTAAAAAAAACTAAACCGTTTGTTTTAGTATTTTCTTTAATTCTTTATGGTGGTGTAATTTAAGTGTGTAAACTCATGTACTGTTGGTTATCAGATCATCCATATTGGCACACAACTAATTGATCAAGGCGATGAAAGCTTCACTATTAAACAACCCAGCTCAGAAAACACAATACAACCAAGACCATCCACCTGAGCTACAAATATTTTCCGGTATTTCAAAATCATACGAGCGTGACACGCTTCACGTTGTTCGAAGATGGGAAGGCTTCTCCAAAAGGCAGGCTTCCACAAAAGGACAACTATTCTTTCTCCATGAGTGCCTACGTAGGCATGTTCTGCCGAAGAGTGTCAGACATAGACCATCGATTACCTGCCCAATGGGATGGAAAATAGCTGAACAAAGTGGAAGACAAATAGTACAATTGATGATCACGGATGCACACCATCGGATCCGGAAATACCAATCAGTGATTAACAATCAAAACAGAAAACTAGAAAGCGTACTCACGACGCAACACCTGAAAACGTTGACGACTGCAACTGAAAAATCAAGCGGACGATACAAAGAACAATGAAGAAAAGTCCTCAGGAAAAAGCTACTCAAAATCTCAGAAGCACCCACAACTGAAGAAACAAACGACTGCGTTGCCAACTTATCAAAACTACCGCTTACAAAAATGGAAAAACTTCTTCTTCGGAAAGGATTGAATTACATCACAAGAGATGCCACGAAACCAGAATTCTTTGCGTCATTAGAGTCGTCACTTAAAACATCAGGATTAAATGAGGTCACTCAGAAAGAAATACGGGAAACAATCTTACCACTAACCAGGCAGAAGAGACATCATGCTCAAATGAACACTCAAGAACAGAAAATATTAAAAAGACTGGAAAATAGGAAAGACATCATTATACTTCCAGCAGAGAAAGGACGCACTACGGCAGTCATGGACAAAGAAGACTATCAACAAGGGAGAGGAATTACTGAAAGACGAAAATGTATATCAACCACTTGAAAACAAAATCATCCAGGAGTTCGACAACCAGATCAATAAAACCTTGAACGAACTCTTCAAAGCAGAAGAAATTACAAATCAAGACAAATGGCGTATGGAATCGAATTGACTTATCCTTCCTCGGTTCTACAGCAGACCAAAACTACACAAACCTGATATCCCTCTATGACCAATAGTCTCCAGCATATAACATATCAAGAGAACTTTCGAGAAAACGGAAACACCTCGTCTAATCATGTGGACATTCTATCAAGTCACCAACAGAATTCTTAGAAAAGACCAGAAATATTACCATAGAAAACGATGAGTTAATGATATCCTTCGATGTTACAGTACTACACGCATCCATCGAACCCCAATTGGCCAAGGAAACGATATCCCTCCTGCTCATTGAAGACAAAGACCTTTCAGAACGCACAAAACTTAAGTGTTCAAGTCTGATGGAAGTCACCGACCTTTGTATGACAACATATTTCCAATTCAACGGCAAGATATACAAATAGATGAAAGGAACTCCAATGGGGTCACCGATATCCGGATTAATAGTAGAAGCAGTGATGCAGAGACTGGAAGCTCTTGTTCTGCGTATGATCAAACCAAAAAATGAATTTGCTATATGGACGATAACCTCGCCCGGTTCACTTGTTACTTGCCGGTCCCAAGTCGGAGAAAAGAGGGAAGGTTGGGTGTAGGGCTGACAACCGTACCACGTAAATCCAATCCAACTCCTTAAACAACCTCAAAAAACAGACAGAATACAAGAATGGAAACAAACTCATTCCGCTCTGGAATCGGAGAGGCGAGACGACACCGGTTGGTGAAAGCCTCCGGGAAGCCATTTGGCCGATGTGTCTTCTCTTCCCTCGATCAAATCGAATGTTAGCGTAGGACGTGGAATGCTCGTACAATGTTAGAAGCCATCTGGGAAGGCTGCCCAGATTGCGAAGGAGATGAGAAGATATAACATGGAAGCGCTAGACTGGAGATCTGCGAAAGCAGATGGAATGGAAGTGGCCTCTCCAAACTGTCAACTGGAAACTCAATAATCTACTGCGATATTGTCACTCAGACGACAACCACCAGCACACTGAGTTATGGAGTGGCTATCATGATGTCTCCGGAAGCATCAAAGGCTCTCACACGGTGGGGACCAATCTCCTCTTGCAGGATCAGGATAATGACGGCAAAATTCGACTGAAGATGTAGGAAAGTCACAATCATACAATACTACGCCATTGTATGCACCTACGAATAATGCAGGTGAAGAGAAGAAGGAGGAATTCTACAGACAACTCCAATCAGCACTAGACAAGACCCCAGTTGGCGACATCGGAATTCCAACGGGTGGGGTGACATGAATGCCAGACTCAGGACGGACAACACGGGAGCGTAACTAACCATGGACCGAGAAGCGCTCAGCGAAATGAACGAGAAAAGAGAACTGTTTGCAGATTTCTGCGCGTTCAATGATTTGACGATTGGAGGCAACACAAGGATATCCACAAAGCGACATGGATTCCACCAGACACCAGTACACACTAAAAACCAGATCGACTTCATCTCAATCTCAAGGAAGTGGAGAAGCAGCCTGCTTGACACAAGGTCAAGAAGAGGAGCAGATGTAAGTTCAAACCACTGCCTAGTGCAAGGAACCTTCCAAATCAAGTTAATAGCCTTAAAAGAAGTTGGTGATAGACCACGTTTCAAGTTTAGAGCCCGGAACACAAACTAAAGGACGAAACTACAAAGGACATCTTCACGTCAGCCATCAAGACAAAATGGGACATGTCGAGCAACATCCCTGAAAGAACCTGTGTGGATAAGCACTGGAAGTCTTCGAAAGTTATGCGGAACGAAACCTGGATAACCGTACTAGGAAGGATTAAGAAAAAAGATGAGGAATGGTTCTCGATGCACATATGGAAGCTGATAGAGGAGGGAGAAGAGGAACTGGGTACAGCGCATAAAACACTGGACAAGGAAGTGAAGGAGAGTGCGCGGAAAGACAAAAGACATTTCCATGACACACTGGCAAATGAAGCAGAACGGGCTGCAGGTAAGAGAGACGGAGACCTAACAACATTGTATCAGATAACCAGGTTACTATAAGGGATGAGATCAACTCAGATGAAGGGGAGGTACCTGCAGATTGGAAGAAGGGTTCCCTTTTCTAACTCCCAAAGAAGGGCGACCTAGGTGTTTGCAAGAACCGGCGCAGAATCACGCTCCTATCCACCCCAAGCGAGCGAAATACTATGCCGCATCATCCTGGAGAGACTAAAGGAAGCACTGGATTCAAAACTAAGGCTGGAACAGGCCGGCCGGATTCAGGAAGTACAAATCATATGCGGACCGAATTGCGACGCCACGCATTATCATAGAACAGAGCATAGAATGGCAGTCATCTCTTCATCTCAACTTCGCCCACTTTGAAATGGCCTTCGATAGCGTCGACCGGCAAGTAACTTGGCACGCAGCAGCTTCAACGCTAAGGTTCCAGGGCCACAAATTTTTATCAGTCTCATTCAACAACTATATGAAGACGCCACATGCCAAGTAGTTCAAAATGGAAAGCTCAGTGATGTCCTTGAAGTGAAGGCAGGAGTCAAATAAAGTTGTCTACTATCGTCGATCGTCATCCTGGTTGTGGCTAACTGGATCATGCAGCAAACAGTGAGGAGCGAGAAGTGGGAGATCACCGCACCGGGTAAAAGATCCTAGAAGGTTGGGATTTCGCCGATGACTTGTGTCCAATGTCACACAAACTTGAGGATCTACAAGTGAAATCTAACAATTTGACAAAAGACGAGACTTCTAGTGAACGTAGAGAAGACAGAGGTGGTGAAGATACCCAACCAACAACAAGCCCTAATCACCATCAATGGGAGCAACTTGAAGGAAGTGGCCTCTTTCACCTATCCGGGCAGCATCGTTTCAACTACAGGCGGTGGCCCAGATGAGGATGTGAAAGCCAGGATCGGAAAAGCAGGACAGGTATTCATTAACCTGAAACCAGTGTGGAGATCGACTGCACTCAGCATAAACGTGAACAAGATCCTGATTTTCAGCACCAATGTCAGTCAAGCCAGTGCTTCCATATGTTAGTTCAAAGACTTGGCGCGTTACAAGAGGCATTTCCAACAAACTATAGATATTCACCAGCTACTGCCTACGCTCGTTACAGAAGGTCAGATGGCCAGAATAATAGGAATCAGTAACAGGGAACTCTGGCTGGTGACGAACCAACCAAGAACCCATCGCCCAAAAAATATGCAGAATGAAGCGCAATCCACGACTACCAATTTAATTACCAGTAAAAAAGGATTTATGATAAAAATAATAATTCATTGGGGATAAAGAATTCTACGAAAACGTGTCACTTTTACTGGCAATATCAGAATATTACTGTTCTCAGTGAAGCTGAGAAAATTCCGAAATAACTCGTCATACAGAGTTTCCTAGAGTGGGC
>OX104134.1:23108059-23160416 GCA_944470555.2 Heterobilharzia americana | reverse complement strand
ACTAAGGAAGAGGAAGCCGAAAAAATCTGTCACCTTAGATGTCTTCATCAGAAGAACGCACAACGCAACTTCGCGAACTCAAGTATACAGGAAAAGCATACACTAAAAGGCCAAACATTCTACAGTCTATAAACATGTGTAAGTATACCATTCTCAAGATCCACAGAATACTGAGCTATGGAAAGCTGGAGAAAGATACAAGTATAGGTTTATCGAAACCCGTGATTAAAAACACAACTTTAGTAAACAGTGTTTATCGAAACAGATGGTGCAATCACCTCAATGAGTGTTCTACTCTAGCCTACATCAAGGATGTCTCACAACTATCAGACGAGTGCTTTGCTGGCTCGGGATTAGAGCTGCACATAAACCAACACAATCGCTACAGAATATGTTGTGTAAACCAAAGGACCCACTGCCAAAGGAAGACAAAACAAGTATAATCTAGACAATTAACTGCAAAGACTGTTCACAACACTACATGGTCGCAAGCAGTGGTGGGTGGGAAAAGTCAGAAAGATACAGAAGGCATCAGCATAAGTTATGAGAAACGAGAAGAGTCTTTCGGTGACAACTATGGGGGAATCATTTTGACTAACATCATCCCCAAATCCTTGGGTCCTTAGTTATCCCAAACCTGATGGGAGCTCGAGAAAAGCAAAATCGAGAAGATAAGGTAGGTTTCAGACCTGGACGAGAATGCATCGATCAAATCTTCATCTGCCGTCAGGCTATGGAACACAAGCAAACATAGTAGTGGCCACCAACCACCATATTTCCCGACCTAAAGGTGGCGTTTGACCGAGAGGTGCTACGGTAGTGCTTGACTGTGAAGGAAGTACGGAGAAAGAATGCGACGACAATCAAAGCTCTCTACTCAAACTCACGCAGTGGTACAAAGGCATATTAAGGGCTGTCATTTAAGTTGATGACAACTAGTGTTTTCCCCCAGGGATACCCACTATCATTGTTCCTATTTAACTTCGTTACAGACGTACTAATGGACATAACCACAGGTACTTCTGACTTCACAGGATCGATCTACTCCCCGAATGTCGTCTAGTTGACTTGGAGAAGGCAGATGATATTTTGCTAAGTGAAAACGCTGATAAAATGCAAGGGTCTTCTGAACACTTTGAGCAGAAACCTAAGTATGTTTGGCATTTGTTTCGCACATGTCAGATGTCGCATCTGCACGAACACCCTGGTTGATAATGAAATATCAGCTCGCATACATAGGGCCCATTTGATCTTTGCCAATTTTCATCATGCCTGGCACCAACTGGCGAAATATGAGAATACCTGTTAAGGGACTAGTATAATGCACTGCCGTTCGCTCCGTCCTCCAAAACAGCTGGACACATGGTCGTTGAAAGCTGAAGATATTAGGAGATGACAAGTTTTCGAACACAGGTGTTTTCGTAGCATTGTTTATGTATGATGGAATCGCCTTGTTATCAATATCGAGGTTAGGTAAAGGGTGTTAAGCAAGGAAGGAAGTTCAATCAGCCAGGTGTTGAACCTTCAACGAGTGAGGTGGGTTGGACATGTGTTGCGCATGCTGAGGGCTACTGCTTACCTCGACGTACATAACCAGCAGAAGTCAGACTAGGTTGCAAAATGGCTTACCATAACCAGACCAGGACATTGCGCTAGTCGATGAAGCCTCTAACTGTTAGTCTGAACCGTATAGGGAGGTGTAAACAACCTGGTAGGGGACCCCAAGACGACAAAAATAAGAGGCTGTGGATTCTTGGTGATGGCTGAAAATTGGTCACAATGGTACAGGTGTATTCACTCATTGAAGTCCTTGAAAACGTGAATGTGTTAACTAACTTTCATTTCTTCACCTCCTATACACATTTTTTTAAATTTGACATCAATCTTTTTCGATTCACTTGCTCTTTGTATAAGCTTGTGAAGTGTGGCAACTTAAATCGATGCACTTGTGCACCAGATTCTACGTTGATTTTGTCCGTCTGCTTTACAGACCGCAAGTAGGCAGTTTAAATTTCCTAGCACGGTTTAGGGCAACAGTCGCAAAATTAAAGAACTAGTGATATTTTGGTCTGATGAAATAAACTGTTTTTCAAACTAATCTAAGTCAAGCTAACAAAACCTGAAATTCAGTGTGAAAGTATTTACACGAACAGTTCAATATTCACAATCATCCCATCTGATCCTGAATGGCAATACTGAAACAATAAAAAAAGTTACTTCTTCCTTAAAAATGTGCTAAATGTGAAGAATAGGATAAAGTGAGTAAAATAATAAGACTAGCGATTAACATTCCAACATCTAAATCAATAAAATATTTAGCTACTACTCACCAAGGCAAGTGCGGATGAATCTCCAGCACTTAATCTTGGACTCGATTCGCAGGTAGGTTGAACAGGGACCAATGCCAAATTAAAATCAGTTTCACTGGTAACTGATGTAAGGCAAAGTACGGAATTATTAGAGATATTATTTGACAAGTAACGTTCTTTGTCCGGAGGAACCAAATTTTGAGGAAGCTTGTCCGGTAGCTTTTCACCCTCAGTGATCGATGAACCAGATGCATGGCCTATGAGTTAAAGTTCATTAATCTTAGGAATATAAAAACTATATTGTGTTGAAAACCAGTTATCTAGAAGTCTTTTTAAAATTAGGACAAATGAAAATCCAAAGACAGACGAATCTATGCTAACAAACAAATAAGATGAACAGGCGTTTATATGTATATATATATATATATATATATATATATATATATATATATATATATATATATATATATATATATGATTCGACAAACAGGTCTGATCAACAATTAGTGTTCTAGTTGCAAGAAAAGGCACGTTTCGTGGAATTTGCAATTTTTCATATTATGCGCCCAGGAGTTAACTTTATGTAAATGCGATAGGCGGGAAAAAGTTCTGAAACACCAAGCTTACAATGTTACAGGCTTTCGAAATGAACAGCTAAATTGAAGTTTAAATGATACGAAAATATATTACATCAAAATATTCTTATAACCCCAGCCGGCGACTAGGCATACGTAGTACGTGTCCCAACCATCTCAATCGATGAAGGTTCATAACCTCGTCAATAGATTTACCTCTACTGCTTAAAACTCTACACCTGACTTCCACATTACTCACGTTGTGACACCATGAAATACGGCTTATACTACGAAGGCAAAGGTGGTCAAACACCTGAAGCCAGCCTTCTCATGTCTTCCACCTTCAATGGCCATGTTTCAGAGCCATACAGTAGAACAGACTTGACTGCTGTGCCGTACACATGACCCTTAGAATATAATCGGATATCAAGGAGGCACCACAGGTGGCGTGAGTTGGCAAAAGCCAGCAGAGCCTTTTGTATCCGTGCGGAGATTTAATCAGCCACTGAGCTACCAGGGCTGATCCTACTTCACACGTAAGTGAAGTGGTCAACACACTCAATCACTACACTTTCTATTGTTAGCCATGGCACCGTTGAAGACCAGTCTGGAGCAGAAATTGCAGTTCAGTGGTGAAAAACGCATACCAAACATTCTCAAATTGCCACTCAAAGTGTTCAGAACACTCTACATCTTGTCAGCGTCTTCACCTAACAGGACTATATCATCTGAGTATTCTTGGTTTTCAAGAATTCTCTCGAGATTAGGTCAACCTCTGTTTAATCAGGTGACAAGAGGGAAACCGGCCGATAGCTGCTGCCTTGACATGGTGGTCGGGTTTGCATGTCACAATGGCCTGACGAGCTATGCTAGTGGAACACTTGTTCCCTCGAGGTCCTACAGTAGCAGAAAGCTCTGTTGGATAGTGGTAAAACGAAAAGCAGTTGCCGTTGTGGTGTAAATCACTACACTATGATGGGGGTCTGAGGGCGAAGTCGTACTGCTGCTAGTTGGATGGGGTGTGACAGCAGTCAGGTGTTTCCCTTGGATGACCAGCATTGCCATGGTGATATAATACGATTAGACAATCCAAAGGAGGATAAGATGCATGTGTATGCATGTGCATACAAGTCAAATTTTCGAGGAGTATCATTGAACAGACAGAGAATCAAACCCTTGAATCTCATTTCTATAAATCTGAAGAAAAAACCTATAAGGATAGTGAACGTCACCACGTTAGAATGGAAATGTTATTTTCGGAGAATTCTTTTTCTTGGCTATGCAATTTTACTTCGGTAAATACCTAAAATTTTGACAAATAGTAAAACGGTCCAAAATATTTCAGGAATTACAGATGCGCTGAGACGTGTAAATAAACTAGTCAAATAGTGCATTCCTAATTAAATTGTAAGTTGCATAGATGCTTCGCCTGATTTTATTTGTCGTATTTAATACAGATTTCCAACTGAAAACTAAATATCTGATGGAATGACCTTTAGAACTACGAATAATCATCTTAGCTTTCAAGGGAAATATTCATTGCATAATAATAAAGAAAACTAGTGATGGTTGGTTTTCAATGGAGCAGTTTCTGCGAAGCTGAAAACACTTGAACCTCGTTATTACCCTTTAGATGATGAACAAGAAGTAAATAATTTAGTGAAAGCCAGCATATTTTAAAAAGAAATATAGTATGAATTAAAGAATGTGGTGGGAAATTCTGAGCTTCAGATTCGTGCATTTTTTGGTCTTTATCAACAAGGTGTATATACAACTATGAAATAAATAATGTTCCAGAAAGATTTGAACATGCATTACTCGGTACAAATCAGAAACTATGATAATAAACGTAAACCCAATGCTTCCGAACGATTATCGCTAGCTAATCCAAACCAAACACAGTGCATTGCGCTTAATTACCTAGCTTGGGAACCAAATCAAAAACGTGGTAGGAAAAATCCAGTCATTGTTTACAACTTGACGCACTTACCATAAAATTAAATCTTCAGATAAGAAAGTAAAAAGTAATGAGTCGAAACAAATAACTAAGTTGGTGACAAAAAAACAGGACTGACTACCCAAATGTGAAAAATCCTGATAACTAAACCTTTAAAGGCATGTAGGAGATTCGAACGCTTTCCCGTAAGTGTCAACAGACAACTCGTTACACACATTTCAGTGACAGAATAAGGCTAACCGGTATAGTCAGAGCTAGATACACATCCAGATCAGTGTTTTTATGATAAAAAAACTAATATGCATCAATTAAAACTTACGACAATAAACTCGCTTTGGTCTAAGCTACCATCATTATCAATATCTGCAAGGTCCCATATTTTTCCGAGAGTTTCTATCGGCAACCGAGATTTCAAGAACACCTAGAAAAACCAGGGGAAATTGGTAGTAGAATAGATTTATTCCAATCCAAAACTCATACCACTGAGAGTGTATTGGAGCAGATTATATTAATGCATGCCGTGATTAGTTTCAGTTAGAAGGCACACATATTGAAACAGCAACTAATTTTACCCACAATTCATGCTTATTGTTTTCACTGGTACAACTGTTGGCAGGTTGGAAAAAGTACAAAAATGTTTCAGCTTAGTAAGTTGTATGTCAGAAATAAAATTGGAATAAACATATATGTAGATATGGTTGGTTCAAAAGCATACTATAATAATGTCAAAAAACGCCAATAGTAGAGGTTGGATTTTCTAAATACAACTATAATTTTTTTAGACAATTCAAACATGTGACCTAAATGGTTCAGAATTGAAGGCTTAAATCACAAGCAGATCGCTAAAACTAGTTTTGGAAATAGTCTTTATTGCAAGGTGTTATGAGAAGAGAGTCTTCTTCGTATACAGATTAGAGTAGATGAATCCCAGCTAAGTATAAAAGCATGCATATATTATGTCTTAATTTTTGTTGCTAACAGCGAAGACCGTTTTCTCGATTCCATAGTGTGAACAACAGGTAGTACACAATTTATGAATAAACACTAACAATGAAGATTATTAAAGCGCTCATTTGATCTCCCTGAACAGATAAAAATTTACGTGTAAAGAACTGTTTACTAAATTATCCCATTTGTTCTTTCGAAGTCATTTTTATTGATGCACTACGCTTTTTTGTTATCACTTTCAAATTTATTTTTGTTTGTCTCTTTACTTGACTCAGCTGTTTGTTAATGACTAAAATCCTAGGCTGCCTGAACTTAAACATATCATATTGCCATCGGCTACCCATGATGTGAGTGTATTTAGGACTATTCAGGTTGTGGTGTTTACCCTCCACCAGATGTTCGGACACCGTCACATGTATTGCGAGTCAACGATCACTGTCTTCTTCGTCGGGAGAGGATATCTTCTGGAATTGTCTGTTAGAAAGAGGTGTCCCTAAGAAGTCCTGAAACATCTTGAGAGCAGTATAGTTCAACACTTCAGGTACAACAAAGGTATACAATCACCTATCTATTCCAAACCAATAGTGATGTCAGGCATGGCTACACCATTTCACCACTCTTTTTTAACTTCGCCGTCGGTGACAACTCAGAGACCCCGATGAAGGGAGTGTGTAATGATAGTGTATACCTGTTACAACGCGAGAGACCGATCTTCATAATGCTGAAGATGTCATTTTATTGTGCAACAACTTAGAGGCTATTCATATTACACTCAATCAATTAGTGATTAGTGTTCATAACAATTATGGTGAGCGCTTAATATCATCGAAGTACAACGTGATCCTGCAAGAGTGGCAGAAGCATGAACCTGCACTCATCGGTGGTGGTGAACCGTTGAAACTTATCAAACGTTTGTGTTAGGGATGCATAAATCTCTTATATTACATGTCAACCACTTGTATTTTTTGGATTTTTTTAGTTCATATTCTTTTTCCCACATGTGAGTTACATTTCATATAACCCGCTCGTGTTCTGATCGGCTCCTGACTATTCTTTGATATAGGTGTAAAACTTGGGCACTGTAGTAGTATTTAATTCCACATTAGATTTGTTTATTTGATTTATAACACACAGTGATACAGTAATATTTACTTGATGACGTTTCGAGCATAAATTATTGCTCATAATCATATCAATGTGACTATTCTAATGTACTGGCTATCCCCTGTTTTCCAAGATAACTGTAATTACTATATAGTGTCAGTTTTTAACAACAGAGGTCATCAGTTCGAAATACTATAAACTAAATTGAATTCCAATCTTCTGATTTCACTCCGTGAATAACTCGGGTTGAATCATCTTAATTCTCAGACTCCTAATTGTTAATTATTCTAGTTTTGGTCTTGCAAATTAGCTTCGCAATAGTTTTTGTACCAAAAAAGTACTGAAAGACTGTGCAGTCAGTCTAAAGCAGCTGTTGCTTGAGTTTTATAGTCACAGACCCAAATCGATAAAACCGTCTTTATTAATCCACATTCACTTCCAGGTATCTCAAGAAGTAATTTTCCCTAATGCAAAGTCAAAGGGGGTAAACCAAGTAGGAAAGCGACAACTATGCTTCGATAATCACCTACTTCCAAGTAGTGTGAATTTCAAATATGAAGAGATGCACTGTTTTACATTACAACCAAAGACCTTAATTCAAAAATGGACAAAAATAAACCATATTGCTACTAGTTATAATTACAGAAGATCGGCAACGAATTTGCACTATATCTAAAGCGCTTGTTTTAGCAGCGATCACACTGGTCCCAGCACGCGTATGTTTTAGCTTAAATGGGCGAAGGAAATCAACAACTAGAAGACCATCACGCGTTAAGTTCGAAGATGAGGATGCTGAATCTACTTTTTTCAAAAGGTCGGAGAATTAAACAGACAAGGTCACTACATAAATAACCCCAGCAACATTACTAGTTTGCTCTGCATACAGTGGATAAGACCATAGCATTTTCAGATATAGATGAAGAAAATCCAGTAAACTACAGCAGATTTATCCTGATCAACAGATGCAGCGAAACACATTCCTGGTTCGTAGGACTATGAGGAACGGAAGAGGCTCAAACGCATACTGACAAAGGGTTTATGCAATTACCCTGAGCTAAAAAGGTTGCAAAAGTCAGGATGGCAACGGCGATATATATTTACTAGAATTTATTATGGAAGCCGATATCGATAAGTTTGCAGTTAGTAGGGAAGATAGATCCAAAATTCACTTACGAATGAAACGACGCGAACAACGGACAAAACATTGAGTAACAGTTCAAATGATCTCCATCTAATCACTGTGGTCGTCGACCGATCAATTGAAGTCTGAATTGAAAGTCAAAATAGGGCCTTCAACCTCTACCGAATTTGAAGACACCGTAAGTAAGCTGTAACGAAGGTCTGTAACGGGTTCAGTGACTAACAGTAATATATGCCCAGAATCAACTAAAATAGTTCATCATTTTAGTGTTTGTATTTCCCAATCAATGTAACACAAAATAAATTTGTTTTAACTGATCTTTCGCTGCTTAGTGCAAATAGCTTTATCAAAGTTATAATAAACCGGAATTTACAATATCCAAGCTATTATATGATAACTTGACAAGCGTTCTTCTGCATGAATGGTTCAGCGTCGTCAGAAGTGTAGAATACAGATGATATCCATATGCAATGTGTGTGTGTGTGTATGTATGAATTACAGATTGAGATTTCTATGTACACATGTGTTGATAGTTCTTATCGCAAGTGTGATGGTTATGTCAGTATGTGGAGGTGGGTTGAGACCAGGTCAAGCTACGTCTGCTTTACTATAACCTTGATAAAGTTATTAGCACTAAATACCGTAACGTCAGCAGAAATGAATTTATTTCGTTTTACATTCACTGGGAAATACAAATATCAAAATAATGAATATCATTTACCCGATGCCCAAATTTTTTCAAACCATCAAATCCCAACTTGGTTTGGATACCTATTAAGTGAAGTAGTTTTATGCTGGAATAACGTAAGAGGCGATTAGACTAAAACATGGCGTCATTGCATGAAGTCTCTGACTGTCCACCTGAATCGTGTAAGGGGATACAGACTTTCTCTTTGGGGTCCGCGTGAAAACAAAATCCAGTGACTGGAGACTCTAGGTGTCGTGGCACAAATCGATCACGGAGCTGCAGATGTATCCACACATTATCCTCATCTTAATTGTCATACTGAACTCAGTATTTCCTCATCTCTCGGTCTCTTTTGCTGCTTCCTAATGCTTTCGACCGATTCTTCTCTATTTCCGTATCTTTCATATGGTGGCTTAGTTGCTGGATGTAGTGATATTAGGTACAACAACTTGGTCCGTTATACAGTGATGTCTGATCTCATGTTGATGATGAGACATCGTGGGGGGTTACTAGAGAATGTTTAGGATACGGTCTTTAAGCTTTCGATGTAAAATTCTGCTTCAGGGCTGGTTTACTTTTATACGCGGTTGAATAATGAGTAGTGAGTATTTGAGTGCGCTAGCTACTTAACTTATCTGTGAAATCACATCAGGCATGGTGGATCTGTGACCGACAAAAACTCTTTATTAATCCAAAAGAATCAATTGTCTCTCGATAATTTTCACCATCTATGATGCAGGTAACATATCTTAGAGTATGCGAAGGGTAGAGTGTACCATACAACAGTGTCCTCCATCGTGTTCTACGGTTCGGAAATATTGACGATGACATAGACCTCCCAGTATTTGACTGCGGTTGTCTTCGCAGCATCTTCCGCAGATTATGAAACCTGAATATGAACTTAAATGTTAGAAGTATAGCTCAGAGCAAAAGAAGTAAGTAACTCGATGGAGCTGTGAACTTTCACCAATTCAAGTGTCTGAACATGTGCTACACGGCGATGTAGCTTATTGGCTCAAGTATTCAAGTAATCAATCCTGCTTTGAAACCCTTTCTACCTATTTCTGTCAAAATAATTGGATAGTAACATAAGCCCCCACACAATGCGTGGCTCATAGCTTGGCTCATAAACCTGAAATGGTTGATTTGCATAACAAACATAAGAGTTTGATGATAATGCGAAGTTTGTCTAAGTCATAATACTTCAGATTAGCTACACTAAACAAAGATATAACAAACACACTGAATACCTGGGAACATTTAAAACATTACTCCCAGTCAAACTTTTCTAAATACCGTCGCACAAGAAGTGGCTATCGTGGCTCGGCGGTGTAGCGGATAACGCCCTGGCATTTGAAGCGATTGCGCCCAAGTCCAAATCCCGGTGGAAACAAAATCACTCACTGGGAAGCAGGTACACCCAGCTGTCGGGTCCCAAATAGGACGAAATACGCATCCTGGAGTTCACTCCTAGCCATTATCCATTATTTTCTGAATACCTGTTTATGGTTAGGAATTTGCTGAATAAAGTGGGTTAAATAGCTGCCACTGATAAACCACCGAGGAAAATACCACTTAAAGTAACAGAAATTAAAAACCACTTTCAAAAAGACAGACAGATAAAATCAACGTAGAACCTCGCACACAAACTCACTTAAGTTGCCACACTTCACGGCAGTATACAAAGAACACATGGATAGAAAAAGACTGATACCAAAGTAGATGAAGTTGTGTGAGAGAACAAACAACTTTAAGATAACGGTTAGTGTGAATAATCAAGCTTTAGATGTCAAAGAGTGGATAAATCTGCACAACTGTGATAGATTTTCAACTATGTCACAAAGAATCTTCAGTCACCGATTCCTATCGTCTCACTGACCCAGGCAGGTGGTCTACATCTCCCGAAACGACTCAGATCAGCAGTCATAGACATCGTTGACTGGGGTTCGGCATGCGTGATACATGGTCCAATCCATCTCGATCGACTAAGGTTCACAACTTCATCGATCAACTTGTCTATTTTTCCTAGTACGCTTCACCTAACCTCTACATTGTCACACATTGATTCCATCAAACGCGAACAATACTACGAAGACAACTGTGATTAAACCCTGAAACCGCTTCATGTCTCCTACTTTTAACGTCTATGCTTCACAACTGTACAACAGGACAGAACAGATTGCAGAGCGGTATACTTGTTTTTCAATTGGTAGACGGATATCTCGCCAGTCATCACTAGAGATGAACCTAATTGGCAGGTGTCAAACGGACCTTCTGTATCCGAGCTGAGATTTCGTACGCAGCCACACCGATCGGGATAACGCAACTCCTCAAATAAGTGAATTGGTAGACGCATGCCACAACTTTACTCCCTATCATTAAACCATGAGTCGCTGCAGACCAGTTCTGGAGCTTCATCTTAAATTTGACAGATGCCAGCGAGGCACATGTCAAAAATACTCAGATTTTTGCTCAACGTGTTCAGAAAACCCTACACTGAGTCAGCGTCTTCCTTCACCTAGCTGGACAATATCATTTGCATACTCGAAGTCAGGGAGGGAAGTAGATCAATCTTTGTGAAGTCAGAAGTACCTAAGATTATATCCACTGGTACGTCTATAACGAAGTTAAAAAGGAACAGTGACAGTGGGTATCCCTGGAGGACACCACTAGCTGTCATCAATTCTGATGACAACTCTCCATAAGCCCTGACACGGCTGCATGAGTTCGAATAGAGACCCTCGATAAACATTTTATACTTGTTCGATACTTCCTTCACAGTCAGATTGTAACAGCACCTCATAGTGGATGCCACCTGTAAGTTAAGAAATATGGCAAGTGTCAGCAGCTGGTAGGTGTGCCCGCGTTCTAGAACAAGTAGAAGGGTGAAAATCAGGTCGGTACACACTCGTCCGGGTGTGAAACCTGCCTGGTTTTCTCGAGTTTGCTGTTCTCAAGCCTCAGTTAGGTGTTGGACAACTGTGGGTACCAGGATCTTGGACACAACATTAATGACACTAACTCCTCTACGGTTGACAAGGGAAGGCTTCTCCCTTCTTGTAAACTGGGATAATCAGAGAAGTAGACCAGCCTGATAGCACTACCTTTGATTCCCATACTTTACCTAGTACTTCCGTGACTCCAATCAGCTATTCCCTACTTTCATACTTGAAAACGTTAGGTGGAAAACTGTCAGATGCCGTTGATTCGTATCGTTTGAGGCTCGATAAAGCCTTCTCAACATGAAGGAGAGTTGAAGGACCAACATCTGCATCCCATTGTAGCCAGTAGAAAAAGCAGCTGCTTTGGTAACAGAACATTAGCCAACTAACCACCAGTTTTCATTCCACTACATCAAACCTGTAGGCACGTCACATCACTTCTTTACAGCCTTAAAATCATTTCAAATGAGTGAATTAGCATTCGCAATCTAAGATCTTTAGGTTAGGACCTCTACAGATAAAAAAAAAGAACGCCTTACATAAGGGATGCAAACGAGTCATTCAAATAGCACAATACCTTCAAAACTCGTATATCAAGTTGTCGGATAATAAAACCCAACTACTAAGCATGAATCTTGCAAACTAAAAGTGGAATATGATCACTACAGACACTTTATGGAAAACACACAGAAAGTCCCAACTGATAAAAAGTAATCCACAAACCTCCCTAATCTTTATGCCAGGTAGCTTTCCATAAGTAGGTTGCAGCTGATCGAAAATTGCTCTGTACTTATAGGCATCAGGGACTGAAATATTGTAGGCCATTCCTGAAACTCGGTCTCACCTAAACCTAAGAGAAAAAATATGCAAAAATGAATGATTAGTAAAAATAACGTCCAAAAGAAAAACAGAATTTCTTCCACTTCTACAAATAACGAATATAAAGTGATACTAGTATCAGATTATAAACATCCAGGCCATGGTTATTAAAAATATCTTGAGAGAAGTTGAGCGCCAAGTCAGATTTCATCATCACACAAGTAAGTTTGAATATAATCCCGGCATGTTTAGATTTCCATTTTGACTTTCTAAAGACGCTGAAATTATATTAAAACTTACTTATATAGTGACATTACTACCAATTGTAATATTTGCTTGGCAAGAACGAGGAAAATGATAAAATAAAATAAATTAATATAAAAAAAATAATAAATTACTGAAAGCATGCATGGAGTGTAAAAAGAGACAAATAAAATAGCTTAATAAAGAAGGATGAAAATAACCTTAAAAATTACGTTTACGATTCTTTTAAAAACCTTTTATCATTAGCTAACGTCACCAGTCTAGTAAGTGAACATGATTAAGCAATGAAGCCCATTTACCTTCTAGGTTCTGAACCCGAAGTGGGATGAAGTTAACAGTAATGACGAAAGATATCGAGAAAAGTATGACCTCACATTATCCAAGTGCAGCACAAGTCGACAGAGCTACACATGATTAACGTCTTCGACACAAAACATGTGAAACTTCCATGATTAAAACTGCGTGGATCTTAAGAGTAGATTCAGAGTAATAAATCAAAGGAGTAAAACTTTTGTAGAGGTAGTCTGTTTGTTAGACTTATCAAACAGTGAGGCAGTACCACTAAGCGGATAATGTTTCAGATGCAACTTATTGAGACATAATGATTGCCACAGAATATTTGAGTTTGTGATCTCAGCAAGGAATTGTTTAGACATTATGACTAATTGACCAAATACAATCCTTAAACTTACAAATTTTGTTTCTAAGTGAGTAAATGAATTTAAATACTGTTAACAACCTTACGCAACGTATCTGAAGTGGATCCCTTGTATGGTAACATAGTAGTTTTCTATTTTTCATTTCCAAGTTGCTAATATTATCATCACCGACATCCATAGTTCCTTTACTAACACAATTTTCCCGACAACTACTCCCAAATCTATTGACAGGTTACGATGGAAAACTGCTGAGGATTAAAAGTGTTTGATTTCCAGCAGCCTTCCTTCCTTCACCATCATCATCAATATCAACATTGGACTGGGCATTACTGCGTAACGGTCCGAGTTGCCACAGCTCATATCAGAACATCAACTAGAAAGGTAGTGAGGTGAAGGATGAAGACAAGAGAATGCAGTCAAAAGAAATATTAAGTACAAGAAAGAAAAGAGAAATGACAAAATGGTGAGATTCGGTATAGCGTCATTAAGATGACGATAATGTGTGTATACATCTGCGCCATTGATATCGGTTCTGAGCCATATCACCTAGAGTCTCCAGCCACTGGTTCCTCTTGTCCCATGGACCCCAACCACCTAGTCTGCATCGCCGCCCCACATGGCTCAAACTAACAGTCAAAGACTTCATTCATTGATGCCATGTCTTAGTCTGGCCACCTCGGGCCTTTCTCCAGCCTGGACCCACTTTGGTGAATATTGTGACGAGGTATACGTAATACGTGTCCCAACCATCTCAATCGATGAGGGTTCATAACCTCGTCAACTGAAATACCTCTACTGCTTAAAACTCTACACCTGACTTCCACATTACTCACGTTGTGACACCATGAAATACGGCTTATACTACGAAGGCAACGGTGGTCAAACACCTGAAGCCAGCCTTCTCATGTCTTCCACCTTCAATGTCCATGTTTCAGAGCCATGCAGTAGAACAGACCTGACTGCTGTGCAGTGCACGCGACCTTTAATAGATAATCGGATATTACGGTGGCACCATAGGTCGTGTAAATTGGCAAAAGCCAGCCGAGCCTTTTGTATCTGTGCAGAGATTTCATCGGTCACTGAGCCATCAGGGCTGATCCTACTTCACAGGTAAGTGAAGTGGTCAACACACTCAACCACTTCACTCTCTATTGTTTTGCGTGGCAGCGTTGAAAACCAATCGCCATTTAGTTGGTGAGAACCGTATCCCAAACATTCCCAAATTGCCACTCAAAGTGTTCAGAACACTCTGCGTGTTGTCAGGGTCTTAACCTAACAGGACTATGTCACCTGAATATTCTAGGTCTAATGAAAATCCTACTGCGATTAGGTCAACATCTGTGTAATCAGGTGACGGAAGGGAGACCTCCATGGGAATATCCATGATAAAACTGAATAAGAATGGAGAGTTGGCACTCACTCGATGAGCACAGCTCCCCGGAAATCTGACCATAGGTTAACACGCCCACAAGTGTTCGAGTAGAGAGCCTTCAATAAGGTGATGTACTTACTCGGCATGCCTTTCAGTGAGAGACATTGCATAAGACTTCTCGATCAATGGAGTCGAATGCCGCCTTCAGATTGAGAAATGAAGCTATTGTCGGGCGTCGGTAAGCTTGTCTGTGTTCCAGAGCCTGGCGCAGTGTGAATATTTGGTCGATACACCAGCGGCCAGGTCTTAAGCCTGCCTGCCTGTTTTTCTCAGGCTTGCTGTTCCCGATCTCCACTCAGGTGTCGAAGAATTATAGGATCTAGACTCTTAGACACTGTTCGTCAGACTGATTCCCTGTGGTTATCACAAGAGGACTTCTCGCCTTTCTTGAAGACTGGGATAATCAGTGACTTAGGCCAGTCAGAGGGGATTGTATTTGATTCCCATACACTATCTAACACTTCCGTTGACCTGACTAAGAGTATCTTAATACCATCCTTGTATACCTCTGTAGTTAGTCACTCTAGTCCTGCTGCCCTTCCTCGCTTCAGGTTACCTACAGCTTTCTCCACTTCTGCAAGTGTTGGGGGGCCTGTCTCAATGTTCCATTCAGGATCCGACTGGATAGTGGGCAACGTAATGGTGGCTGGAGATCAGTCAAATTGTTCCTCGAAGTGTTCTGCCCATCGTTCCAATCGCCTCCCCTGCGAGTGAATCGCAGATCCGTCCTTCTCTGCTATAGCCTCACTAACTGTTGTTGATGTTTTCTCCCCAGTCTCCTTAATAAGTCTAAATAACTGTCTACTGTTACCGATCGCGGCTGCCTTTTCCATCACTTTAGCTTTCGCTGCCCACCACTGTTCGTGGTCGTTGCCCAGACCTTTTCTCAATCTACTTCTAAGTTGCGCTGCTTGTACTCAGAACCTGCAGGGATGTGTTCGCGTGAATCCATTAGTTTGGAAGAAACGGCCGATATCCACTGGCTCTTTTTAGCCACTCTTTCGGAGTCGGCCAGGCTCTTCAGCGCTGCTTCCACAGCAGACTGGAGATGACACCAAGCTTCTTCTGGATGAGTGACAGTATTTTGTTCCGATAACTGCCTAGCCAATTTCTCACTGAACACGGCTTTGGTGTTTTCGTTGTCCAGCAGCACCCGTAGTGGTTTTGTGGCCAAATTTTTTCTACGTCAATTGAGACGCAGGCATATACGTGCTCGGACCAACGCATGATCGCTGTCCAAGTACGTACTCTAGAACGAGCGACAGTCTTCCACCGATCCTCTCCAGCTATGACTAGTAGCAATGTGGTCTATCTGTGTTCATCGCTGAGTTGAGCTCGGTGGACACCATGTCAGACAGTGCTTTTCTTTATGTCTGAAATTTGTGCTGGCTAAAAATAGGTGGTTATCTGAGCATAGTTGCAATAGGCGATCACCGTTATCTGTACGTTCAGCTGGGATTCCGAAAGTGCCACCTAAGTGCCTTTCTACCTCACTCAGTCTGCCCATCCGTGCGTTGAAATCATCTGCAACAACCACCACGTCCGGACGTTTGGTTGTCGAGAAGAGGCTAGACAGTTTACGGTAGAACTCGTCCTTCACTTCATCCGAACTACAGTCAGTGGGTGTGTAAGCAGAGATTACAAAGAGACAATGGCGAGTCTCCCTATTCCTTTTGGTTCTCACTGTGCCGTTCAGTCAGATAGCACCGAGGCGACTATCAACTGGGATCCAGTCTAGTAGTGAGTTTTCTGCCCTAGTGCTTAGTGCTATGCCTACATCTGCAAGACCACGAGAGCTAGCTAACGAATCTCCAGAAACTCGAAGGGTGAATTTCGCGGACTCACCGAATTGGCTGGGAGAGGTCAGGTGAATAACCGAACATGGGTCCTGTATGCGTGTCTCACAAACACAGCACATATCCATGGCCCGAGTTGCTAGAGTCTTTGCTAACGAAGCCTGTTGACCAATTTGACGGAGAGTGCAGACACTGAAGGCTCCAATATGTAATTTCGAGTGTAGTTTAAGGAGACCAAGGATTCTGTTTTGTGTACTCAGATGGTTGTCGAAGGCTGCAGAGCTAGTAGAAACTGAAGAGGATGTGGTATCGTTAGTTGACAGAGGTGAAGGAAGATTATGAGGGAATGATGGGGGAGACGGATAGTAGTCTGAGGAAACTTGAGTGCTGATAGAGTTGTGAGAGCAGTTGACACTTCCCGGCTGCCCACACCGTGGAAGACTATTTCTTCTTAAGGTACCTGCAAGAGATTTGTGTGACCGTAGAGCCCATCGGACATCTGCTTGAGGCCTGTCACACCCAACCCTTTGTGTATGGTTATTTTTGAACTTTTGTATTTTTGGGGCCGGATGGTCGAAAAGAAACGACAAACGAACCAACACCGCCGACCCGGCAGACCGTGGGGCATCGTGGGGTGTGTTATTTTTCGGGCCGACCTTTTCTAACCCCCTTCCACTGAGAGAGCAACCTCGTCCAAGGGAAACACCTGACTGCTGTCACACCCCATCCAGCTAGCAGCAGTACGACTTCGTCCTCAGACCCCCACCATAGTGTAGTAATTTACACCACAACGGTAACTGTTTTTCGTCTAATCACTATCCAGCAGAGCTTTCTGCTACTGTAGGACATCGAGGGAACAAGTGTTCCACCAGCATAGCTTATCAGGTCATCGTGACATGAAAACAAGATCAACACGTCAAAGAAGCAGCTATCATTCGAGCCTTCTTCATAGACTGACAGCAGACAATACAGACATACATGGCAATACCGCATAACGGTTAAAGCTGGAACAAAACATCTCAGCATATCAAACATTATCATCAATATCAATACAAGACCGGACATCACTGTATAACGGACCAAGTTGTTGTACCTAATATCACTACATCCAGCAACTAAGCCACCATATGAAAGATACGGAAATAGAGAAGAATCGGTCGAAAGCATTAGGAAGCAGCAAAGAGACCGAGAAATGAGGAAATACTGAGTTCAGTATGACAATTAAGATGAGGATAATGTGTGGATACATCTGCGGCTCCGTGATCGATTTGTGCCACGACACCTAGAGTCTCCAGTCACTGGATTTTGTTTTCACGCGGACCCCAAAGAGAAAGTCTGTATCCCCTTACACGATTCAGGTGGACAGTCAGAGACTTCATGCAATGACGCCATGTTTTAGTCTAATCGCCTCTTACGTTATTCCAGCATAAAACTACTTTAGTTAACATTGGGAGACGAGGTAGACGGTGATTAAGTATGCCGAACACACGTCGCAGTCACTTCAGTTGGTAAAAGTTCACAATCTCATCGACTGACTTTCCTCTGTTCGCCTCGAACCCCGTCTGAATTGTATGTTACTGACACGGTGACGTGATGACACGAAGGCAACTATAGTCAAATGCTTATTTCCTTTTCGTGTCCCTTACTTTTAATGGCCATGTTTCACAACCGTACAGAACAAAGCAAACGACTGCACAGAACTGATCCAACTTCTCAGGTAAGTGAAGTGCTCAGCACACCCAAGCACTTCACTCCCCACTGTTAGCCTGAGTGCCACTGAAGTCCACTTCTGGAACGTGTGTTTGTGACACACGCATACAGGACCCATGTTCGGTTATTCACCTGACCTCTCCCAGCCAATTCGGTGAGTCCGCGAAATTCACCCTTCGAGTTTCTGGAGATTCGTTAGCTAGCTCTCGTGGTCTTGCAGGTGTAGGCATAGCACTAAGCACTAGGGCAGAAAACTCATTTGCTTGGAGAGAAACGCATCTCAAAGATTTTCAAATTACTATTCAAGATGCCTAATAGACCCTGCATGTTTATAGCAACAGAGGTATTATCTGTGCACTTCAGATCTAATAAGGATTCACCTACGACAAGATCAGTCAGATGATGAGGGGCAGACCTCGTTGAGTAAGTTTATGATAAAATTGGAGAGGAATGGAGAGAGCAGTCACTTTCCAGCATATGTTTGCTGGCGAGTTTAATTCTAGTTTTCTGCACTCAGATATATAGAAGGAAATAAGGAGATTAGTCAAAAGTGTGTAAAATAAAGATTAAAAAATGCATGCACCTGTCATAACTTATATTTTGACAGTATCTGTCACCATTATGCGTATAGATGTCTACGATAAATACGAGCTGTACGAGTGGTTAGTACGGTAGAGTTAGGACCATAGCAAGTATCAGGATAGTATTTCTAGCGCGTCTGGAAATCTGAACGATTGGGAAAAAGACCTCCCTTGACGAAGCTTCGTTGCTACAAAAATAGCAAACACTTTAGTTTTGTTCTAAATTTTCACACGAGAAACTATGTCAGTACTTTAAAACGTGTAAAACTGCCCCACAAAAGGCTATAATTTTCCCGATACGCCTCGAAACCGCCACTTATAAATGTTATTAACTTAACAAACAACCTTCCTGTTGCATCAGTTTCCGAAGTCCAGCTGGGGGGTATATACTGATAGGCATGCGACTTCAATCCCAATCTAAAATGTCTTGGGAACACAAGCCCACCCTATGATTGGTATTGTCCATAACAATATATATGAGAAAAACGGTTTCCTTAGTATTCAGTACAAGTAATGATTGCGCAATAGACACAATTCGTCTTAAGAATCGAATCAAAGTATTGAAACTCACGAATATTACAGAATCGGACAAAATGAGAAAAAAGACTACCAGGCCTCCTATTGCTTGCTACAACCTAGTGAACCAATGAGTTGGATCTACAACGGCCATCTCCCAGTTAACAACTTCGTCGGGACAAACGGGGAAACGTTGAACCAAGTCTGGAGCGAAGCCAGATGTACTACAAACAGGGCAAAATGACAAGCCTCTGTTTTGGTCGGGCAAAGTGTAGGGCCAATGGGGATGGTTGCAGGGAGAACAACCAGAACGTAGGGACAGACGAGCAATTTGTAAAATCTCAGTGTTAAACCTAGAGCCAAATATACAAAGCATCGGGCTGAATGCAGGGCCAAAAACATAGTAAGATATATGGAAAATGTTACGAAACCTACACCTATCCCCACAGTTGGCCAAACGTTTTCTAAATTGAGCTGCCTAACATTGTCCTATTTGGCCCGACTAAAATGTTAACCGAGTCTATTGATGAATTTTCGTCCAGCCTGCAGCTATGTATGCTTTTTCAGAGGGGCGTAGAAGTGAGAGTTTCAAGGTGACCAATCGGATCTGGGAGAAGCGGAACAGAAAAACGTCAGGCGACGACTGATAAAGCACTCAAGATGCACTTGCATAGAATAGAAAGAGACAATCGACAAACAACAGCGCGCTTTACAGCGGAGAAATTAGACAGTCTAGAGACAGATACTGAAAATGGGGTAAGTTGACCTTCAAATTCGCTACAATTCGAAAGAGTAACTAACTGATTCGTAAAGGCTCTTTCCCCTTATGTCCAATATCTGTTTAACGAGCTTATGTAAACCAATCGGTTTCTTCCAGCTCATTTCTTGGTCTTGCAGAACAGTTCCAAGTCTTTGGCGGATTCCGTTGTAGTAGATCCAGTCACTCATCTTATATAGCTTTGGTATACAGAACAGGAATTTGAGTGCAGGTTAGTTTACCTGGGATTGCAGTGCAGTTGGGGTCTTCAGACGTCGAGTTGTAAGACAGTTGTTCAGACTGCTCGTTAGGAATACTTAGAGATTGTGAAAAGTTGACCTAGGAAGGCAAGTGCATGTGAGTAAAAGACGAAGAGAAATGAACTGGTGGAGTAATCTATGTTCACCCAAGTAAGACTAGAAGGGTGCAAGGATATATTGAACTTGGGTAGGTTAGGTCAATCCATGGCAAGTGAGGGAATGAAGAAGGCCCGACTGATTAGGGCAGGAAGAAAACTGGTGGGAAGGTAACTGGGTTGAAATGGTGTGAAAGCAGTTGATTTCTTCGGCCTACGTCACACACCGACTAAATCAGAGTAAACCGTGGGTCACTGCTTAACTTTCTATCCTTTTCGTGAAACTCCTAACAGGTGGGACGGGGATTATCTTTTCCGGTAATGCATTCCAGTGCGCGCAGACTCGTAGGGAACGCACACGAGTTTTTGACCTTTGGTGGTCAATTTTCATAGGGTTTCCGCAAGGATAATCATCATGGCCACTCGGTAGTATTCCTCTGTTCAGGTGACCTGTGTTACTCTGTATCCTGTAGGCCATTATCGAATTATCCCTTAACCTTCGGTAACCGAGAGATTTTAGAGCTAGGTCTTTTAGTCCATCCTCTTAACGGTTTCAAGTGGTTTTCGACTGAATAGTAGTGGCCTTCGCTCAGTTGCATCAGCGTCTAAATTCGGTGGACTACTCGTTTTGCGTCTCATAAACTGGGACTTAAGGAATAAGTGGACGCAAGAGAGCACCATACTGATAATTTTGTCCGCCGCTCATGCTAATCATAACGGGAAAGAAGGGAGAAGTGAAAAATTAAAATGACAAAGCAACCGTGAATGAAAAGGAAGATTAAAAGGAAATGAGACAAAAAATCAACAACGCGCGCCTCTTCCCCGTTATTTTCTCTTTGATTACTCTGTTTTCCTTTAGCTTTTGTATTCTTTCCCGTTTATCCGTTCTATATGCAGGTCTACCCGCACTATTTCTTCTTTGCTTACGCCTACGTTTTTGTATCTGTGCTAGCATCTTTTTTATGGTGTATGACCGCTTTACTTGCGAGATACCATCGACGCGGCAAAAATTTTCAAAGCGCCACTGAAGAACATGTTCGTAAAGACGTTTTATTTCTTCGGACACTGGATGAAAACACAACTGTTAGGTTATCGAGTGGCCTGTGATCACAAATGAGATAAAGGGGAATGTTTTTGAAGTCCCCATAAGTTTTAACGAAGATGGACATCCTGCATAGCCTGCAGAATAAAAAGATAAGCGATTTGTTCTAGCGGATGCGTATCGTATGAAATCAGGTATGTGCATGCAAGTTCAAAAAGTATTATATTCTTGAGCATACAGCGTCAGTGCCATCGACTTACTCTCTTCTTTTGCGACTACAGCTTTGCCTACTTCGTCATGGGAGTCGTGACTGTCCCCGTTCATGCCAAACAGAAGTTCAACTTCCTGATCAGAAAAGCTAGGTGACGTGAATCCGCTTCCTGAAACACCTGGATAGGAATAATTAGAAAATTGCCCCTCACCCCTCAAGTTGATCATAACGTATCGTGCTTGCCATTTTCGTTGTTTGAGGGAGATTAGCGAGTTCAACGAACTAAGGACCGCAACAATAACTCTTTTGTCTCCAAGAGAAGACTCAAGAAACCTGATATCTGTCTTCTGTTTATAAAATCAAATTGGTGGTCACCAACAGGCTTGGTGGAGTAAAGTCCTCTTTCTTCAGTACGGGCTTTCACAAACTACAAGACTTGTAAAAAGGGATTACGTATCTTCTCTATGACATCTGAATGAAATATTCGTAAAAGTGGCATGAACAACTGAGACTCTGTTATTTCGCCGCAAGATACCACCATTTTTAACCATTTTCCAAGATTCTGTAGGAGGCCAACTTCCGTTTTGAGAGTCACTTAAGTATTGTTGTTGGAAGGTGTACTAAATCCGTCACCATACGGTGTGGACCCACTACCACTTACAATATCCTTGTTTTGACTCCTCGATATAACCTGAATTGTATATACGTATTATTATTATTATTAGTCCCTTGGGTTCCTAGTGGAACATAGGGCTTCACTAGCACGTCTCCAGTACACTCTGTTCTCTGAGATCTTTTGAACCTGGTCCCACGACAGCCCACAAGCTCTCATTTCCTCCTCGCATGACCTCCTCCATGTCACCCTCGGACGTCCAACTCGTCGCTTCCCATGGGGATTCCACTCGAGTACCTGGCCTGACGCGTCATGTCCTCAGTCGACCTTCTCAGTGCATGTCCAATCCATCTCCACTTCCTTACAGTGCATATTTGTTGGGTGATAGGTTCTTGCTTCGTTGCTTCGTTCCCAGAGCTCCTTGTTGCTTATTCTTTCTGGCAATCCATCTGATCTTCAGTAGCGAGCGTAAGCAGTTGTTGATGAATGTCTGTAGTTTATTGGAAATCCCTTTCGTGACGCGCCAAGTCTCTGAGCCATACAGAAGCACTGACTTGACGTTGGTGTTGAAAATCTGTATCTTGCTCCGCATGCTGAGTGCAGAAGATCTCCACACTGGTTTCAGGCTAATGAACGAAGGCCTGTCTTGCTTTTCCGATTCTGACTTTGACGTCCTCGTCCGTCCCGCCTGTAGTTGAAATAGTGCTAGGAAGCACTGTTTCAACTACAGGCATTACCTTCGGTTTCCCGGGAAGTGGCAAAGGGCAGCGAGATAGCACGTGTGCTTCGGCATCAAAAACTTACGAAATCCGTGGGTTCAAGCAGTGTGGTGGTCCCGGGTATTTTTGGGCCTTATTTCTTTTTGCCCGTTTAACCAATCTGATACATACACGTTGGTTAAAGTCCTTTCTCTCGAAACTTTCGGATAAAACGACTGGTTGAGAGACTATTCAGGGGTTTATGGCGTCATATGAAGATCGTGACAATCCTGTTCCACACTGACGCCCCAGTCTTGAGGTAGAGATAGACAGCATAATGATGTCTTGTGACTGACTGCGACGTCCTGTCAGATAGTGTAAGACTATGGCCCACTGGATCTGCTTTGTGACCTAGTTTGAAGTAACTGAAGTGAACCCTTAAAAGCTGATGCTGACGTGAAAGATTTGCTGATAAGCTGGAGAAGACCGTCTGTTGAACCTGGTCTTCCCACTTCAAAAAACACACTGAAAAATATTTGCAAAAGCATCCTCTGTAGCTTTAGGTGTGGAATTCCAATACTGTTCGGCATTGAGCTGGAAAAAACCCTCGAAGGTTGCGCCAACCAGTTGTGTGCATTTGGTTGACGCGGTGGCATTTTCAACCCTAGGCCGGTCACACAGGTTCGAATTATTCTCACTTGAGCTTTGGTTTACTACTGAACAACTTACATGCTGACTGGCATCGGTCGAATACGTTCTATCTATGAACTGTGCATGAACGACATGGACACTTTGCTAAAGCTCTTCTGTCATGTGTCATCTCCTCAAACTACCCCACTTCAGGCTGTATGAAGTTTGTCCATTTATTCTCTGAAGCATTCGCTGACTTATCTGGGCAGATAGTGATGTCGTACTTTTTTGGTTTCATCTGTAAATAACCTGCGGCTTTGTAAACAACAGCCCAAGACCTTGTGTCCATTTTTAGACGAAGAGGTCTACAAGTGGCTGACCTAATTTGTATGGTGCTCTGTTATGTGATAAATTGCCATTCTCAACACTATGAATTGATGACCTGATGACGTGCCCCAGACCGAGTGATGCCCCCCAAGCGACGTGTGAATTTGGATGTTTTCGGGGTTTTCTAGTTGCTTGCTGGCTAGCAGATGTGATGTCTGGAGCCCAACTGGGCTTCTTCTGCATGGTAGACCGCTGCCATGCCCAGTGACCATCAAATGTGATGTGTGAAGGAATTTTGAACCTGCCTGAATATCTATGCAATCGCTGAGTTTTTCGCCTCGGCTTGCGGTGTATCTCCCCGAGAACCTTCCTTGAACATTTAGTAGAAAGGATAGTAATACAAGTGCCTGACCGCACCAAACATGCTTCATTATCTTGCAAACTCACAGCGAGCACTTCGTGATTTTCGTTACCCTGATCTGATCGAACATCGGCATCACCTATTACTTTCCATTAGGTAGTGAAGGGATTACCATAACCTTTACCCATCAGTGTAGCAGGATCCATACTCTCAGCCCCGTTTAATTCAATATTATTTGCACTGTGCTGATCGACGGAGTATTTTTACTGAGTGTCTCTTCTAAAATATGGGGACTTACGGATGTCGATTCTAGAAGGGTATCATCCAGCAACTGATTGAATTTCTAGGTGGTTCTCAGCATTGCTTCTTCAGTTCTATCTTCATAGCATTGCGAAAATGTCAGAAGTTCTTCATTTGATAGTGTTGTCATTTTTCACTTGTCGCCGCTTATTATGACCCTGTTACCACCCGTTTAGTCTGTATTGTAGCTACCTAACATAACCTGGATCGTGGCCTGCGTTATCTTCCACCGTATTTTTTAAATACATTAGCACTACATGCTCTTTCACTGTGTTATTAGTATTTAACCAGATATAACCAGCACCATTTTGAAGCGAGCGTTACATCTTTTGTGCTTTCCTAGTGCTTTAGAATTTTGGCAATCTGGCTACGATACAGTTACATTTTTCACCTGCAAATTAAAGCTTCAAAACATATACGTTATCCGCTAACTGTTGCTGTCATTTTCTCCGCAACTATTGGTTGCTTATCTCTGCTTTTCATCAATACGTGAACTTTGGCCTGGACTTCAGTGTTCGTCGCCATTTGACGGGAGGCTGTATCATCCTGCTGCTTCATCTACTGGTTTACTGCAAAAGCCGAGGTTGACAGACAACCAGTAACTTTAATCTGTGTTGCAGATAAGTCTCTAATCTTGCTATTTTATTGTCAGACAGTAAATTTTTGCTTCTTTATGTCTGTGCCTCGTAGCCTTAATATGAGTAAAGTTATTGCTGCCGTAAACAAACCAATCCACACAGGTAAGAGATCGAAAGTTTGCAATCCATCACTATGGTCTGAAAATGGCTTGTTTACTGATGGTCCTTCTTCCGATCCATGATGTCATGGCTGACGTGTATAATGGTGTTATCACGAACAAGCGTGATATTGTTGACAGCAGTAATGCGATTGCTGATCTTCAGCGTAAACTAGACTGTCTTATACCTCTGATTTGCCTACTCAGTCTTACAACGGACTTATTAGTGGATAACCTTATCGGGTGTGAAACACTGGTGAACTTTGCAGCCACTGAAGCCAGCAAACGATTGACTTCGTCGCACAACTCCATTGTCCTCAATGTCCCTGATAGTTTTCCATTGGGACGTGACAAAAACGGTCTCCTCCAAGCATGTGGTTTGCATGAATCTGTTTGCACAGTCCGGCGTCTTAGGAAGAGGACCAGTAAATACCCCTGTCCAATATCACTCCAGTTTAGCTCACTCCTTGATGCGAGACACTTTTGTGGTTTACAGAAACCTGTAAGACTCTTAAGAAGCTGTGAGGATGTTAGGGTACTTCCAGATCTTACCCCATGTCAAAAACGGACACGAGTTTCGAAACCCTATGAAGTCCCTCTGGAAACTTCATCAAAACCAGTGGCCACCCGAAGCTTGCTGGAGCCTAGGAGTTAGCTCCTCGCACCAGATGACATTGTAAGTGTAGATCAAAAAAGCTGACCGGGCATATTGTTGCAAGTACATCAGTTGCCACTGTATCACCATCCAACATGGTAGCAAACACCGAAACTGAAGGTCAAATCTCCGCCAGTTATGAAGATTTAGTCTTGGATGACGTTGATATGGATAGCTACGGTAATGATACGTCCGATATGCACCTGGTCACCCTGAGTTCATCGATGAAGCCTGCATCACCCAGGTGCAGTTGCGCTGTCAAGCCTCTACCGCCCCCAAATACCATGTTGACCTCTGGGTGTACTGACTATGCACAGTCACAAAGTGCCATGTTTCGGAAACTTAAACCTAAAAGTCCTAGTTCGAGTATACCGCCAAAGCCAGTGGCACAGAAACGTTTTAGCCAGCTCCGAAGTAACTATACTCAGACCTTTAGACCTAATGGTTATAAAGCCACTCGAAGAGTGACCCCGTTTCCTCACGCAGATACATTCACGACGTCCACCGACATGACACCAAGCACTATGGCGCCCTCACTAGCCAACGGAAGGGTAGGATTTATGCGTCAAGGTGGTAAAAAGAAAGGGGACATGCGTAAAAATGTTCAGAACACAAATGCCTCCCACAGTTATGAAGACAAGGGCTACAGGAGAAACGATAGGTTTTTCTCCTCACGCCCATCTACACAACATTCAAATCCAGTGTATCCTTGCCCCAGTGCAACGATATCACCTCCTAATTGGAAGCCTGATGTTCAGATGCAGCCTGTGATACTGGCTCCCCAGCATAATGCACCCTACCCCTTCCCACACAGAAGTGAAACCACAGATTTACTTGGCTCATTTCCGCAGACACCCATACCCAGGGCCCATTCCGAAAACCTAAATTTTCGCGGACTTCGAACATTAATAGCTCCTTTGCTGTTCAGATGGTGACGCTGTCGAACCAGCTACTTTCGACCCTAACTCACAACCGCTACAGTGGTGGAGAAGATGTTACGCCAACCTGTCATCCTCCCAGCTCATATACAGCGGGTCAACACCCACCACAATAAAGGATATTAGTAGTAACCCAGTAGTATCTTATTCCCCTATTGTGTCCCCGAAATTAAATTCTACCCCATTTTCCTCACCACTACAGTTTCGACTAACATGTGAGGAAATGCTTTCCGAAAACAGGTTTAGGTATTACTGCTTATCCAATTCTTTAACCTTCTGTCTGATTAACGCTCGCTCCATGCGCAATAAAATGTTGTAGACTGTGTCTAACCCCTACCTAATGCTTATCACTGAAGTTTGATGTACTCCAGACACTGCTGATAGTGATAACTCTGTCGACAATTACACGCTGTTTGGGGGAGATAGATATAATGGTAGAGGTGGTGGTTGCATCATCTATATCAGGTCTGACATTGCTGCGACGAATTGTATTACTTCAGAACTTAATTTGCCCAGTGACTCAGTGTGGGTTGTGGCGAAGTTTACAAATGCTGTAACTACCCTCTCAGGGTGTATCTACCGTCCCCCTCGCTCTACTATAGATTATGACGACAGGCTTGCAGAAGTGTTCACCCATGTAACAACACTGCCCTACTCCACGAAACTTATATGCGGTGACTTTGATATGCCTGACATCAAGCGGTAGACACTTACCTCTCCTAGGCGGTTTGATAATTTCGTTGTGTTGGATTCTGGAGGATGGCGCCAAGATGTAATGCAACCAACTAGACATAACAGCATACTTGACCTAGTTTTCCCGAATGGATTATTGCCTTTCACTCTTCAAGTTGGTCCAGAATTCCCGGGCAGCGATCACAGAGTAGTGTTTGGTGACTTCCGACTATCTCCCAGAAATACGTTAGCTCCCAGGTCAAAAACAACCACAGTTAGACGATATAAAAGTACCATCTGGGAAGAGATACAATACATGTTGCGATGCTTGGACTGGGGTTCTTATTTCACCAGTAGCTCAACCCATGAACTAAGTGACATTTTCTACAGTTCCATGAATATAATTCACAATCATATTGCTCCGGAGGTATCAGTATTAATTAGAAAGCCGAAAGTGAATTTCATCCCTGAAAAAGTACGTATCAGCATGCGCAGACATGCCAGAAATTTCTATCGATCTAATGACTTTTCATCCCTTGTCTCATTAAAAATTGCTCATGAGAACTTCAAATCAAATAAGTTACTGAAAGCAATCAAGCAAGAAACTGGCTGCAACGCACAAACAGGCAATGCTCAATCATTAGTGAGAATTCTAAAATCCCGTGCAAACTTATCTAGAGTTATTCCCAGTAGTCTGATCATTGATGGGGACATTCTTTATGATGACCCAAACAAGATCTGTGAGCTGTTTAGTAAACATTATGCAAGCTGCTTCACGCACGAAGATAGTGTACTAAACATACAAATGCCCATTCCACCACACCACTCACTAAGTAATGTTTCCTTTACACAGAGAAAGATAGATGATGCAGTTGCTTCACTAAAGGACTCATATTCTGCCGGACCCGATGGGATCCCGTCTGTTCTCCTTAAGAGGGGTGGTGAAGACATACCATTGATCCTCATGAAGCTATTCTCAATATCCCTTACTGAGGCATGCTGCCCTGACCGCTGGAAGCTGTCATACATATCTCCCACGTATAAATCTGGGCCGACATCAGAATTCAAAATTATCGTCCCATAAATATTACATCTGTAGTCTCTCGTATCATGGAGAAGGTAGTTGTGCAAGAAATCAATGATTACACGGCTGCGCATCAGCTACTTTCCCCTATGCAGCATGGTTTCTTAAAAGGTCGTTCATGTAGTTCACTGGATTATTTTGAGGAGGTCACCTGCAGACGAGATGAAGGTCTTTTCGTAACTGCTCTATTTTGTCTTCAAAAAGCATTTGATAAAGTGCCTCATAATCGGTTAATTCTTAAGCTTCAATCATTTGGAATTAGTGACCCTCTGTTATCGTGGATAAGCTCATTCCTTAGGCAGCGTACTCAAATGGTAAAATTCAGTCAAACCTACTCCTCCCCGCAGCCTATTTTGAGTGGCGTCGTTCAAGGTAGTATGTTGGGGCCCTTACTCCTCCTCCTTTATATAAATGATATTTCTAACGTGATAAAATATGATGGACCCTACCTGTTTGCTGACGACTTAAAAATCGTGTATAGCTTTCCCCACTCATAGCTAAGTGAGGGTTTTAATAGAATCCAGGAAGACCTGACGAATTTGTTCGCTTGGAGTAAAACATGGCAACTCCCACTTACCTCTGGCAAATGCGGAATTCTCCGTTTCAATAACTCTTATCCAAACGTCAGTTTCCACTTTGCGAATCTGTACTGCAATCTTATAACTCAGTATGTGATTTAGGTATTCTCGGGACCTAACGTTTGCGGAATATGCCCAGTCGCTTGCCTCCAAGTGTGGGCACTCAGTTAGCATTTTGCTTAAACAAGTACATACTACCTAAGCCAGACTGCTTTTATTCAAGGTAATGATCCCCCATTACTTGAATATGGCACAATCATCTTCAGCAATGTGCATGCTTCGGATAGTATACTAATTGAGAATGTTCAAAGAAAGTTTACCCGCTGTGTACTGGACCGTCACGAAGAACTTGGTTACGAGGGAAGGTGTGAGAAACTAAAAATTCATCCACTTTGGCTAAGACGCCTTAAGCTCAACCTCAACCTGTTTTTTCCGCCTTTTGCATGGCAGTACTCATGCCTGTTGCGCTCCTACTTTTAAGCCTATGTCCTCGTGTAGCTTACGCAATCGTGAATGCGCTTTACCTGTGGAAAGGCACCGCCTTAAACTTAGGTCACGATCCTTTATGTTACAATACAGCAAGTTATGGAATAAGCTTCCACATTTTATTCGCTCTTGCATGTCCACATTTCAGTTTCGACGTCTACTCAACGAATTCTTTCCTTCCGAGGATATCTATAAATTTCTTGACATTCATACTATATCTACAAATACGAAGCATAATGGAGCAATCGGCACATAACAATGGTCAAGCCAGTGCGTCCACTGTGTACGTTTTCAGACATCTAAATGTAAGACTTGGTCTTATTAAAGCCCTGCAGTTCCTTTAATGGAGATGGCCTTACGATTACATACGAGAATATGAATACTGGCTCCTCTCCGTATAATGAGCTTAAAGAATACTGTTTATCTGTCAAAGCCACTACGGTACACCCCTCCCCCCCAAAAAAACTTAAGAACCCCACAGTGGAAGGACTATGTAGTTGACTTCACATACATACGCGGAAATGTACATAAAGTCCGAATAATTAAAGAACGAATAGAGACTTCTCTCTTCTCCAAATTTGTTAGCGTAGTAATCTCTCTTCCCATATCTGCTCGTGCCTCTTCTTTCTTTCCCCATCTGCGAAACAGCTGCAAGTCGACATTTGATGTTCAAATTCAGTCTGAACATGATTACTTTATGGGAATAACACCAACTCATTGACGCCAATAATTACTGGACTGCTCCCACTCTTTCGCAAATTCTGGTCCATCTCCAAGATTAACTCACCTACTGGTCATGATTTTTCTTGCAACGAACCGTCTGACCATTCCCAACAGTATTAGCAGCAGAGACATTCTAAACAGATGATTAAACCAGGGAACAATTAACATATTGGCTCAGGACGTCACTTACCTGCAATGGCTCTACACTACATATTTTCTAGTACTCTGTAACAAGAGACCTTTTCATATCGAACTTACTACGCATCAAATACACTTCTCGAATGATGCCGTCTATGCTAATACAAAAGATACCCGAAGTGTGTTTATAAATACTTCCACTTGGACTATTGACTGTTTCAACATCTATTTTCATCCAGCACAGCAAGTATTCCCAGCAGAATTAATTTATATTACTTATAAACGTAATATGGTGACCCGAAATGCATTGGTACAGACGCGCACCTTGGTTATATAACTGTGGATACATTATTGATGCTCCATATTGTATAAATGGGTCCTTTGTGGTCAGCAAAACTAAAAACTGAAGATCATTCTAAGGAATAAACTGTTATATCACTAATCAGCAAACTACGCGAATGGACTAACAATGTCGGTTGGTTATAACGCAAACTTGGATCGCTGTGCGCTTTTGATATTGATAGTGGAACCTTTCTATATGATGGGAGATGGGAATCCATATCCGTCTGATGAATTTCAGTAAATTTTAATAAGATTATGCATGCTAATGACTTGATATGTGAATTATTTAATGCTAGATACCAGTTCGTAAACTTTCAAAAGTTATGAATTTGACGGTGCTTGTAAGTTGGTCTCCCTCATGCTTAACCTGTTAAATGAAGACGATATTTATTATTATCTAACCTTTAACACTCTATGCACGCTGTAAAGTAATATTTCCTTGTTCATTTCAAAACTAGCAGGACTTTTGGCAGTTTTCAATTGAGTTTAATGGCATTCCGCCAGTACCACTGAGGGATCAAGTCTTGTAGATATTTTGAGATGTATCAACGTGATGAGGCCTGTAAACTGGCTTCTCCCATGTTAAAATCTCTTTTTGGTATACATATATGTATATATGTCTGACTTCCCTCATCTCGGCCTCAATCAGTTTGATAACAAAACCTCACCATGGCAGGTGACGGCAGAAAGCACCCTGAAAAATCATTCAGTTTTGTTACCGTTTCACCTCGTAGGGCTATGCCAACGATGGCGGACTAACTCGTGAGTTCTTTGGCAAGGAGCTTGCACGTGTTGCCTCTGCTATTGGAGCTATGCAAAGTTGCGAGCATTTAGTCCCGCGGGTTGAAGTTAGCCATCATTCTCCCCCTCTGATCTCTACAGATAATCCTAACCCTGATGCCCAAAATTCACCTGGCCTATCTGTCATAACAGTATATATCTCTACGAACTGTCTCCCCTCTAACAATGGCTCCTCTTCTTACCCGTCGGTGAGTGTCGACTTTAACAGTCTGGGGCAACTTCTTGAGGCAAAAAAGTCGAAAAAATTCCTCTGTTCCTGAAACTGCTGTAAGGGGCTTTGAAGAATTTTCTGTTGCCACGACCCCACTTGGAAACACTAAATTATCCATCACTCACACTCCTTCCACGAACAGAATGCCCAATATCAAGTAGTTCAAGCATTGAGAGTGTGTTTTCTCGCTTTCTCTGAGAAAGAGGTAATCTGACCCTCCAGAAGGTTGTTAATTGCATATACTGAAGTTGCGAACTTCATTGGCGTATCCCGGACCTCTCCTGATTATTTAGATTTTACTAGCTTTATAGGCCGCACTTACCCTTTGGTCAGGAATGGTGCTTGCCCTCGAACATTTCATACATGCTGCCTGCCTAACTGCAGAAAATCCTGTTTGTACACTTCCTCGCACTATCCTCATTCATACTTAAAAGCGAAAGGCAGAAGGTTTCTCCGGTGGGCTGTATATAATTATATCTGCAGGTAACTTCTTGATGGACCGTGTTTTGTAAACACAGTGTTCAGACCCGCTACACCTTTTGTATTTCCGCAGAAAATCTTTCAGGTCATTCTTGACATGTTTGCTAAAACGTATGCAAAGATTTGGTGACGCAGCAGGTACACTGTTAGTGATATTCGCCTACAGCCCAGAAACGGCGGCAGGAGAAACTTATCTCCCAAGACAACCTGCAACGAATGGAAAAAAGATGCCCTCGTTCTGCTGCTTTTCACTTGGCATGTCAATCATTGCACGCCATCTGCCTGGAAAAATCAACGGTGTTCATTCTTTGAAATGGACTTGGCCATTGTCGACTCTTAATGAAGAGTTTGGCCACATACGCTTTCAATAATGAAAGAACAAATTGCACGGAGCTGGTGGACTTACGTGACGGTCAACGTTCGTGATATGACAGTCTCAGTGTCACAGTAGCGCCTATCAGACTTGACTTTACCCGCTAAAGCGAAGACGAGGCGGTAACCTTAAAGGTGTGACACTTTTTACCGCTTCTGATTTACGAAGCCAACGGCTGATAAGATATTCAGAACATGTTCGCTAACACACGCTCATGATGTCCGTTCGGTCCAAAGTTATCTGCACTATATTTACCAAAACATGTAGTCCCACTATTTCCCCCCATATCCTTTTTTTTTCCGTGCCCATTCTATTTCCCCTTGTTGACTTTACTCCCTTCGTGACAAAGTTATCCTCTCAAGTGCATCCCTTCTCCTTTTCCCCCTCATCTCTTCTTTTTACTGACAGACAGAGGAGTTTGCGTCGCAACCTTGACCAAAACAAGCCCACAAGGCCAGAAGGTAGGAACATGAATCACACAAAGGTGCAGTGTTTTCAATGGCGACATATTTTGAGCTTGCTTATCCATAACGAGCTCACTTCCAATGTCTTATGCCTGCCGCTGGTGGCCGGGCTGTGATGGCCTGAACTTTGCAAGTCGTCAGACTCTGTCCACTTTGCTGGTAGTTTCAGGGATTTGCTGTGACATTTAAAAATCCAAGTTTCTGGGGAGTGCTACGTGCAGTTTGAGTGCACTACGGTAAAGTATGTAAAGAAGTGAGCGGTTTGCGCCACGTCAACTGCTATATCTATCTGCATACTCATTTGGCGGTATGTGTCTCACCTACAATTTTGAATTCCTGTTTATATTTTAAAGTTTATTGCTCGAGACCGTTTCGAGGCGGTTCCTGGATAGCACGAGAGATGTGGCTGGTGGGGATTCACCTGGACGACCATTGCTGATCTTTTGGCTTTTGTGGCGAAAGTAATCTTATTCTGGGAAATCCAGCTAACATTTCTTTCCAGTAGAACATGCGATATATCTTCTTAAAACGAGGGGTTTACGTACACTATCCAACAGTGGTTTGAATTTTTCCGATCCGATTAACATGAGAAATAACTATGTGCTTGCTGTGGCACTGATGTTCTGATTCAACCCGTAGTTCCGCAAGTTTTACTGATTAGCTGTTTGTTTAGGAACTCACGGGCGGCGCCCAGTCTCGTCGCAATAAATGTCAAGTGATAGTCAAACCACCAGCTGGCGAAGAACCTCCATTCGCACCATTCTTCAAGTAATTCTACAACCAATCTTATTGAAATATGTGGAATTCGAATTAACGCATATATTCAAGTAACCAATAGTTACAATAAATTTGTTACATTATGGCTGTTACATAATATACGTTTATTCGTTCTATTCGGCATCTTTCCCTCTGACATCTTGCCTAGTCTGACTTGAACTATCCTCGTTACGCTTAGTGCTTAGTCCACCGCACTTTTCAAGACTTGTATGAACACCCCACTGGTGATGCTTGAGAGTAGCGTTAGCAGAATACTATAATAACTGTGCGGCTTCGGATTTCATGGGTGCATGGCTTATTCACCGGAGTTTTTGCGCCATTGAAAGCAAGCTGATATCGTATAACACATGCCGGACCACCGCCGGAATACCTTCCTACAATGCCTAGTCACCAATGGTTTACTGACAATTGGGGAAAACAGCAGTGCACCCCACGGCTTATTTGCTCTGATATGCCAGGCAGAGGTCGGTCTCACACCTATGACTGGAGCCTTTGTGGTTAATGTAAACTAAATTGAACCTCAAAATCAAACACCATGAAGTGACTACAAATGTCGATGCGGTAAAATCGCTGAAAGAAAGCTATACAACCACATGTACAAAGACCAACTATTCAAATGATCACTTACGTTGAAGGAGTATAACCCCCTTTCTGCAGTACACTACGCAGACATCTGGAATAAACGTCTACATAATTTCCGAAGCTTTATACTTGAATCCTGGTTTCAGTCAATTTTTAAACCAGCAAAGTGACAAACTTTGAGTTCGTGGGATTCTTTGTGTGATTCGCATGGTTGATGCCATGTTATCCACGATGATTGTCTCAAAGAATTACACTGTAGCGTCACACACTTCCGCAAAATCAATAGCCTAGGGCTTGACGACTTTCGACATTGATGCTGACCTTGATGGTTTAACTGGGCTCGTCAAGCTGAAGGCACCCGGTCAAGCATCCTCGCCATTTGGCACGCTGTCGTGTTACGTTGCACTGCTCGTATTCGACTCTCTAGCCAGTTAGTTGGAACGCATCGGTATCTTGGCACAACCATCCAAACATACTATTCCATCCGACTACGCTATCGTGTTCTTCCTTGGTCTCGTATTCGTGGGTATATAACAAGTTCGAATAATTAGTGATTGGTCTTTGCGTCTGTCAAGTTCGCACCAGGACAAATCCTAAATTGGTGAGCCCGACGTGATCACATATCCCGACCAATAACAAATATTGAATTGGTGAGCCTGTTCCATTTTATATTTGCATATTGTTTTCATTTCGATAACATTTATATATCCATTTACTGCACTTTCTCATGTCCGACCACACTCCCAAGCTTATTCGTATTAAGCCGACTCGAACACGATCCAACTCGTGCCATATTGGCCAGACAATGCAGAAACATGGTTTCTGTATGCCGAGGCCGATTTTCGAGAACAGGGTGTCTCAGATCCTCATTCTCGATTTCTTGCTGTCATACGGTCACTACCGCGAGAATTAAACAGGTATGTTACAGCAAACATGTTTAATCCTGAAGTAAGTGATACTTATGCACTTCTTAAGGCCGCACTCTTGAAGAAAAGCGATCTCACAGATCGCCAGCGTCTAGACGAATTGCTTCGTAACATCGAGCTAGGCAGCAACTCAGCTACTGAAGTCCTCGCACGCATGCGAGAAGTAATGGGTGCACGAACATTCAACGATGGCCCTTCCGAGAACTATTCCCCTCGAAACTACCACAACCGGTGCAAACCGTGTTGGTGACACTGCAGTCAGTCCCACTCGATGACCTGGCAGCCTCGGCAGATAAAATACTGGAGATTCTAGCAGACCCACCTCCAACGTATATTCTGTCTGCGACAAACCAGAGCCCCAGGATTCAGAGGTGACCAAGCTGTGCAACTCTGTGAAACAGTTGCTACGATCTCGAAGTCCTAGTTCACGTAGCACGCCACAGAAACGCGTCTTGGTGCGTCACAGCAAGTCGCGTGGTAGCCCTAAAGCTAAACCTAGCAGGGTGGAAAACCCTGAATGGTGCTGGTTTCATAACACTTACGGGGATGAAGCCAGAAAATGTCGTAAACCATGCCGTTTTAAGAAGGACACGAACTCGGGAAACGGTCACGCCGGCACGTGCTCACGGCAACCGTAGCCGGCGGAAAAAGCCGTTTGCTCTACGTCACCGACATTAAAACGAAAGTCCGCTACCTCGTCGACACCGGCGCAGAAGTTAGCGTTCTTCCAGCAACGACAAAGGAGCGTCATCACGACCCATCCTTCAATCTTCAAGCAGCCAACGGCAAGGCAATCGCGACATTCGGGAGACGGTATGCCTACCTCAACTTAGGTTTACGCAAACCTATCCACTGGATCTTCCTCCTTGCTGACGTCTCTATGCCCATCATTGGCATAGATTTGCTAAACCATTACGATCTACTCGTAGATGCTCGCCGTCGACGACTGATAGATAACAACACAAAGTTATCTATTGGCGGCACCACCTATGTAGGTCCGAGTTTAGCCATCGTTAGGACTAAACAATCAGGCGACGCGTCCTACCAGGCAGTTCTGGAGAAATATCCAGAGTTACAGCAACCGAAGCACACTCTTCCGTGCATAACCAGCAATGTTATGCATCACGTCACAACCACAGGTCCACCTGTGGCATCCAAAGCGCTCCGTCTAGCCCCCGATAAGCTCCAAACGGCGAAAAATGAATTCGACCACATGCTCGAACTGGGCATTATCAGACCGTCAAACAGTCCTTGGGCATCGCCATTGCACATGGTTCCCAAAAAGGATAGCAACGACTGGCGTCCAACCGGTGATTACCGAAGGCTTAACGCCAAAACAACTCCGGACTGCTACCCGATACCTCACGTTTACGACTTGACCGCAACCTTATGCGGAATGAACATTTTCTCCAAAATCGACTTGGTCAAAGCGTACAACCAGATACCTATGGCAGCAGAAGATATCGCGAAAACAGCCATTATTACTCCTTTTGGCCTGTTTGAATTCCTGCGCATGCCATTTGGTCTTCGGAATGCAGCACAAACATTCCAACGCTTTATGGATGATGTCTTCCGTGGTTTGAATTTTGTTCATGTCTACATCGATGACTGTCTAATTGCGAGTCCAGATAAGGAAACTCACCTTAAACATTTGGACCTCGCATTCGAAAGACTTAAAAAACATGGCATCACAGTCAACTTACAGAAGTGTGAAATAGGAGTTGAATCACTCAGCTTCCTTGGGCATACCATTGACAACAAAGGTATACGCCCATTGAGAGATAAAGTGGCGGCTATCACAAACTATCCAGAGCCGACCACTGTGAAACATCTCCGCACTTTCAATGGCCTGGTAAGTTATTACCGAAGGTTTATCCCTAACTGTGCCTCTGTCATGAGACCACTAACAGATCTACTTCGAGGAACTGCGAAGTTCGTGTCTCTGGACAACGCGGCTAGACTTGCTTTCTCTAAAGTCAAGGAAGCCATTTCGAACGCAACCATGCTTATGCATCATGACCCCAATGCTCCTCTGAGTATTGCTGTTGATGCATCTGATTCAGCAATTGGAGCAGTTTTGCAACAGTTGACTGACAACCAGTGGCAACCGTTAGCCTTTTTCTCGAGGCGGCTGCAAGACGCGGAAACAAGATACAGTACATTTGGTAGGGAACTCCTAGCCATGTACTGTTCTGTACGCCATTTTCGACATTCTGTGGAAGGTCGTGATTTCATTATTTTCACAGACCACAAACCGTTAACGTTTTCCCTCAGCTCGGCGTCTGACAAATACTCCCCTCGTGAGTCGCGACAGCTGGATTACATTTCCCAGTTCACGTCAGACATCCGCAGCTGACGCACTACCACGAATAGCTTCGATAAACTATATCGAGGGTATTGATCTCGTTGAACTAGCTCGGCGTCAAAAGGAAGACCTTGAGCTGCATCATGAGTTGTCGTCCACAACTCTCAAACTGCGACTTTGTCCTGTTGGATCAGACAAGGATACAATTTTGTGCGATGTCTCTGCTAGTCAACCACGCCCAATAGTTCCGAAGAGTTGTCGACGCAACGTCTTCAATACGTTGCACAAACTCTCTCATCCAGGTGTACGAGCCACCATTAGGCTTATCGCACAACGTTTCTGCTGGCCTGGGATGAACAAAGACGTTAAGGAGTGGGCCCAGTCGTGCTTAGCTTGTCAAAAGTGTAAAGTCACGCGACACACGAAAAGCCCTTTAGGCTCATTTCTAGCCCCAGACATGCGTTTCGACCACGTCCATATAGATATTGTAGGACCCCTACCAGAATCTAATGGATGTACCTACCTTTTCACTGTGTTGATCGTTTCACACGATGGCCGGAAGCAGTACCTATTAAAGATATTACTGTTGCTCGTGTTTTCGTCGAAAGATGGATCGCGAACTTCGGATGTCCATCTTCGTCACAACCGACCGTGGGCGCCAATTTGAGTGTGGATTATTTCACGCTCTAACGGCACTTTTAGGTTGCACCCGGTTCCGAACGACAGCCTTCCATCCCTTTCAGCTGCAAACATACCTCAGTGGACCGAGGCTTTGCCTCTGGTCCAACTAGGTATTCGTAACTCGTTGAAAGTTGATGCTGGTTGCACCCCCGCACAACTCGTCTATAGGGCCACTCTTCGCCTACCAGGTGAGTTTGTTTCCCCTTCAACTTTCAAACGTGTCTCCGACAGGGCATCTTACGTGACTAGGCTTACAAACGCAATGCGTTCAGTCAGGCCTTCTCCGATTAGACCTCAAACGACTGATGTTTTCGTTCACCCCAGTTTGCAAAAGACACCATACGTGTCTGTTCGCCACGACGCCGTTCGTCGACCACTTGAACCACCCTACGACGGGCCGTTCAAAGTGATTAAGCGACACGAGAAATTCTATGTAATTGAGCGATACGGACGTGAAGATAACGTCAGTATCGACCGTTTGAAACCAGCTTATTTCGAGGGCAACACCATCATAAGTGACGTTTCAGCTGGCCATATCCGACCGACGGATTAGTCAATTATCGAAATTCTTGACGATGTGCCTGGTAATGCACAGTTGCAACAACCATCGGCGCAACAACAGACACGATCAGGTCGATCCGCCAGGTTCCCGGAGTACCTGAAGTCATATTCAACTTAGCTGTGTGTGTGCCAACCATACTTTTTTCTCGAGGCACTATTTTTCTTATTGACCGGCAATGCACAACCCTCGTACATTCTGCCTTTTTATATCAATTTTTATTACCATATAATGAAACAAAAAAAACGGCGAAGATAAGCGTAAATTTTTATTTTTCGATATGTTTATATGTAAATAATTCCCATTCTTACAAAACGTTTCCGTGGTATTAAAGACTTTTATTTATATTCCAGGTGCAACGAGCACTGGACGGAACGTCAAAAGGAACTAATGACTGCGATCGACGTCTAATTCGATTCACTGTATTTTATTTACTTAGTTGCCACGACACCCTAGAATAAGTTCAGACAACCAGGGGCCACCTCACGCAGTGAGCCCATCGGAAGAGTTTTACCAGTGGAGAAACCACTGGGTTTTTACTTCCGGTTTGACGACTTTCAACATTGATGCTGACCTTGATGGTTTAACTGGGCTCGTCAAGCTGAAGGCACCCGGTCAAGCATCCTCGCCATTTGGCACGCTGTCGTGTTACGTTGCACTGCTCGTATTCGACCCTAGCCAGTTAGATGGAACGCATCGGTATCTTGGCACAACCATCCAAACATACTATTCCATCCGACTACGCTATCGTGTTCTTTCTTGGTCTCGTATTCGTGGGTATATAACAAGTCCGAATAATTAGTGATTGGTCTTTGCGTCTGTCAAGTTCGCACCAGGACAAATCCTAAAACAGTATCGTAACTCTGCCATTAACGTCGCCGCTTAGGTTTTAAAATAACTAGCCACAATTTAGGTGTGCAACTGGTTGTGGTTGATGAACATAAAAATCCGTAGATATAGTTGCCTGCGAAACACTGTGATAACAACATCCAAATGTCGGTAACACCGAAGGGAAATACCCCTTGCAAGAGCGTAGACACACCGGCTGGTACTCTAGTTATAAGCAAGAGAAAGACCACCAGGTTAACTTGAGCGGTCAGCGCTAGTGACGATGAAATAGTTTAGTGAATCCGACCTTTAGTAAGAGCTTACCACCAAATGTTGCGGCACGGCGGGAGCGCCATGCCATTGTAAGACCAACTGAACTTCAGTCACCGTATGTGTTACATTGTCATCCCTCTTAGAAATCGACAGCCTAAAGTCATCTATGTGTGGAAAACGGGACATTCTTGAGATAATTACTACGGGAGTTACGTCCAGCCAACAGAAATATTTTTTAGCTGAAAACTGAACCATCAAAGCTTGGAAGTCAACTCCCCACACCTGCCCAGTGAGCAGGTGGAATTTTCTTCCAGTGCAAATTATTTTAAACCCACTTAAAAAGCAATACTGAATACCTAAAATACCAAAATTTACATGGATTTAGAAGGTCATGTGACCTGCTACTCTTAAACCTTATCAACTGCATAAACTATTTGTTGACCTTGCGTCGTTTTCCAAATTCGACCTTGGCTAATCGTGATTCGTCTACCATGCTTGATGCTCCTCAAAGGACTGTCGTACGAGTCGGATCAAGGCGTAGTACTTTGGCACTCCTACAGACTAAAATGGCAATTGATTCACTTAATAAACAAAATCTAAATATTGACTTCGAAGTTGTTGAAATGTCAACAGTGGGAGACAAGATTCTTGGTGTTGAACTGTCTAAAATCGGTGACAAAAGTTTGTTCACGAAGGAGCTTGAAAAAGCGTTGATTGACAAAGAGGTTGATTTCGTTGTTCATTCGCTGAAGGATGTTCCGTCAGCCTTACCTGATGGCTTGGTTTTAGGTTGTGTTTTCGGTAGAGCTTCTCCAGAAGATGTCGTCTTAATGGCACCACATAACCGTGGCATGAAACTGCATGATCTTCCTGCAGGTTCCACAGTCGGGACAAGTGCTGTACGGCGTATTGCTACCCTCTCGCGCAAATTTCCCCAGTTGAAGTTTGTATCTATACGTGGTAATCTGAACACAAGGCTGGCGAAGCTTGACGGTTTACAGGTTACGCAAATCCAAAAATGCTCTATTGATAGTTCACCTGTTCGTTATGATGCCATTATATTAGCAAAAGCGGGTATTGAAAGGATGGGTTGGTCAGATCGTATTGATGAGGTGAGTTGTATTTGTATTTTGTCTCCTTTCTGTCCATTCGTTTCACTAAGAACACTGCATGCTAAGTTAACTGTACCACATGTCTTTCAGTTTGTGCATTGAAAAGGAGAATTAGTCATATGATTGAAAGTGTGGCAAACAGCGGGGTTTAATATTTTTGTGAAAGTGCTTTCGATAATTGCTTTCGTTTTCATACCTGTTGGCACTCAGGAAGACACATCTGTAACCTTAAGATAAACCGCGTCTCCTGAGGTATTCGAATCTGCTGCACCCAGTTTTTCAGTCAACGACATGATCACTGGGCTATTAGAGCCACTTTCGATTACGTCAAATAACTGTAGTCTCAGGATTTTTAATGAACTTTATAACCTGCAATGATACTGGTAGTACCTATCGATGATGAGGAACACTAAATACACCGGGCTTACCGAAAGTACGTAAAAATTCCACTTATTCCGTTATCTCATCATCATCATCATTATCAACATAGGACCAGGCATTACTGCGTAACGGTCCGAATTGCCACACCTCATATCAGCACATCAAGTATAAAGGTAGTGAGGTGAAGGATGAAGATAAGTGAATGCAGTCAAAAGAAATATAAAGTACGAAAAGAAAAGAAAGAGGAGTGACAAAATAGTGAGATTCGGTATAGCGTTGTTAAGATGAGGATAATGTGTGTATGCATCTGCGCCACTGACTTCGGTTCTGAGACATATCACCTAGGGTCTCCAACCACTGGTTCTTCTTGTCCCGTGGACCCCAACGTCAGTTCATCAAGTAGAAAGGTAGTGAGGTGAAGGATGAAGATAAGTGAATGCAGTCAAAAGAAATATAAAGTGAGAAGAAAGGAAAGAGGAGTGACAAAATGGTGAGATTCGGTATAGCGTTGTTAAGATGAGGATAATGTGTGGCCACTGACTTCGGTTCTGAGCCATATCACCTAGGGTCTCCAACCACTGGTTCCTCTTGTCCCGTGGACCCCAACCACCTAGTCTGCATCGTCCTACATGGCTTAAACCAACAGTCAGAGACTTCATACATTGGTGCCATGTTTTAGTCTGGCCACCTCGGGCCTTTTTCCAGCCTGAACCCACCTCAGCCAACATTGTGTGACGAGGCAATCGGTGACTAGGCATACGTAGTACGTGTCCCAACCATCTCAGTCGATGAAGGTTCACAACCTCGTCGACTGACTTACCTCTTCTCCCTAAAACTCTACACCTAACTTCTGCATTACTCACATGGTGACACCACGGAATACGTCCTATACTACGAAGGCAACGGTGGTCAAATACCTGTAACCTTCTCATGTCTTCCACTTTCAATGGCCATGTTTCACAGCCATACAGTAGAACAGAGCGGACTGCTGTGCAGTACACGCGACCCTTAATAGACAAACGAATATCACGGCGGCGCCATAGGTGGCGCAAATTGGCAAAAGCCAATCGAGCCTTTTGTATCCGTGCAGAAATCTCATCGGCAACTAACCCACCGGAGTTGATCCTACTTCCCAGGTAAGTGAAGTGGTCAACACACTCAACCACTTCACTCTCTATTGTTAACCGCGGTACCGCTGAAGACCAGTCCTGGAGCAAAAATTTGCATTTGGGTGGTGAAAATCGCATCCCAAACATTCTCAAATTCCCACTCAAAGTGTTCAGAAGACTCTGCATCTTGTCAGCGTCTTCACCTAACAGGACTATGTCATCTGCATATTCTAGATCTAAGGAAAATTCACCTGTGGTCCGGTCAACGTCTTTGTAATTAGGTGACGAGAGGGAAACCTCCATAAGAATATCTATGATAAAATTAAATAAGAATGGGGATAGTGGGCATCCTTGACGGACACCACTTGATGAGTATAGCTCCCTGGACAACTCACCATAGGCTCTAACATGCCCACAAGTGTTCGAGTAGAGAGCTTTCAATAAGGTGATGTACTTACTAGGCACGCCTTTCAGTGACAGACACTGCCATAAGACTTCTCGATCAACGGAGTCAAATGCCGCCTTCAGGTCGAGAAATACAGCTATTGTCGGGCGTCTGTAAGCATGCCTATGTTCCAGGACCTGGCGCAGTGTGAATATTTGGTCGATACATCCACGGCCAGGTCTAAAGCCTGCCTGGTTTTCTCGGGCTTGCTGTTCCCGAGCTCCACTCAGGCGTCGGAGAATTATAGAACTTAGGATCTTAGACACTATGTTTGTCAGGCTGATTCCTCTGTGGTTATCACAAGAGGACTTCTCGCCTTTCTTGAAGACTGGGATGATGAGTGACTTATTTGATTCCCATATACTGGCTAACACTTCCGTTAGCCTGACTAAGAGAACTCTACCACCATTCTTGTATACCTCAGCAGGTAGTCCGTCTGGTCCTGCTGCCCTTCCCGTTTCAGGCTACCTACCGCTTTCTCAACTTCTTCTAGTGGGGGGACCTGTCTCTATGTCCCATTCAGGGTCCGACTGGATAGCGGGCAGCGCAATGGTGGCTGGAGGCCAGTTAAACTGTTCCTCAAAGTGTTCTGCCCATCGTCCCAGTCGCCTTCCCTGCGAGTGAATCGCAGATCCGTCCTTCTCCGCTATAACCTCACTAACTGTTGTTGACCATTTCCCCCCAGTCTCCTTAATAAGTCTAAATAACTGTCTACTGTTACCGATCGCCGCTGCCTTTTCCATCTCTTTAGCCTTTGCTGCCCACCACTGTTCACGATCGTTGCGCAGACTTTTCGTCAGTTTATTTTTAAGTTGCGCTCGCTCTTCATTGTACTCAGAGCCTGCAGGGATGCATTCACGTGCATCCATTAGTTTGGAAGAAGCTGCTGATATCCACTGGCTCTTTTTAGCCATTATCTTGGAGTCGGCTACAGTCTCCAGTGCTGCTTTTACAGTAGACTGAAGATGGCACCAAGCTTCTTCTGGATGAGTGACAGTCTTTTGTTCCGATAACTGCCTAGCCAACTTCTCACTGAACACGGCTTTGGTGTTTTCGTTGTCCAGCAGAACTCGTAGTGGTTTTGTTGCCAAATTTTTTCTACGTCCATTGAGACGCAGGCATATACGTGCTCGGACCAACGCATGATCGCTGTCCAAACACGTACTCCAGAAGGAGCGGCAGTCTTCCACCGATCCTCTCCAGCGATGACTAATAGCAATGTGGTCTATCTGTGTCCATCGCTGAGTCGAGCTCGGTGGACGCCAGGTCAGACAGTGCCTTTCTTTATGTCTGAAATTTGTGCTGGCTAAAAATAGGCGGTTATCTGAGCATAGTTGTAATAGGCGATCACCGTTATCTGTACGTTCAGCTGGGATTCCGAAAGTGCCACCTAAGTGCCTTTCTGCCTCACTCAGTCTACCCACCTGTGCGTTGAGGTCACCTGCAACAACCACTACGTCCGAACGTTTGGCTTTCGAGAGGAGGTTAGACAGTTTATGGTAGAACTCGTCCTTCACTTCATCCGAACTACAGTCAGTGGGTGCGTAAGCAGAGATTACAAAGAGACAACGGCGAGTCTCACTATTCCTTTTAGTTCTCACTGTGCCGTTCAGCCTCATAGCGCAGAGGCGACTATCAACTGGGATCCAGTCTAGTAGTGAGTTTTCTGCCCTGGTGCTTAATGCTATACCTACACCTGCAAGACCACGAGAGCTAGCTATCGAATCTCCAGAAACTCGAAGGGTGAATTTTGCAGATTCACCAGATTGGTCAGGAGAGGTCAGGTGAATAACCACACTTGGGTCCTGTATGCGTGTCTCACAAACACAGCACACATCCATGCCCGAGTTGCTAGAGTCTTTGCCAACGAAGCCTGTTGGCCAATTTGACGGAGGGTGCGGACATTGAAGGCTCCAATATGTAATTTGGAGCGTGGTTTAAGGAGACCAGGGATGCTGTTCTGTGGACTCAGATCGTTGTCGAAGGCTGCAGAGGTAGGAGAAATTGAAGATGATGCAGCATCATTAATTAAGAGACGTGAAGGAAGATTAGAAGGTAATGATGGAGGAGGTGGATAGCAGTCAGAAGAAACTTGAGTTATCTACTCAGATGAGTCATGCATTCCTTGTATGCTGGGTGTTGTGTTTATCGACTTTTTGGTTTTAACTGTTGCACTCATTTGCGGAACCAATACGTAATGTGGTTGGCAATAATGTGTTTATACTTCTTAATTCATTTGGTTGTGGTTTTTGTCCAGGACAATCACAAAATCTGTTGCTATAATTTTAGCGGTATTGAATCGACTTATGTAGTTTTCATTGTTACATGCCCATCGTTGTCGTCAACATTTTCCCATCAGTTTTGTTAATTTTATCTCACCCTCAATTACATATCCTGTGATAGCTAATTGCAAAGCTAATGATTCAGGCGAGCAATCGAATGGCATATTCCGTAAACCACTACTGTCACATCACACTGAAGTGACCTCTAACTTTCATACAGTTATTCACAATGACAAAATGTTTGGCTTGTGTCGTGATATTCGACAAGTCCACGTTATCCTGGTGCGATTATCAAATAGTTTGGTTTTTATCATATCCTCAAACAATATTCAAATGAATTTAAAAGTATTAGTTACTAATATTTACCCTTCGAATTGTTGTCAGTCTGACGCCTGCCATTTCATAGTTGTTTGTTTAATTCATGTGGAATGAAGTGTTTGGTACAACCTGGCTCCTTAAACTTGCTTCGCAAAATATCGATCGAGAAAGCCAAATTACTTATAATCCTTTGGAAATCGATTCCAAGTGACAAGGGAACAATCATTTTGTTATCTGCTTATTTGCTGGATAAATAGCGCGCCGTGATGTATCAAAAAATTGTATGTAATGATTATGATGTTTAACAGAAAAGTGCTTGCCTCCAAAACGGTAGTACAGTCATTCGGCGGTTATACTTTGGAATCAGTCTTCACATTAACTAGTTTCGGTATCGCCGTTTTTCAGCCAACAGTCTTGTGGTGGTCAGTCACTTACCATCAACATCAAACCTGACACTACTCCATGAAGATCCGAGTTCCCACAAGTCACATTGACACATCGAGGCAGAAGAATTAAAGACGAGACGACAAATGAAGAAAGTAATCAAACTCTTAGAGCAGAGAAAAAGTAGAACATTTGACATCTTCACCACTAAGATGAACTCTTATCTAGTCTCCAATGTGTCACACGGACTCCAACCGAGAAGTCTACATTCAGAGATTGAATGTGTATTCTGAACACAAAGATCAGGCTTGTACCACTGGATTGCCAAAGCCTCTGCTGTGCTGAGGTGGCGAATACTCACTCCCCTTCGAAATGTTTGACTCCGTAAACGGCTTTGAAAGAAGACTGTATCCCTAAGTGGTTCTCACACTTGTCCTTCTTTATCGTCTCATTAACCATTTCATTTTTTGCCCCTGTCTCTTTGATGAGTCTAAATTGCTGTATAATGTTGCACACCAGTTTGTTCGCCATCAACTTAACTTTTGGTGTCCAACACTGCTGATGGTCGTTCTGTAGACTCTTTCTGCCTGAGTTTCAATCGCTTTCGCCCCTGATTTTGTTTGAACTCTACAGGACTGTATTCACGTACATCCATTAATTCAGAAGAAACTGGTGAGCTCCATCTCTTTCTAACTTTTACCTGAGGGTCAGTCATTATCCTCAGCGCTGTTTTAACAGCAAACTGAGAGTAGCACCAACCTTCTGGATGAGTGTTGTTCTTTTCCGATAACTATTTAGCCAGTTTCGCGCGTGATTACTGTCCGAATATGTGCTTCAAAAGAAGCGGTACTCTTTCATCAACTTTCTTAAGCGGTATTTGATGGGAATATGGACAGTCTGTGTCCACGATTGAGTGAGGTTAGTGGACGCTACGTTAGACAGTGGCTGTCTTTATGTCTGAAGTTCATACTAGCCGGAAATGGGTGGTTGTCTGAGCACAGTCGTAACACATGATCGCCACTTTACCTACATTCGACTGGGATTCATTAAGTATGACTGTCAAAATGGGATTCAGCGGAGTTCACTTGTTCCGTAAAATTTATCGCTATAACCGCACCTGAGAAACCACAGAAACCAGGCGTCAAATTTCCAGAAAATCAGAGTAAATCTAGCTAATTCACCAAATCGGTCAGATGAGGTTGAGTGAACAATCACACTTGGGTTAACATGCGTGTTAAGAAATAAAATATGCGTCCGTGGCCCGAAATAACAGTTTCTACTAGTGAAGCTTGTTTGCTTTGATGAAGAGTCCAGGCATTAGCTCTGATGTGCATGGTAGTATACTTTCAGGAGACCAAGGATGCAATTCAGTAAACACGAATCCCAATGAAGGGTTGAAAAGGTAAAGGAAGTAAGAGATGATGTAAGGTCATTAGCAGAGAAGCATGAAGAAAGATTAGGTAAATATGTCAAATGTTAATAGTGATCAGAAAGAACTTCACTCCTGACAGGTGTAAGAAAGATTGACACTTTCAGACCTCAGATCTAAGTCGAAAATAACTTATTAAGGTAATTGAATGGGGAGCTTGGTTGGTGGTAATGAGGGCTGGGCCCAAAGGACATTCGCTTTAGACTTGTCACACACGACGTTTTGGAAATTTCTAAATCTAACTCTATGCCGACTTCGACTGAAAAATGTATGCCGCCAGCATCGAAAGACTGCTGGGTAGGGGGAGTATGCTATTTTTGAGCCGATGTTTTCAACCCTTGTTCGCCCGACCGATAGCTGCTACCTTGACGTGGTGGTCGGGCTTGCATATCACAATGACCCAACGAGCTATGCTGGTGGAACGCTTGTTCCCTCGAGGTCCTACCATACCAGAAAGGTCTGTTGGGTAGTGGTTAGACGAAAAGCAGTTACCGTCATAGTGTAAATTGCTATACTATGATGGGGGTCTGAGGGCGAAGTCGTACTGCTGCTAGCTGGATGGGGTGTGACAGCAGTAAGGTGTTTCCCTTGGATGACCAGCAGTGCCAAGCTGATGCTGCCTTCTCAGTGGAAGGGGGGGTTAGAAAAGGTCGGCCCCAAAAATAACACACTCCACCACGCCCCACGGTCTGCCGGGCCGGCGGTGTTGGTTCACTTGTCGTTTCCTTTCGCCCATCCGGCCCCAAAAATACAAAAATTCAAAATAATCATACTCAAAAGGCTGGGTGTGACAGGCCTCAAGCAGATGTCCGATGGGCTCTGCGGTCACACAAATCTCTTTCAGGTACCTTAAGAAGAAATAGCCTTCCACGGTGTGGGCAGCCGGGAAGTGTCAACCGCCCTCACAACTCTGTCAGCACCCAAGTTTCTTCTGACTGCTATCCTCCTCCTCCATCATTACCTTCTAATCTTCCTTCACGTCTCTTAATTAATGATGCTGCATCATCTTCAATTTCTCCTACCTCTGCAGCCTTCGACAACGATCTGAGTCCACAGAACAGTGTCCCTGGTCTCCTTAAACCACGCTCCAAATTACATATTGGAGCCTTCAATGTCCGCACCCTCCGTCAAATTGGCCAACAGGCTTCGTTGGCAAAGACTCTAGCAACTCGGGCATGGATGTGTGCTGTGTTTGTGAGACACGCATACAGGACCCAAGTGTGGTTATTCACCTGACCTCTCCTGACCAATCTGGTGAATCTGCAAAATTCACCCTTCGAGTTTCTGGAGATTCGATAGCTAGCTCTCGTGGTCTTGCAGGTGTAGGTATAGCATTAAGCACCAGGGCAGAAAACTCACTACTAGACTGGATCCCAGTTGATAGTCGCCTCTGCGCTATGAGGCTGAACGGCACAGTGAGAACTAAAAGGAATAGTGAGACTCGCCGTTGTCTCTTTGTAATCTCTGCTTACGCACCCACTGACTGTAGTTCGGATGAAGTGAAGGACGAGTTCTACCATAAACTGTCTAACCTCCTCTCGAAAGCCAAACGTTCGGACGTAGTGGTTGTTGCAGGTGACCTCAACGCACAGGTGGGTAGACTGAGTGAGGCAGAAAGGCACTTAGGTGGCACTTTCGGAATCCCAGCTGAACGTACAGATAACGGTGATCGCCTATTACAACTATGCTCAGATAACCGCCTATTTTTAGCCAGCACAAATTTCAGACATAAAGAAAGGCACTGTCTGACCTGGCGTCCACCGAGCTCGACTCAGCGATGGACACAGATAGACCACATTGCTATTAGTCATCGCTGGAGAGGATCGGTGGAAGACTGCCGCTCCTTCTGGAGTACGTGTTTGGACAGCGATCATGCGTTGGTCCGAGCACGTATATGCCTGCGTCTCAATGGACGTAGAAAAAATTTGGCAACAAAACCACTACGAGTTCTGCTGGACAACGAAAACACCAAAGCCGTGTTCAGTGAGAAGTTGGCTAGGCAGTTATCGGAACAAAAGACTGTCACTCATCCAGAAGAAGCTTGGTGCCATCTTCAGTCTACTGTAAAAGCAGCACTGGAGACTGTAGCCGACTCCAAGATAATGGCTAAAAAGAGCCAGTGGATATCAGCAGCTTCTTCCAAACTAATGGATGCACGTGAATGCATCCCTGCAGGCTCTGAGTACAATGAAGAGCGAGCGCAACTTAAAAATAAACTGACGAAAAGTCTGCGCAACGATCGTGAACAGTGGTGGGCAGCAAAGGCTAAAGAGATGGAAAAGGCAGCGGCGATCGGTAACAGTAGACAGTTATTTAGACTTATTAAGGAGACTGGGGGGAAATGGTCAACAACAGTTAGTGAGGTTATAGCGGAGAAGGACAAATCGGCGATTCACTCGCAGGGAAGGCGACTGGGACGATGGGCAGAACACTTTGAGGAACAGTTTAACTGGCCTCCAGCCACCATTGCGCTGCCCGCTATCCAGTCGGACCCTGAATGGGACATAGAGACAGGTCCCCCAACACTAGAAGAAGTCGAGAAAGCGGTAGGTAGCCTGAAACGGGGAAGGGCAGCAGGACCAGACGGACTACCTGCTGAGGTATACAAGAATGGTGGTAGAGTTCTCTTAGTCAGGCTAACGGAAGTGTTAGCCAGTATATGGGAATCAAATACGATCCCCTCCGACTGGTCTAAGTCACTGATCATCCCAGTCTTCAAGAAAGGCGAGAAGTCCTCTTGTGATAACCACAGAGGAATCAGCCTGACAAACATAGTGTCTAAGATCCTAAGTTCTATAATTCTCCGACGCCTGAGTGGAGCTCGGGAACAGCAAGCCCGAGAAAACCAGGCAGGCTTTAGACCTGGCCGTGGATGTATCGACCAAATATTCACACTGCGCCAGGTCCTGGAACATAGGCATGCTTACAGACGCCCGACAATAGCTGTATTTCTCGACCTGAAGGCGGCATTTGACTCCGTTGATCGAGAAGTCTTATGGCAGTGTCTGTCACTGAAAGGCGTGCCTAGTAAGTACATCACCTTATTGAAAGCTCTCTACTCGAACACTTGTGGGCATGTTAGAGCCTATGGTGAGTTGTCCAGGGAGCTATACTCATCAAGTGGTGTCCGTCAAGGATGCCCACTATCCCCATTCTTATTTAATTTTATCATAGATATTCTTATGGAGGTTTCCCTCTCGTCACCTAATTACAAAGACGTTGACCGGACCGCAGGTGAATTTTCCTTAGATCTAGAATATGCAGATGACATAGTCCTGTTAGGTGAAGACGCTGACAAGATGCAGAGTCTTCTGAACACTTTGAGTGGGAATTTGAGAATGTTTGGGATGCGATTTTCACCACCCAAATGCAAATTTTTGCTCCAGGACTGGTCTTCAGCGGTACCGCGGTTAACAATAGAGAGTGAAGTGGTTGAGTGTGTTGACCACTTCACTTACCTGGGAAGTAGGATCAACTCCGGTGGGTTAGTTGCCGATGAGATTTCTGCACGGATACAAAAGGCTCGATTGGCTTTTGCCAATTTGCGCCACCTATGGCGCCGCCGTGATATTCGTTTGTCTATTAAGGGTCGCGTGTACTGCACAGCAGTCCGCTCTGTTCTACTGTATGGCTGTGAAACATGGCCATTGAAAGTGGAAGACATGAAAAGGTTACAGGTATTTGACCACCGTTGCCTTCGTAGTATAGGACGTATTCCGTGGTGTCACCATGTGAGTAATGCAGAAGTTAGGTGTAGAGTTTTGGGGAGAAGAGGTAAGTCAGTCGACGAGGTTGTGAACCTTCATCGACTGAGATGGTTGGGACACGTACTACGTATGCCTAGTCACCGATTGCCTCGTCACACAATGTTGGCTGAGGTGGGTTCAGGCTGGAAAAAGGCCCGAGGTGGCCAGACTAAAACATGGCACCAATGTATGAAGTCTCTGACTGTTGGTTTAAGCCATGTAGGACGATGCAGACTAGGTGGTTGGGGTCGGCGGCACAAGAGGAACCAGTGGTTGGAGACCCTAGGTGATATGGCTCAGAACCGAAGTCAGTGGCGCAGATGTATACACACATTATCCTCATCTTAACAACGCTATACCGAATCTCACTATTTTGTCACTCCTCTTTCCTTTCTTCTCATACTTTATATTTCTTTTGACTGCATTCACTTATCTTCATCCTTCACCTCACTACCTTTATACTTGATGTGCTGATATGAGGTGTGGCAACTCGGACCGTTACGCAGTAATGCCTGGTCCTATGTTGATAATGATGATGATGATGAACCCTTGTTCCCCCTAGGAAGATAGCACCAGAATGAGATTGGTTATCTGTGGCAAACACCTGTCACATCCCATACATTACGTGGTATGACATCGCCCTCGATCCGTTTGCGACTATCCAACAGATCCATCTGCTATTATAGTACATCAAGAAACAAATGTTATTCCCAACCTAGCTCTTTTTCCATTGTAAGTTGCGAGTCTGATCACTACGTCAAGGTAACGTCTTTCGGCTGAGTTTCGAAATGACTGGTTAGTCAA
>OX104134.1:23071566-23107559 GCA_944470555.2 Heterobilharzia americana | reverse complement strand
CCTCAAAGAAACTGAATGAAACTGAGATTCCAACCCTCGTCACCCAGTGTTGTATTCAGCGACATTACCAATGAGGTATTTGGATAGCGGTCATCTCCTAAAAGACTGAATTAGGTGCATTGATTGGTCAAAGGTGAGCGACCAACTTCATGTTGTCTATCCCCCCGTGCCGACGAAATTTATCGATATTTGATAGTTTTTAATACTCAGAACTTATACTAACCGTATGTAATTATAAGATTGTCGGTTGACAAGTAATTAATATGTTCGGTATACAAATGCAAGTCGAACACCAGTTAAACTTTTCATTTCCTTGTAAAACGATTTGTTTCCAGGTGGAAAGCAATTTTCATTTTGTGTAATTTAAAGGAGAAATTGACACTGGTTAGAAAGCAGTTGGTGCATTTTGTACAATGGGTTTAAAAGAGTTTTAACTTAGTTCTTAAATTGACTGTTAACAGAATTTGATTATAAGAGTGATCTCCAAAATAGATGGGAAGATAATTCACAACAGACAACATTTTTATAAAATTGAATGCCATCAGGAAGGGAAATAGGACATCACCCTCTGTTGATCAACCTTGAAAATTAAATGGTTATGTACACACCGTACAAAGATGACACATTGTTTCTGCATGTTAAGATGATCAAACTATGTTAGGGAATGAGAATTAGTATTAGTGTATTGCAACTGATTTTATCTCTTGCATCAAGTCCAGTACTACTTTTTATTGTTTTCACTAGTCATATGGCCGGCGATATGCCTTTGTATTCGCTAAGCGCTGATAGCTACAAATGTTTATACTGATTCAAATGCCTGATATTAGCTTAGAACTGATTACCTGTTCAGATGCTAGTCAAAAATCGCTACATGTATGCCGATTCTAAGCGTAGCTAATCAATTCATCCGGTTAATCATTTACTCCTTTTCAGTAGGGTAAAAAGAGCTCAAACTGAGCACAATACAGTATAGCTATTATTGAAGTATTCTAGTACGCATTTAGCTGAAGCCACAGGATGATGATTGAAGTGTGCTGATTAAAAGCAGTAATTGACCAATGGTTAAACTACGATATGTGGCATAACTCTGTTGAAATACAATTATTTCTCAGAAAATCTGTCACTTAATAAAATCATTTATAGTACTAGATCTTCTACATGACTTTCATGGGATTAATTTTAACTGAGTTCCTAGGATCACAAATTAATGCCGTCAAACTTTTTAGTTCATGATTACATTGTTTTCATTATCATAAAATGTAACACAAACACATTGTATCTTCAGACTTTTTTTGTTGATCACTTTAAAAACCAACAACTCTTTTTGATCTCATCATTTTTCTCCCTCAACCGAAATTGCAGGTGTTAGTGCAGGGACCTAGTTGATGTAATCGGTGATTATGTAGTGCATGGTGATGGTATATCCGACTTCTTCATAATTACAGAAGACTAAAATATCTTCGCGCATTTTTAAAGATGTCAGTATTTGCAAAGTAATTTTTACGACGCTATTGGGAATCAAGAAACTAGAGTGAAACAATGTGAGACTTTCGTAGTGCACCAAAAAATACTTCTGGGTTTTAAATAATTCAATAAAATTTAAATTATCAAAATAATAGGTTAATAATCTTCTACGGAGTTGTCAGGTCACTTCATTTCTGTAAGTTTGTTTTAACATGTAGACATTCACCTATCAACATTTGCCATTCTAGCATCCTCTTCGTGCTGATCAGCATTAACGCACTAAGAGTCTCTAGCTCAGCCATTAATAGGCAGATAAGTTTAACGTTCTACTTTTAAAATAACTTCTTAACTTCTAATCAATAAATAAACTGCTCATCTAAGCACTGTCTAACATATAATGTATTTCCATACCTTTTGTTATCATTTATTACACGTAGATAAGTTACTGATTAGTTCGGTACCGGCACACACTGATTTACGTAAGGCTGGTTAAGCGCTAGGCAACAGTAACACAACCAGCCTCTTACACTGTGATCAGAACACCGTGAAACCGATAGATGGGAATGAAATAACAGATTGATAGCAGTGCAAATAATAATCTCAACACTAAAACAGAAAAGTCAAAGTTAACCTACTTCAGAGAAAAAGGGTGTGTTCCAGTCAAACTACACTAAACGCATAACAAAGATGAAAATTCATTATATAAAAACCTAGCTATATAACGAATCAACCTCACTCGGCGCTCAATTTTTTCAGGACATTCGTAACAACTATGACCTGGATGTTTATAATGATAAGAATCTGGAAAAATAAAAAGTACTTGAAATCAAAACTAAAAACACTCGTCTCTTAATAGCATTTGTAGGTTTCATGTTAATTAGTGTTTGGAGAAAGAGATCTTTGCGGCAAAATATAGACATCGAACCAATTACTACCTTCAAGTCAAAATCTTCCCAACTTTAAGTATATGACGCACGTTAGCTCAATTAAAATGCATTACCATTCATTGTGACAACAGAAACAAGTTCAGTGTATTGATACTGAGGGTTTACAGATTTGAAAATAAATACTCAAGGTGTCTGATTACATTTTAAGGTGGTTGGGTAGTGTTACTACGGCCTAACACTTGACCAGCCTCACATAAATTAATATGCACCAGTACCCGGCTAATCAGTAACTTACCTAAGTTTAAGTACCGATTACAAAAGACAAATTAGAAAACACGTTACATGGTGAAACTACTCAGACAAACAGTTTATTTACTAGTCAGAGGTAAAGGGGTTATACCAGCGGAATATAGTTAACTTATCTGTCTATTAATTGGTAAGGTGGCTGTTGCATGTCAGCACAAAGAAGGGGCAAAAGTGGCGACTGTCAATGGGTGGATGCTTATAAGCTAAAACAAACTTAAAGAACTGAAGTTACCCGTCAATGCCATAAAAGATTACTTAGCTATTTTAAATGTTTACTTGTTTATTTCAAACCTAGCATTATTTTGGCACCAAGAAGGGGCATTATAAGATCATAAATGACGTTAGTGTAAGTAAAACTAAAAATGACTAATTATTGTATTTCTTTTAGGTTACGTAATATCTTTTCTGCGTATGTTTATTTTGGAAATGTGTTGGAAAAGCTGGGATAGTGAACAGAAAGCTTGGATAGCTTTTTTAAAATTTTCAAAAGCAACTCTAGATGGAGAACTTAAGAATAGACCATTCAGTGATACTGAATAGGTGATAAATTATTTAACAGAAAGTTGACACATCTGAGCCAAAAAGTTTAAAACAGTCTCCGAAAATCACACTGTAATCAAAAATGACTGTTACTGACTTATTTTGCAGGAACAATAGTGTACTTAAAATGGCTATCTATCGGAAATTTACAATGTTAACATAATGAAAGTTGGATCCTAATCTAAAATGAATAATTATATATTAAGAAGTAAGCATTATGTTGCGCGAAATAATAATCGAATCATATAAGTTGAAAACGAAAATAAATTGCTTCCACCCTTGTGTATGGAGCAAGCGATCTTTGGAACTATAAGAGTTTCTGAGAAAAATAGCGCCTGATGTTGAAAAAAGTGGTTGATGAGCGTCATGGGTATTGCCAGGTATACATTTACTAAGACTAAATAAATAAACCCAGTTACATGCGGGTGTGAATACATACATTGAACTACACAAAAGCTGTTGAACACCGTCGCCTTTACAGAAATATAACATAAAATATTGAGGTCTTGGATTCCAATAGTACTTGGGGTCCATGTCGATTCAGGTTTACCGGCGACAATTTTAAATTTCAGAGTTAGGATAGCTTACGATGTGAACTGAAGGGTATCCTCAGTCTAAAGAAGTGCTGTGCACTTTAAGGTCATTGTAGTGGAACCTCATCGGCATCTCATAGCACGAAAGTTAGGAACTTAGATTTTGGTGGTAAGTTTATATCCGAATCCATACGTATCCCCGTCACAGCTTAGTGTTGGGGCTAATTTAGTATCTGTTCAGTGTCTGTCAGTTTTTGTTGACAGCTAGTGCAGAGGCTAGTTAAATTGTTTCCGATGATGTTTAGTGTGTACGCAGTGATACAGTATTATCCCAGAGGTTCACCATTCGGAAACACTTCCGATCATGCCCCAAAGAGATGCATTGGGTATGACACTTTTATGCACTAAGTAGCATACTCTTACAAAATATGTTGTATTCAGGGGAAAGCGGGATTCATGCGACTCAAGTTTAAAATACCGTTTGCCACATATTCTTGTATACATGAACCTAAAAGGAAGGCCTTAACCCCGATAAAAACTCCCACACATATATAACCTGTAGACACTACATGAAACTGTGTATAAACCACCGAAATTAAAAATAGTGTTTCTTTTTCATCGCTTTCTACACATTTTGTACGTTCTTCCTATTAATTGTAAAGCCGAATGTTGTTTAGCTGTACACACTTTTGGTTGTGGCGGTTACGATTGACTTGGCTGCAGCTGATAAAAGTGGAAATACAGCGCGCTTCTGTCCATTCCGTTTTCTGTCTCCGTGACTATTGTCTATCGTGAATGCTCATTGATTGTCCTTGGATTTTACAGGACTTCTCATCCTACTTCCAAATATTACGACAATCAAGCTAACCAACGTCGACTAGAGAGCTAATAAGTATCGCCTTCTGAACTCTGGAGTATACTAATTTGTGGTGGACAGTAGCGAAGGGATAACATTCAAGTAACCAGTCGTCATACACAACATTGACATTACCATTTCGTGTTATAACGCATAGCTTTTCATATTTCTGTATCAGTGAGTCTACTTTTTGTAAATTATACGTAGTTTATCATTTGGTTTACTTGACATTTCTTGGGTCCGCTACAAACCATGTAGGATGTGTAGGATGCTGAATCATCTTATATAAAGACGGGTCACTCTTTTTTGGCATAAAATTCGGTACGAAGAGGGCACTGCCTGAAATGCCAATAGTAGCCCAGAATCAATAGCGTAAATTCTCATGAGATTCAACATTGATGCTGACCCTTACAGTTTTGACGGACCCGCTAGGCTGAATGCAGCCGGCTAAGCGTCCACATCATTTTATATGCTGTCGTGTTACGTCTCACTGCTCGTACTCTTTTCTCTGGCCAGTTAGTTTAAACGCACCAATATTTTGACAAGTTCTGTCAAGTATACTATTCCCACCTGACTACCCTGTTGTGTTCTTTCTTGATCGTGTATCCGCGGGTATATAACAGGTACGAATAACTAGTGATTGACCTTTGTGTTTGTCACTTTGGAGCAAGGTCGGTTCCTAAATTGTCATTTATGTTCTTTGTCCACAAGACGAAAAAGTGTTACTTCTTTCGGTGGCCTACTTTGGTGTGTATGAAGACTTCCGTAAACCAGGCAGTGCCAAACAATGACTTAACGAGGTAGAAAAACGAACTATCAGTGTCTTAAAGATAGGCATTTCGATGTCTAACTCAGATCTCACGTTCGTTTTAAGGTCAATGACTGGGGTAAGTGAAACCCCACCTGCTTCTTACCATACTTGCATGAAGAGGTGTGACAACTGTGGAGCTGAATGCTGCAGTGAAGTGTCCCACCTAGTTTCTTTCGGTTGGAGACTACATACACCTATCCGTCCTGTAGTTCCAAATACAAGCTGACGCAGTTCACCGTAAGTCTCATCCACCACCTTAGAAAATTAGAATAGACTTAATGGCATACATTTATCAATAAATAAACACTTTATTCTCATATAAGTAGTTTAACAGTTTACCAGTCCATGGAAGGATCCGGCAGCGAATGAGAAGTATAGTGTGTCTCCTGTAATTCTTACGGCTATCAAAAACGAAATGATGGCTGTAAAATTATTTTACCTAAAGATTTTCAACGGAAGAGCCAACCAATGCACTACAGCAAGCGCTGGAAAGCCGCAGTTGGTAGTCAGACCCTCACGCAGACAGATACTATGGTCCAACTTGGCATATCACTAAACTGATTCCTCGACCTCACAAAATTGTCTCCGTCCCTCTGCATAGCCAGCATGACTGAGAAAAAGGTGCTGCAATTTGTAAATAAATGCTCATATATAGCGAAATTCGTGCTTTGAGCAAAAGGTTGATATTAGATATCGATTGTACTTGCCTAAGTCACAGGGTGCTTGAAATGAAACAATGACAACATTTCGCACCGAAGTTTGGTTCAGGCTTCTTCAGGGATTCATGAGTGCCCTGACGGTGATAAACAAATATTTTACAACGTTTTTGAGTTTATACACGAGGTTTTCGACATCAAGCATGGCCTTTTTGACAGATTTTAGTCCTTCCTATTCGAGTTATATTTTTATGACACCACGCTGGAAGCGATAACAAGAGCCACTTGGTTTCGCAAATTAGAGGCACCTGAAAGCATGCCTAATATGCGTTTTTTGACGAATACACAAGTTGACATACCTGCGGAGTCTCTCAACTGGTTGGTATTTTTAAATGAAGGCTGGCAGTTGTAACCAACAAAACAGAATAATAAGTGCCGTCAACACAGTACCAGCAGAACCTTGAGACACCGTTTGATTCTTATGCCATATTCACTTGTAAGAGCTCAAAACTGACACCACAGATAGATATATAAGCAACTATCTCGGTTTTAGATGTGTTTGCATTGTGGCACCGCGCGCCTCCAGTATATTACAGAGGCAGCGAACATGCAATGAGGTTGCGTGATGAATATCTGTTTTTACCGTCTAATGTGAAAACTTCAAGGCCAGCACTCAGCTAGAGTTAAAGATCTGATGGATGAACTTATTTTTTCTTCCATTACGCAACTAGAAGGAATATAGCAATCGGATTGATGACAAATCCTTCCACCGAAGCCACAATGTGAAAGTAATAATTTTACATTTAGGTAAAAGCTAAGAAATACATTATTGTAAACTTAAGGACGAAATGCCAGCCTGCTGTTGATAGGTGCGGCTGGATGTCTGAACCAAATTACGTTCATTATCAAGACGACTGGTGTCCCGGTGACATCAGGCAACATATTGAACCATTACAGTGTCGGTTTTCGGTGAACATATATCTGCAGGATTTAAAAGGTATGATTTGACACTAATACGCTAGTGTCTGTAGATATGTATGACATAGCTTTTTCCGTGACGATCCTCTGCAGTCACGTAATGCAACAGAATTCCGCATCCACCTTCGCATCAAAAAGCTTCTTGCCAATGCCAAGGGTGAACGAGGTGTCTCTCGTTCACAACTTGATTCATAATCCATTTCCATTAGATTGATGCTAAATTGGTGAAAATTTATAAACAATAATAATAAATTTTTATTCTCACATTAGTAATTTAACATGAAAGAAGCCAGTTTTCAGGCATCATCACACTGATATGTCGAGAAATCTACAGTATTTTACGGGTCCTAAATAGTACAGAGGGAGGTCGTTTAACCCCATCAAAAACAGATCGTGGTTAAGAGACGAAGAAAATGCCACTTTCAGAATATGCAGTGCGTCAAAGTGAAGATAATAAAATTCCCATTCCCATATAATGGATTTAACATGGCAGATACCAGTTCACAAGCACCGTCAAAATTATGATTTTGAAAGCTTATAGAATAGTACCGGGAATTATGCAATTCAAATGATGAACACTCCTCGTAAAATACGGGAAACCTTAATACCCAGTTCACCAGCCCAGACTGCTCAAACCTGGTCCAATATCCAATATCCAATATTGATAGTGCGAGCGTAGAAAACTAGTAGTTTTTGATCTCTCGCGTCTAGTTCTTAGGGCTTGGTTCCAGTTGTTCGGTTTACTCCTGCAGTGGACGAGGAAATCCCCTCTGCTTTCTTGCTTTTAGCTTCGGTGAGGTGGATGTTTTGTGGGTTAGTAGGTTGTAATTTGTAGAGTGATTAGGGAGCTACGGGTTGCTGGGAAGTTTAGAGAACTGCCATGACTCCTGTCTGTGTAGGTACCTGGAAGAGAATAGTAAGGTAGTGGTAAAGGAATGAAGAGAGAATAAAGAAGAGAGTGAAGTAGCACCATAGAGACTCTGGGAGCTGGGTTAAGGCCGTATCGCTAACCATCCTTGCCTTTAAACAGGAGTTTGCGTAGATAGCCACTCCCCCTCCTGCTCTATGTTCCCTGTCCCTGCGGAAGAGTTCCATGCCAGCAACACGCATCTCTTCGTCGGAGATGTCCGATGAGAGCCAGGATTCGGTGATGAATATGATGTCGTAGTGCTGATGTTCACGCAGCGTCCTCATTTTTGCTACCTTCCCTATTAGCCCCCTAACGTTGCTGTACATACATATTAGAGTGTACCTGATGAGAGGGGAGGTCTGGATGTGTATTTTCGCGGGATGAGCGCTTACGTGGTTGAATTTAGCCTCGCCAGTCCTCATAGGACTGGCATTGTTCCGTTTTTTTGTGTTTTGTTCTTAACTTGGGTGGGGGCTGTAGCAGTGGTGGCTTCTTTACTTGATGTATCTAACTCACTGGTCAGCGCCTGTGTGACGACCACTGACTCCAGAGGTCTTGGTGGTTGCCGTCTCTCCTCTTGCCTTGTGGGTCTAGGCTTACTTTCACATATACGTATTGAGCCACCCATGCGATCTTTCGCATTATACCATGCGTGCAGAACGTCTGTGAGGGAGGCATATGAGTCGAACTGGACGGCAAGTAGTCTGGGATTGGGTATGGTCTTCAGGTGCGCTGGCCTTGGCAGTCTACTGACGCTGTTGGCCGGTATACTGTTGAGACCAACTTTGGTTGAGAGCCATTGCCATTGTTGGACGTCGTGAAAGTACCGATCTTTGACCGAGCTGTCACTTGGCAATTCTGGAATCCCATGTACAACTATAGTGTTGTTTCTGTTGGGATTTCCAACCGCTGACTTTCTCTCCTCCTCTCTTACTGACCATGGCTTGTCAGGCCTGGCCCGAATTTTACAGGCATTAACAACGTCCGGTTGTCGCGAGAGGAGGAGTGTGTCTTCAGCCTCTTTGGCGGTATTTAGGGACACACGTAAAGGGGGTGGCTTATCTCGGGGTGCATGGCTTCCTCGAGAAAGGCGACACAAAGTTGCAGGGAGGGGAGGGAGTCCCAGCATCTGACAGTAGTCGGTCCACATTCGGCTGTCAAATTGTTCCCTCTCGACCAACAATGAGTCTGTCGATACATCGACGTTGAACAAAATGATCGAGTTGGTCCTCCTGTGACCTGGGTTCGTTGTGGGTGGCACGCCCGACTTCCCAATGGGTTTGAGTAATTCCACTGGTTGTTTCTCAGTCACGGTGTGTGGGGTGTTCGGAATGGGTTTCGTAGAGGCTTCGGCGGTCGATGTCTTTGGCCATGCGCTTGACGTCCCCTGGGGCCGGGTGGGGGTTATGGAGACTTGACCTAATATGGTCCCCACGCGAGATGGCGTGCCCACAGCTGGAGCTCTAGGTCTGTTTCCAGGTCTCTCTGTGTTATCCTTTGGTGTTAACCCTACTTATTCGAGGATGCTGGTAGCTTTTGCGTGGCGGAGAGCATCTCCTTCAGGCTTTCTGTGCGGAGTGCGGGCATTTTCCTGCACTCTGGACAGATGTACCAGAACCACTTGCATGGTTGTCTCTTCATCAGCTTATAGTATTGTCGGGGGACTTTGGTATCGCAGTGGCAATGCACCCATCGTTGACACAGGTTGCATGCAAATGCCTCATCGACTACCGAAACAACTTTGGTGCAAACACTGCAGCCATCGGGTGTCGTAATACAGCCTTCCTTCCATGAATAAGGTGCTACGGATTGTGGCGAACTGCTTGTGGCTGCCTTGTTCTGAAGCCTTTTACGTCGTCTTCTATGTTCAGGCATGGTATGATCCTTGCTCAAGATAGGACTAGTTTGTGACGGGCTAGTGCTTCTCTGTGTCACCTGTCTGATGGCTACTGGAATTCTAGAAACATGGGTTGGCCACTTCTTCAGAAGTTCGATGTTCTGCCCTACCTCTGTTTGTCTTCTAGTACAGACTAGTGTGTTGTTTAGGGTGTTACTGGCCGTTGTTGTGCACGACCGCGTTATCCGTGTCAAAGCTTCAGACCTAGCGTTTTGGGCAGACATGTCGCTATGATATAAACTTCTTGGGAAAACAAGTAGTTAACAACAATAAGAGGGTTGAAGACTGAATGCAGGAAAAGGACAGAATAGAAAAGGGAAGATAATTTATGTTGGCTCACCTTCAGACACTTGTCACTTGATCCTCTGCTCTTGACCAACGAGTTTAACCGTAAGCTCCAGATGCGTATGTATAACCAGGAAAGATATTTCCTGGGGAATGACCTCCGAGGAGAACCGAGAGCTAAGGCAGTTTGGCAGCTGAAACGCCCAAGAACCACTGACAGGAGGTAGACCGGTTGGTTCAAAGGAATAATAATGCCAATTTTCAACTGTTGAGGAGTGAGCTGACGAATGCGCAGGGGTGAGGTGCGTGGACGGACAGAAGTGCTGCAAACGTTCGATGTTTTTAGATTGAGTATTGCAAGTGGGAGTTTTTCATTGTGGAAAAATCCAAAAGCTGAGAGACGAGCGAAACACGTCACTACTCAAGGAGCGTCAGTTGACTGAAAATGTAAGTGCCCATTAACATGAACCTTCATGGTTTGAAGCCCAACCATGCAAGTAATAGGTAGCGCACCGATTTCGTAAAGCCGCATCAAAGATAAAAACTCTATTCTACAGTAAACTTAGTAATTCCCACCGTTACTGTTTAAACGTTTTCCAGATAGCGCTGAAATAAAACCCATAAACGTAGGTGACCGAAAGGAAGATGCGTCTCCAGACATATCTGCATCTGTCGCTAGCCACAAACAGAAGCTGAGGATTGCAGCCGGTCAAGAAATCTCAATGAGTACCAATCCACGGAAAATGAAAGGATTGAAAATACGCATGGTGAAATGCATTGAAAAAGAATCAGGCAATAACGGTTTCACAGAAAAAACATCTAAAAAGCGCTTTACATGACAGGAAGCCAGAAGGTCCAATGCACAACAAAAACCGATACAACCTCATCCACAGACCATAAAAAGTTAGACAACAGAAACCGCGAAAAAAGTGAGCAGTGGGATAGATTACTGCAGGAATCTAAGTACATCTTATGTACTGGCCTAGTCGTCGGCCAACGTATTCCTCTTTCTCTTTTCTCTTCCACCTTCCACCAGTAAACCCACACACCTCGCAATAAAGTACCACCTATCTACGGGCAAGATGAAACCCCATCAACAGCTAGTCGTCGCAAACCAGAGCGGAAGTAAATATAGCCCCACCAACCGCCAACGGGAGATAGGGAACTAGTCCGGAAGTGACACTGCACGCTGCCTAGAAATCTAAGATAAGCATCTAAAACCAGGGAGTCAGGGCCAGACTTTGGGCTTTGCACAGTATTCACTTCGATGTCCGTCATTGCAGACAGAAATCCACCGATTGCTGGAATGGATTTTCTACAGCACTACAAGTTTTTGGCAGATGCCAAATTTTATAAGCCAATTCACTGTAATCGCACGCGATCCTTCCGTCACCAATGTACTTGCGGATACCGAAACCGACAAGTAAGTGGTATCCATTGAACCAACAACCGTACATATGAAGAGCTAACGAGCAAATTTCCGCGACTCACACTGACTGGCTATACATAGTCTTCATTGAGACATAATGGTGCTCACCGTATTGCCATTAAAAGTCCACCTATCTCACCAAAACCTCGGCTGCCCGACTCAGGACGTCTGTATACTGCCATGCAGGAATTCGGTATACTTTTCCGTTTAGGAGTTTTATACCCGTCACAGACCCAAGGATCATCACCACTACACACGGTGCCTGATAAATCGGGGGAGCGTGAGGCGACTACAGAGTATTGACTAAACAGACGGTTGCTGATAAGTACCCTACGTAACGGGAGAATGATCTGAAAATCCCTCCTGATCACCCTATTTGATAGTATTGACATTTATTTGAATATTTTTACCCTCGTTATAGATGGTGTGCGTTTGATCCGAGCCGGTGTAGTGTTATTTGGTTGTTTGACTGTCTTCTTTGACTTTGCACTCAGTATTTGCCCTTGTATGATTGGGACTTATCATGAATGTTTCACTTTCCTATTATGTGACACTGGACTATTGACAAGGTGATGTTGTTTTACTGCGCCCGACATTTCGTTTTGCTTCAACTTGCGGTTGTACTGTGATTCGACTGCTTGTCTTTTGACTGTCTACTGGAAACGTTTATTTGTTGACTTATTCTGGTAGACAGAGTTTTGATCCCTTTTGTCGGGAATATTCTTATTGACTGTCGGGTACTTAACAATTGTATTTGTTGAACCAGTTTTTATCTCATAGTACGTATTTGCACCCGAGAACGTTTTGTACTGTACAGTTACCCAACGGCACTTTTGAGGTGTTTTTGTAATTTTGATGTAACTTATTGTTGCTTTGATAGTACCACAGATTTTGTAACGAATCTACCACTCATTTACTACAAATGTTGTTTTGATATTTGGTCCAACCTTTGTCTGTGCGTCACTCTCAGAAGTTAGGAAGCCATACGGTAGAACATGGCACCGCCTAGTTGTTTCCCGTGTTCAGGCCAAGATCATTGGGTTTTGGCCGTTACACCCTATTTCGCTCATGCATGATCCAATTACATTCGCTTCGAACGCAAACATCCCAAAAATCGATCTCGTACGAGCACACCACCATACACACCTGCAAATGAAAGAGATTAAGCTGCTATCTTTGATAAGTGATCCATCCGTGATGACGGTTACAGAAACGTGGTGTACCTCTGATATTTGCGGCGCAGAGATCTTCGTCAACAACTATTCCTTGTTCAGGAGGGACAGACTACATAGTAAGGGGAGAGGGTGCATTATCTATATAAAGTCCGACATCACTGCTACGCAGTGCCCTACACTTGAGCCAAACGAGATTGACGACTCAGTATGGAGTATGCTAAAATTACTCGCTCCACTTCCCTCCTAATAGGATGCATTTACCGGCCCCCTTCCTCCTCAGTTGAATATGACGACAAGCTAGCAAGCGTGTTCGCTCGTGTGGTAACACTACCTCACGCAACGAAAATTATATGTGGTGACTTTAATATGCCAGATATAAAGTGGCGACCAGTCAGCTATCCAGAGCGCTTTGATGAATTCATAAATTCATGAAACAGAGGGTTGGCGACAACATGTGGAACATACTGCCAGGTACAATAGTGTCCTGGACCTAGTCTTCATAAACGGAACCACACCCACAAAACTCCAAGTGGGCACACAACTTCCAGGTAGCAATCACAAGATAGTATGTGGATACTTCAACATATCCGGCACAAAATTAGCCCAAAAGTCAGGAACAGTACTAACTAGAAACTACAAGTATGCCAAATGGGACGAACTACAATCGCTTCTGCGCTGCCTAGATTGGAGCCCCTACTTTACCAACAGTTCAGCCAAAGAACTCTGTGATCTATTCTGTGAATATATAGGCACAGCTCAAGACTATATTGCTCCACCGCTCTAAAGAGAAATTAGGAAAAACAGAGTTGACTGTATACCTACGAAAGTACGCAACCGCGCGAAACCATGCCAGAGAGTACTATAAGTCGAATGCCTTTTCATCGCTTGTCACACTCAAAGACACGTATGACACATTCAACGCATCCAATGTAGTTAAACTAGTAATACAAGGGCACTAGTGAGATTGATGAAAACCCGGACAAACAGCTCCAGAAGTAGTACCCCTAGTTTAATCGTAGACAACAGCATCCTCTACGGCGACCCACTGCAAATCAGCCAGCTGTTCGGTCACCAGTTTGCTAGCTGCTTTACACAAAAGGACGAAATTAAGGTCATTAGTGCACCGTCAACACCAACTCACTCGATAAGTACTGTGCTTTTCACCGAACAAAACATTTCTCTAGCCATAGCATCAATTCGAACCTCATACAGTGTGGGACCTGATGGGATTCCAACCATCTTGTTAAGAAGAGGTGGCGAAGATATACCGCTGATTCTCTTGAAGCTCTTTAATACGTTCCTCCCCAGTAGCAATTATCCTGAGAACTGGAAACCATCATACACATGTCCTAAGCATAAATGTGGACCAACATCTAAACGCCATGTCAGTAGTATCCGGGACTATGGAAAAGGTGGTTGTGAAAGCAGTTGTCGACTACATGACGGCAAACCAATTACTTTCACCAGCACAGCATGGATTCTTGAAAGGCCGGTTATGCGCTACCAGCTATCTTGACTATCTAGACGACATTACTAGCAATCGTGACCGAGGCTTATTTGTAACTACCCTTTTCTTAGACTTCAAGCAAGCATTCGGCATGGTGCCTCACAAACGCCTGGTCACTAAGTTGCAATCATATGGTTTCCATGACCCGTTACTGTCCTGTCTTAGAACATCTTTAGAGGGTCGCTTCCACGTAGTAAAATTCAGTAATTGCTACTCCTCCCCTAAACCTATACAAAGTGGTGTCGTCCAGGGTAGTGTGCCAGGACCGATGCTTTTCCTAATCTATGCGAACGATATCTGCAGTGTTATCCAAAATGGCATACCCTACCTTTTCGCAGACGACTTGAAGATAGTCTACAGCTTTTTTCCTGCAGCACTAACACAGGGTTTCTCTCAAATACAAGAAGATCCGAAGAGAATATTCACATGGAGCGTGACCTGGCAGCCCCCTTTAAGCTCAAATAAAAGTAGCACCCTCCATTTCAATAAATCCCATCCAGAAGTAACACTACACTTGAGTGACATCGCACTGCAGACGCACAACACTGTGAAAGACCTCGGAATCACTTACTCCAGAAGTTTGGCTTTTACGGAGTATGCAGATTCAATAGTTTCCAAAGGCAGTAGACTCATCGGTCTTCTACACAGAAACATACACCTGAGGCAAAACTTATACTGTACAAGGCTATAGTTCGCCCATTAGTAGAGTACTGCACGGTTATCCGTGGTAACATGGAAGTATCAGAGAGAATTCGAGTAAAGAACATACAACGAATCTTTACTTGGCGCCTACTAATACATAACGAAGGGCTTCCTTACGAAGCAAGATGCAAAAAACTAGAACTAGAATCAGTCTGGCTGAGACGCCTGAGGCTCAACCTAACAATTCTTTTTGGCCTTTTATTTAGAAACTCTAAAACGAAATGTGCTATCACTTTTAAATCAACACAGGCATATAATCTGCGTAATAGCGAGTACATCATCCCAACAAATAAGCATCGCTCAAAACTTTGATGTAGGTTTTTCATAACGCAATACAGTATGCTGTAGAACAAACTTCCCGCTTCTATACGAGCAGGTCGTTCTCTCGGTCAGTTTCAACGATTACTTAGTGAATTCCTCCTAACGAATCTCATCAACTCGTTGACGGCCAAACCACAAACGGTAACACCATGTACAATGGTGCTACTGGCGCCTAGACTCAAGGGAGACCAACAACAATGACAAAAGTGTACAATGCCGAAAACTAAGCGCATTAGTTAAGTTAGAATCTAGTTTCTTTAAAAAAGTGACCAAGATTGAACAGGGGAAGGAGTGGGATACGATTTGCAGCAGTGAACTCAGTGGCTACTCTAATGTAACCTACATTTCTTCATAACCTAACTGGTCCCAGGACTTAACACCTATTTCTTAAAATTCGTCCCTTAAAATAATCTCTCTACTTCGGACAGATAAAAGAACTGTCTGTCCGTGCATTTTCATATCACGTAACACGTTTTGTTATTTGCCCTTTGTTATCAGTACTTACATGTAAGTACTCTGCACCACCATGTTGCTTCGGTAGCCCCGATATGGTAATACTCGACAGGTAACACCACGATCATCCCTCCCCTCTCCATGACCAGATAAAGGGGGTTACCGTCTTATAAAAAACCATGAAATTCACTTGAATGTTTATAACTTCGTCAAACGTTTGTGCATGGGTATATAACAAGTGAATACCTAGTCCAGAATCCTCTAATCTATTTCGCAGTGATATCTCCAGCTTCGGACTAATTTTAATTACCGTCGTGCGCACCTTCATCTTTTTCCACCTAAGCTTACCTCTAAACAGTTGGTTCTGGATACTTCTTGAAGTAAGTTTTGCAGTCAGTTCAAAGAACTAACCCAGATGTATCATGGTTGATCTACTCCTGCGTATTTTTGTGCTCCTGTTTCGAATTTCGCCTGCTGCTCGCCTTCGCTAATCACTTTTCAGGTTAACGTAACCAATCCTGCATTCAAATGGAACCCTAGAGTTCGCATTTGTCAGTGTGCACCTTGCCATCAAAACCTCATGACGAACGTGCACATCTCAAGGTCATGACTACGATGCGGCCCCACCTCCAAGAATATTGGAAGATTCAAACAGTAACCGAATAATCCCTGAATTCGAACTGAGCCTGCTTCAACACACCCCTTATGTGCCATAAATAACAGTATCTAATTTATAGCCTAACGTTGTACACAATAATCGTTTCTCATTACCAAAATGATCAAACCTGTAAACTGGTTTGTATTCATGTAACCTTTGTTGCATGAAATATATATTATTATTTTTATAACGCTGTGGCAGTCCAAGAATGGCAGCCACCAATACCTCTTGGTCTTACAAAAGCAGTCAGGACTTCTCAAGGGCTTACAGACCAAGCTCTTCATGGTTCACTTTTTTCGGCAGGTATATTGTGGACTTACCGGTAGCAGACACCTCATAGAAGACACGTCTTCAACCCCCTCGAACGCGTTTTAATGACTGTGTGAATGTGGCATCGTGGTCAGTTTGGAGAGGAGTCCCTTCGAATTATGGGATACATTGTTGGGGCAGATGGTGTTATATCGGCACCCGGTGAAGCTGAAGTCGTTGAAGAATGTCCCGTAACAGGTTCCTCGTGGTAATCAATGTTTGTCGTTGCTTCACTCCTCGCTGCGCACGGCCAACTGAGCTGCTGGCAGACTTACTGAAGAGCCACGAGGAAACTCTACAAATGACTGGTGCGGGAATTGAAGCGTTTCACATGCTTGAAGAGGTTTTCAGCCCTCGCACTCTGTTGGCAGGTCGTGGCGCTAATGCCCTTTGGCAGTTACATCAAATGCACCAGACTTAAATGTTATAACCGTTCTTCAGCAGTTTTCTAGCGGTAAGTGGAGACCACTACCCTTCTCTCCCAAAGGTTTGGATGCTGCGTAAGTGAAACATAGAACACTCGAAAGAGAAGTACTTACAGCTTGCTTGGCAGTTACGTTTTTTGACGCATGGTGGAAGGAGCCCTAACTATCACCTACACCGATCATAAGACTAGAACAAAAGCCATGGGAGCGGAACATGATAGCCGTTCTCCAAGAGATCCGCGACGTATAAAGTTTATTTCCAGGTTAAAAATGAGCACGCAGTTAGGTCAAGGAAACAAAAGAGACGTAGACATCCCTTTGCCAGGTGCACACTTGAATAGTATTGAAAATGTGGAAGTAAACGTTGGCAAAATGCCAAGACCCCAGTTGACGGATACAGGATCAAATGAATTCATATTTTCGAGGCCCACGTCGCTCCAACTCACTAGAGTAGACAATTCCTCTCTAGTATGTGACACCTCTTGTGGCAAGATACTCCCGTCTGCTTCCAAACGCATGAGAAACCCCATCCTCAAGAAACTACATAACATGTCACATCTGCGAGCCCTAACGACTATAAAATTGGTTGCTGATGGGTTCTTATGGTTACTCACGAACCGAGACACATTATAGTGGACGAAAACCTGCCTAGATCGCCAACGAGCGAGGGTTCATGGACCCTGCTCTGTCGGGTTGTTTTCCAACACCTAATGCTCGCCTAATCACATACTCTTTGACCTGGTCAAACCATTACCTCCTTCAGAAGGATATACCGACGTCCTAATATGTGTTGACCGCTTTGCAGGGCAGTCAACCTCCATTCCGTTGAAGGATATTGTTGCCGAAACCCTTGATGAAAGCTTATCAAACACTAGATCTCTAACCTCGGAATACTTTTCACCATCACGGCGGAAGGAAGCGCACAACTTGAAAGTCACTTATTTCAAAAGCTGACCGAAAATGAGTATTAAGGAAATGTGTGCCGCAATGTATCATCCAAATTACACTGTTAGCCGGAAGCGTTCCACCGGCGGCTAAAAGCCCCTCTCATTTCCACTGAAGGTAACATCAAGTACCTACCTACCGTACCTTTGGGAGTACCGGCCACGGTCGACCATGGCCTTGGTTGCCACATACCCAGGTCAGTGTACAGAACCCTGTTGCTTTTGCCTACTGGATACCTTAACGTGGCAACTGAGGCTGTACTAGATGCAATCGGCTATTTTCGGCAGCCCAAGCGATGCATGGACCCCCTGAAACCTATACCCTCAAGGGAGCAGAAGTTTGTCGTTTTTGTTCCTAACGAAGCCTTCTGAGTGTACACATGCAATCACCAGACAACACTTTTCACAGGCCACCCCAGCCACCTTACAGCAGCCTATTCACAGTAACAAACAGAACGCACAAGTATGTACTTTAGACAGGTTTGGATAACTTACTGTTATACCTGTGTCCTGAGGTGGAGATAATGCCGGCGATGCATACTAATTGCATTTCTTTATTTGAAGTTAACACTATGAAGTCATTTTTGCTTGTTTGTGCCGTGTCTGAATAGCATTTACCTGGTTGCGACTTTTAGATTGAGCAGTATTGTAAACAGATTCTCCGATATCCTCGTCTGTTTCTTCTGCTGTTTGCGTTGACTGGGGCTGACGGATTAGCAACGTTTGGAACACTAAAGAAACGTGATGGCATTTTGGCTGGCACTTTCGCACTTGCAGCCATGTCTGCTTATGTAAAGTGGTCTGCAGGCACTGAGAAGACCTAAATCCAAACAACCCTCAAGTAAGGTTTTAATGATAGCAGTAGGAATCAGAGCGGTATAGAAACCAAAACTCCCATGAGTCAATGCGTCAAGATTTGGTGATATATTTGGCACTAGCGCTGACCTACGTACTTCATAAGGAATTGTTAAACTGATAATGTGCGGTCTAGGGCTCATGTCACCAGGCACTTGAGCATTTAGCTTCGCAGTACTTGTATAGTAGCCTTCCGCCAGTCAGTCTACTTATCGTGATTTCCCTTCATGGTTAAGCAGACGTCCCAGTTATCGACCTAGTGGCCCTCCTTGATCTCTCTCCTGTAAGTTCAAATGAGTGCAATACATATTTACCTTTATAATTATACGTACATCCTAATGAAATCGCTGTGATCTCTGGAAGTAAATTTTTCAGGTCAAATAGCCGGATGAAGTCTCAAATGGACGTGGCTCGTGTTAGAATGAGCCTGATTATCCTTTTAAAGCTGTCTCCGTTGTTAATACGTTTTTACATGGGGATGTATGCATACGTATTTCTCATCTCCACACTTTTACGGTGAGGCAACCGAATTTATCGGTCGAGTTTACACATGTAGAAATTCACCATATGAAGACGTCAGTTTGCTTGTGATTTGTTTGCGGGTCTTCTGGGAATTGCCAGCTTTCTTAGGGACCATGGTAAAAGATGTCGCCCATTTCACAAACAGCTGGGTAAGTATGGCCTTCGTAGAAATATTGTGGGGGAGATTCGATCGCAATTACGCAGATCGCTGTAGATGCTACCGCTTTCGTCATACATTTTAGATTTATTGGCCAAAGTTGTGAGCGATCAGAGCGATATAACAGCAACGATCCAAGGCAATATTGAATTTGTATTGCATCACTTCATAACTGCTATCGTGCGGTGTCTATGCTTTCACCGTGGACGGCTATCAGCTTTACGAAGAGGTATGACAAGTCCACCGAAGTGAGAGACGTATGAGTAACTAGAAGCGATTGAATTTCGCAGTTATAAGTCCTGCCCAAGTATACTGTCATGGGCCTGAGAATAATTACAGCAAATAATAGTGATGGTCTTGCACACTGGGTAATTTCCTGATTTCGACCAGCCTTACACGGAAAACCTGAATCCCGCGAAACATTCATCTGAAGCTCTGGTTGCTCTTCCTCCCGATGTTTGGATCGATGTCGTCTTATGGAATGACACGGTGAAGTAACCAAGACATCTAAGAAGTGACTGGATGATGATGACTGCCATGAACATTCATTTCAACTTTGCATTACGCTTGCTATGCATCGGCTGCTTGGTGGCTGACAGTTCCGAAGTCGTCGTAGTGACAATACTTATTCCCGAGGCGGAACCAAAACATCTTCACGGTCAGGATTGCACACGTGTTATGGGTAATCGGTTACGAATGATGTACCATTTCAGTTGAAACAGATCGATAAAATGAAGTTTTACACAGTTCTGGATCAATGTTAAGGAAAATATCCACGAAAGTTAGGCTCCAGTGAGTGGAGACAACGAAACATTTCTGTATCTTGTCTAGGTTTTTTACGTGAAAGTACTGATGCTACCACAGTGATCGGGATGAAGTGTATACAAACTTTCAAATCTTCTGCAAAATGGGAGGTTGGGCCCAGTGGAAAGCAGGGACATGTATTGTTTAAATACATTATAAAGAGAAGAGGCCCCAAAACTGAGCTTTAAACCACCGTAACAGGGAGGAAACATTACGGGCCTATTTTGGCGGCTTGAATACGGTTCTCAGAAAGTAGAGCCGTCTTTCGGGCAAGCAAAGTAGGTTTACGAAGGAAAGATGGGCTCTGTCAAAGATTTTCTGAAGCTGAGGCAGAGCCTACCAGCTGTTCTTCCTCTACCTCTACCTAGCATCAGGTGATCAAAAGTCCCAGGCGCCATGTGATGTAAGATTTTTCGGGCAAAGGTCCATGCTGTAGAAATTTAGTTAGTGCACGTTCTGAAAAGTGGAAAGAGATCGTTTTCTACACCCCCACCCCGTACTACGTGAAATCACAGATGTTACAATGATATAGCCGTAATCTTATGGATCACTTATTAAAGTGCTCGATAACATGTCTGGTTTATCAGAGTAACACGTTGGCCGCTGACGTAGCTGGTACGTCTTTTGGTGGAGTACATTTTAGCACTGCTGTGTTGATCTGCTATTTCGGCTAAGTCTGCTACTAATCGTCGTACTTCCTGCGTACCTAACTGTGTACTTTAACCACGCATCATTCGGCTACACCTGACTTGCTCACCCACTTGCAGTTTCATCATCATGTTGAACTCTTTGCGCTCCTGAGAGATCATCCACGTGTGTATGGAGGTCCATGTCAGGGAACACTTCTGTAACTTTGTTGCGCACTGGATGCCTTAACCAGTCCACATGACGACTATGTTTTCTTCCCTTACGCCGCGATTTTATTTGCTTGTAAAGTGTGTGACCCGTGACACTGAGGAAAATCTCGTTACATGGTTGAACCAATCTGCAGTGGCCACTCATTTTTCCATATCGGCACCATCATCTTCAAAGGCCGGCACCTGTTCTATGATTGAAGGGAACTGCTTATGTTACAACTGGTAAGAAAATATTAATGTCTGCCTTTCGGTTACCTGGTATATTACGCATGTGGCACTTCAATTGGGACAACTTCCTATCACCCAGTCGAACGTTACTATGGCGGCTATCTATACAAAAAGGTGGCTTACAAAACTGTTTGCCTCAACCCATCGCAAATTTTCTCAGGGTCAGGTTTCATCCGGCATTAGTTCCGTAACATCATTCAGCAATAAAGTGCTGACGTGGTCAGGACTAGCGTTTTGTGTCGTAGCTTTGTCGGCTGCGACGAATCATACCAATCGAGAAAGCCACAAAAATTGATCCCTAGCTTTAAAAGCAGAAAATTCGAGAGATGTGCCCCCTCAGACTTGGAATAAGAGATAACAAATAAACTGTCTTTCCGCGACATGAAAGATTGTAGTGTGAAATTAATTATAATGACCGAGATTCCATTGAGGAAACAGGGGTGTAATGACTCAGCAAAACGTTGATATATTTTCCAGAAACTTGTAAACGTAAGCATTGTTGCGGTCCAACTGTCTTACTGGGTCACTAAGAGTCCAACTGCTAACTGTTTAGTTTTTGTTGAAAAGCTGTCAGTACGGTTGAATGTAATCCATGGTCTCCTTCTGGACTGCTGTTCTGGACGTTTGCCAGATGTGATGGGAAGGCCGCTGTTCACTAGTTTTTGTCACGTGCATTCATCTGTCCCCAAACGTGGATACAAGAGCCCAAATGCCATCGGTGATTTCCAAGTTTCAGGCAACGTGGACAATGGAGGACAGAAGTAAGTTACCGATGGGCCGACCAAGCTGAGTGACCTTTGTCTTGGATAGCTCTTCCAGGGTGTTGTTTAACACGACAATACGTAGGATGAAAAATAAACGATTGACCTTCTTTCTAGCTTCCATGCTACTTTTGATCGATTGCTTGTAACACCAAGGACGGAAATAGGGAAGTTTAAGTACGTTGTCAAGGTCTGCGAAAATAAGGATAGACAGGACATTAGTGCAACAAGCGAGACTAACAAAACTTATTTCTAAGGACGACATCGCAAGAAAAGCATGAATTAGTGTCATATGAACAAGGCGAGCTCATAGGTCCTCTGAAAACCCACCTGCCCCTTCAGAACCCAGCGTTATCCATCCTGTTTCAAGGGTCATTACATTGATCATATACGACAAGCTGCTGGTTTACTTAGCTATCCAGCATGTGCTTGCTCTTGATTTCAGTTAGTTTGAACGCTATTTGCAGTTAGTGCCTTCATATCCATCCCTGTCCTTGATGTGACATTTTGACTGTCGCTCTCGAAGGCTTGCAGTTGCACAGCACAGAATATTCTTTCAGCGCTACTTTGCATCATGATATATTAAGCCTTTCAGCGCTGTTTATGGGGCTGGATGAGCTGAAGCATCAGCTGCCTGAGGGTGAATAGAAGCGAGCCTAACTGGTTGCAGCGCATCCGCATGCTGAGTTTCGTATTACTGTTTATCGGTCGCTGGCGATACGCTCCACACCCTGCTGGCCTACCAGGTCTATACCCAGTAGAGGTACTGAGACTCATACCGGAATAAAGCTCGAATGTATGAGCCTATGCAAACTACTAGAGGGCTAGACACTGAGTAATACCGGCGATAATCTGTGGTTGTGTTAGGGATACCAAGTTTTTCCCAGCACACCCATTGGACGGCGGACCCTTGTCACAGGCGGCTATCATCACCAGCTGCTTCGACTGCCGACGTATGTCCTAAGCGCGGGCAATCGATACCATGCAGTTCCCATCGAAATGGACAACCCGCCACAAATTCGTGGGCTGTGGCTGTAGATGCCGAGATACCTTTGCCGTGCGCAGGATTAGCATCTGTTTCCCTAAAGGAACTCCCAAGTTCCCTGAAAACGTTCACGATTAGTCGTCACACCGAGTTTACACAAGAAGCCTGGCGACTTCATGTGAAACTGGATCCACAGAAGGTTTTCTTCTGGAAGGTCACAGGCATGGTCGGCCTGATTAAAAGTTAAAAACCGTTTCAGATCAAAAATGCTTCGTCTCTTTTCACTGATTCTCCCAGTTTCCACGTAATAGAACCACCCCTGGGGGGGGACATTTGAACGTTTTTGTTCAAGGGACCCTACGTGTTCTAGGTAGTCGTGCCAACACCATTCAGGCTTCTCGGAGTGGCTGGGTCGTGCCCTCAACCGGCTTCGCAGGTCACCTCAGGTAAACCAGGTGCCGGAGAGTTGCGTTTTACTTTGAGTTCCGTATCTGGTCGTCCAAAATTGCCGAACAAGATTCTGCAGCTCTAACACCCCAGAAACCAAGCATAGAGCCCCCTATGTATCGAGGCACTTTCTGCATACCGATAAATTTTCAGTATCCTAACTGATGCAGCCACTTGTGTCAATGAAACCAGATAACACTGGGGTGTCGCTGCGATTATGAAGCCGAAGTGTACTCCTGACGAGAGCTGTTGGTCAAGATGTCACAACCGAGAAAATTAATAAGCATTATCTCACGTTCGCTGGCACTGACCATTCGGACTGGATTGAAGTCCTCAGTATCTCAGGTTTAAATGCATAAGTATTCCCTGGAATTAGCAGTATAAGGCTGGCTTTATGCTGCACAGCAGTACTGGTTCCTTGACCCCAGTTGATGACTATGACACATTATTGTTGTAGTTCAACATGGGGAAATTTACTGCTACTACGCACATGCTAATATCCTGACTTTAGACAACACTGACACCCATCAGAAAAAATGTGATTTACTTCTTCAAAGTAGCTCTGACTCGTTGGCACTGTATGCCTGGCTTGGCTTGGGCTACAACAGATAACAGACGAGGAACTTAGACCCACCACCAATCCACCATCGCATATTTATTACCACCACATGTGGGGCCATTGAGCGCATCCACAGATGCATGCGATCCCAAATAATCAGCTCCGCATGCACACGTCTGCAAGAAACCAGGATCTTCACACATGGCCTTTTGTGCACGACCATCACTGGCCTCAAATTACTGCCCAAATTGTCTGTTACTTGCTTGACGAGTAATTTTTCACACCCGGGCGGCCGGGACGTGTCACGTGTCACATTAGGAGGGGGTCGAAAACGTGAACAAGTACAATGGGCCTGGTGTGATGTCGTCGACAAAAGTATAATTTAGAGAACCTCTCCCACAAACGAACAGGATCATCTTTTCCTTTATGAGTGATCGCCATCTTCACTGTCCTCAGTGAGTGTTGCTGTAGGCCTTTACTGTGCTGAGATTCGTGCCTCTCCTGACAGAACCTTTTGCAGCACTTGTATTCAGTTCTAGAAACAGATCCTTACAATTTGCAACGGCACTAGCCCTCAAAGTAGCGTACTGGCTTCAGCGCTGTACAATATAAGTGAAAAACTTGGGCACTGTGGTAGGATGTAATTCCATATTAGATTTGTTTATTTGATATATAGCGCACAGCGATGCAGTATTGTTTACTTATTTATTTACTGTATCACTGTGCGCTATATCTCAAATAAACGAACCTAATATGGAATTCAGCGCTGTATGACTGGTCTAGGGCTTTCTTGTGTTTACTCCTCTGCCGGCTGGAGCCCGCTAGTAAGAACAGTAAGTGAAAGAGGCCAACTTGAAGAGATGAGGGGCAGTGGATCGTACCAACGTGTCAATACCGATCCCCTGTCTATCAACTCTAACGGACGGGCACTAGCACCGGACTTGCTAGATATCCATACCGTGTCTCTGATTTGTATGCCGCTGAATAGTATGTCCCGTTTAAATCCCATACGCGTAGTCGAAATATGCTCCTTGAATCACCTTCTCCAAACACACATGTGTTTAAAATCCTTTGCACGATCACATTGGCTAAGATTGCTATGAAGAACTGAAATTCGTTGGCAGATTATTGTCGCACATCCTCGCAAACATGTTGGCTACCGGTCTACTCCCCACTTGGAGGTTGGGGGACAGTCTGCTGAAATGTCAGTGATCACAATACATATTTCTTCAGAACGACTGCCTTCAGTAGGGCACACCAATCTCTTGCTCCGAAGCGAAAGTTGTGTACTATGAAGTACCAGTTCAACTAGCAGTATCGGAAACATGGAATGAGGGTCTCTGGAGACCTCTTGGTTGGAGTCAGCTCCAGAATGAGTGACCCATTTTTCTACGCTGCTTGGCCCAAGTGGCCTGAGTTGGGTTGAGTGCTTTGGGACTGCTTTCATGACAGTCGGTCTAGGTCACCCATTGTCCAACGTGACCGCATCGGTGCGAAGTTAGGGGCAGACAAGCACCACTAAGGATAGTGAGAGTGAAGGTGCACGAAACGTATCGAGTTCAATTATCCTGAATGTTTAAATGAGAGACACCATGAAAAATGATGGTATACTTAATAACACGAATGCTCCACGGAGTAACCTAATTTAAAAAATCCAGATCAAAATACGCAGGTTAGCACCGGAGTGAGACGTCACCGAACCGCAATAGTTTAACTAGAAGGACTCATTTTGCAGCTCACTGACATTGATGTACCCCACTTTTGTTTGATAACTGACATGGATCGAATGTGAACATAAGAAGGCATACATTGTTACTGATATAAATAGTGATTGATCGTTTGACAGGGTCGAAAGAACCACCAAAGCCAATTCAAGCGTTGAGCAAAGAATTGTTACGGAAGTATGCTTTCGTAACCCAGCTGACTTCCTTGCATTTTACCTATTGCCTCGAAGAAATACTCCATGCCTTCGTTGGCCAAACTACTGCCTTCCTATCAGGTGTGAGAAGTTATTGAGCGTTATTTTTGCATTCTAGAACAGTGTACCACTTTTCCGGTGAAGGTGAGGCTGCCTGAGAGAGCGATTCTCTTGGAAACAACGGGAGACGAAAAGAAAACATTAATAGTGGCGGAGTTGTAGGACTGATCCAACGTAAGCCCGCAGAGGGGTAATGACTAGGGTCGAAGCAGATAGTGTGGGGGAATAAAATCGACATATCTGATGTGATCAAAATATGCCTTATGTGATAACCAGCAAACCAGTCGAGAATATTGATAGTGACATGTTGGTACTGAGTGAATGCTTGTTTTTCAGCCTAGCTTTACCCTGGTTTATTGAGTGATATCCACGTCTGTGTACACGGCTTCCCCACCTCTTCTCGAAATAATCTGTTGCTATTGAGTCTCTGAGTTACTGGAAACTCATTACTTCCAGATGCAGAGAGTCCAACCGCAAATCCCGCTGAGGCCTTTATATGCTGTTCATTGCAGGATTTCATTTATGTTGTTTTGAAGGCCTTCAGATTGAATTCCACGAAGGATATCGTAGATGGAGTTATTCGACCTGCGCAGTGTTTTGTACGGAATTCTTGTAATAGCCAGCATACTGTTGTATCCGAATACAAAGTTTTATCTCAGAAGGCCTTACTTGTATGGTTTTTCCTTGAACTGTCGGTCAGAGATAATTCCTTGTCATTCGATGAAATAAGTTTGACAGCCTATAAAACGTTTCAGTGTTTTATGGTTTGCATTTTGATTGAACACTAACACAAATATAAAACTTGACAGATTGGCTACAGTGTTTCTTTTCATTTTAATCAATTTCTGTAGACAACGTACTTATTAGAAATCCATCCTTCAAAACTTTTTACGTCTTTGAGATGTTATCTTTGTTTCGTAAGTCTTGCATGATTTTGTTCTTATGCTTCATAAAGTAATCGAAATAAGAGGCGGGTGTTCGTTATGCCAGACAAACGTGGTTTGGCTGTACAGAATGTAAATGACTTGGTAGGCTTTTAAGTGTTATTTCCTTATGAAGTTCCTAGGATGTATCAAAGCTAACTGCTTTATCTCCAGAGGTCATAAGTCGTCAGGCTACCATAAATATTGGGACCATTGGACATGTCGCCCATGGAAAGACAACAGTGGTTCGTGCAATCTCGACCGTGCATACTATCAGGCACAAAAATGAACTAATTAGAAACATCACGATAAAACTGGGTTATGCTAATGCAAAAATATATAAGTGTAATAGTGAAGCATGCGTACGTCCTGCCTGTTATCGTTCCTTTGGAAGTGCAACGGATGACTCCTTACCTTGTCCAAGACCCGGATGTGATGGCACACTTATATTACAGAGGTAATTCATTTGCTGATTTTAAAATATATTCGTGATCAAAGGCCTTCAAATCTTTGCTTGCTTTTTACTTCCTTAAGTGTTCCAAATCTTGTTTTTCCATTATGTTATGATCACTAATATACGTGTTTCCTCCAACACTGAATTTGTTGTCTGAGAATCGAAGGTTAGGAGCCTATAATAATCCGCTTCTAGTAGGTTTCTGTGCCTGTCCTACCCCCTTTTGAACAAGTCAATTGATGATACGGATATCACTTCTTCTGGGAGTCGGTCCCAGGAGTTTACTCAGTGCGAGGACCAGCACCCTGCGAAGACTATGTTCGTTGTTTGCTTTTGTAACCTCCTACTATGTCTCTAAAGTGTTCCGACCTAGAGGGAAAGGAAAGAGATCATGTCCGAAGTCATTTCTTAGAATCCTGTATAGCATGATTAGATCTCCCCTCTGTCCGCAATAGGATAAAGAAAATTTAAGCTCCTTTAGCTGATCCTCGTTAGTAAAGCCAGCCATCGCAGGGATCATACAGGCGGTTGCCATCTAAACTTACAGAAGGTCTGCATCACCTTTCAGACATGGGTTTGTTGCATATGTACAGTTTTCTAATCTAGACCTAACTGAGGATGTGTATAAGATGATGAACATACCACTTATTTTCGCAAACGTTCTTCGTAATGCCCAGTGTCTTAAAACCCCTAACTGCTGCCAGTCGACAGTGTGCCATGGTTTTCAAATCATAACTCACTGGCTCCTAAGTCATTGTGGGTCAGCACTGACGGTAGAGGAGTCCATCCGTATCGTAGGTGTTGCTATGTGTATGCCCTAAGTGCATGCTCACACATTTACATCCATTGATAGGCATCAGCCACTTCCTTAACTAGGTAAAGAAACTGTTCGGGTCAGCCTGAAGCGCATGTATATCCTCATCGTTCCTAATTTCCCGCCAGATGTTTACATCATCAACGTAGAGAACTTTATGGGATTTAGTGATATTTGGCAGCTCATTTACGTACAGGAGAAACCTCAGGGGGCCAAGGACTGTGCCTTGCGGCACTCCACTCTCTACCGACTTCCAAGTGGAGAGTTGAGAATTGATCCTAACTCTTTGTCTCCTACCAACAAGAAAGTCTCTTATCCATGCGAGCAGACTGTCAGTGATTCCAAAACTTCAGTTTTTCAAGCAACCTGGAATAAGGTGCTTTGTCAAACGCCTTACTTAAGTCAATGAAAATGACATCTACAGGTATCCTATCATCTTTAGACTTAACCCAACTTTCTCTGAGTGTAAGAAGGTTCGTCAATCCAGAGAGATTTCCACGAAAACCGTGTTGTGAACCATATGATAGGGTTGCTCTCTAGGTGGACTGTGGTGACTTTCTTGATTACTCTTTCTAGGATTTTCACTACAGCACTAGTCAGACTTATCGGTTTGTAATTTGATGGGAGCTGCCTAGAACCTGCCTTCTGGATGTATTATTATGGCATCCTTCCAGTCATAGGGGAGTGTGCCTTCATTGAGAGACAGTCTCAATATGGTAGTCGATGAGCCGGCTACTTAGAGTGCAAGCTCTCTGAACAGCCTTGGGTGCAGCTCATCCGGTTCCGTTGATTTTTCCACGTCGAGATTACTCAATATCCAAAATGCGTCACCGCGTTCGATATTCATATAGTTTATTCTGTTAGATGTCAATGCTTTTACTGTTGGATAACTGTCCACAAAAGATTCCTGTGTGAAGACCTCAACAAAATATCCAGCCGCAGCTTCTGCTTTTTCCTTGTCGTCCTCATTCAAACGGTCAGTTTCGGTCCCTCTGATTAGAGCGGGTATACCACGACGCATCTTATTTCTGTGGTTCATGTAGGAAAATGAACCCTTCGTTTCTGCAATGCAGCCTGGGCAAGACGTGTTTCATAGCATATTCGAGACCGGCGGATAGCAACGATACATTTATTGCGAGCTTCTTTGTGATCCTTCACCACTTCGTGTGTACTCAGGTGGGTCACAAGACTCCAATACTTTTTCTAAAGTTGTAGCGAGGTTCGGACTTCGTGCTTTATCCACAGAGGGCAGTGTTTCCGTCCCCTCGAGACAGTCCACGGAATGGACGGTTGGGTCACTCGTGCATATAACTGTTTGAAGGAGCACCATGTAGCTTCAAGTGAGGCTTCTGGATTGACTGTCCAGTCCTCCGAAAAGGCTGCCAAGATAATAGTTTCCATATTCGCTTCCCACATATTGGGTCCAGTTGCGGCATCGGCCTGCTACAAGACGTCTGCTATGAATCTGAAGGTGATCACAGCGTGATTATTTTTACCAAGGGGTGCAAGTTGCCGGATAAAGCATACATCATGTGTGAGAATACTAAATCTAGAACCGACCGAGCATGATGATGACCATATCTGGTTGCTGTCTTAATGTCCTGTATAAAGGCCAAGGAAATTGGTGTTTCCACTAACCTGTGATCAAACGAGTTGCGCGATGCTTCTGTTGTTAGTCAACTGATGGCGCGTTGAAGTCTCCTACAACTAGACATCGGCATTTATCTGTCCAGAGAGTCAGCTCATTCAGGAGGAAGTCTGTTGCTTCAGGGCTTCGATATGTTACGATTACGTTAACATGTCCTTTGCATTTTAGTCGCCAGTGCAGCATTTCACATGTCCCGCTTTCATGTGCAACCGTTTCTATGACTTTTACAGTTAAGGTATTCTCAACGTAAAGGATGACACCACCACCTTAGCGTGCTAACCTGTCACTTCTAAAAGACAAATCCTCGTGTGTTCCACAGTCACTGATCCAAGAAGAGAGCCAAGTTTCTAAGATAGCAATGATGTCAGGGCTTTCGTTGCTTATCACATTACTAAGCTCAGACCACTTGTTTAAGAGACTACGTGCATTTATGTACAAGACGATGAAACTACTTAAATGAGTTTCCGCTTTATCCCTAGAGGCTTCGACATCATTTGTTGCCGAAATCTTTCAGTTAATTTGAACCACGAGAGTACGATTTCAACCAACAGTTAAAGTCCTCATGGATGGATTTATGCCACGTTTTGTCTTGATCTGTCAATCGCCAGCTTTTTCCGAACATAGTCATTGAGGTTTCTTGTCATAAGAAGTCACCTTCACAGATTGATATATCTTGTGGCCATTTTCCCTTTCATCTACTTTCAAGAACATCGTGAGATGGGCGATATTTTGATGTGTGACTCGACGTCTGACCTGGTTCGAAGAAACTTCATAATGGTTGTGTATCATTACCTAAGAGTCTATCGCTAACATCAGTATAAGCCACCCGTATTTTGCATAGTACGTAAATGCTTTGGATACAATAGTATCTGCGACCATGTTGCCGTATATCTTCCATCTTTAAGAACTATTTGATTTTTTACAGTTAGAAGGCACATTGCTGCAAAATACAGTTTCATATGCCTATATCTCTTTTCCCGGTGGCACCATAAGTTATTGAGAGCCAAACAAACCTTGGATGTCTATCTATAACTTCCACTTCGATAAGGTATGTAGTTGGAGTAACACTTTTTCAGTGATTCTAGTCATCCTTATAAAACTGGGAAAGCTAAACTGTTGTTTTTGACTTGGTGTCATTTTCTAAAATTTTGTTGATGCACACAAATTTCACTTCATAATTTCAAAATTTCTCAACCAGGCATGTTTCGTTTGTGGATTGTCCAGGACACGATATTCTCATGGCAACTATGTTGAACGGTGCTGCTGTTATGGATGCAGCATTATTATTGATAGCTAGCAATGAAGCGTGCCCACAGCCTCAAACCAGTGAGCATTTAGCTGCTGTAGAAATCATGCAACTTAAATATATCATTATTCTGCAAAATAAATTGATTTAATCAAGGAAAGCCAAGCACGTGAGCAGTATTCACAGGTAAGTTGCTAAAGAAAGTGTAAGCTCTTCACATAGATTGATAACATTAACTGGTACATCCATAATGGGTGTAATGTGTTTGGAGTTGAGTTTACATACTGATCAACACTACATGCACCTATGTTGGAATTTATGCCAATGCATCACATTTTGATTTATTGAATGTGTTATGTGTACAGTGTTATTGAACTATAACATCTCTAACGCATAGATAGGCATATGATGTGTTTACTACTATTGATGGACAGTGGCTAGCGGTGGAGTCCAGGATGTGCATTTCATCCTATTCGGGACTCATCAGCTGGATGTACCTGCGTTCCCAGTGAGTGATGTTGTTCTCATTAAATTTGTTGAAACCAGCATTGTCAGCTTCCTTTCTGGTACCAGTGTAGAGGACTTTGTCATTGAAAATTTCTTGAGGTATTTTAAGTAATATTAATCACTTGTACGTTAACCATAAGCGTTTCAGGGTAGTGTATCGCTGAAAACCAATGATTCTTGATTTGTTTGTCAATATATTTTGAAAAAATCTGTCATACAGAAAACCTTTCGGTACTTTTTGGCGTTTCAGGTGGAAGAGTTTACTTGTTCCTCTTATGTAGATCACTTGAATTGTACTATCACATTACATATCCCTTTTTAGATCTTACGTTTTATTCAGGGCACTGTTGCTCAGGGTGCCCCAGTGGTTCCAATTTCTGCACAACTGAAGTATAACATTGATGTTGTTTGTGATTATATAGTAAATCACATCCCAGTTCCAGTACGGGATTTTACATCAGCACCTCGTTTAATTGGTGAGTTGCTTGACTGTAGATACAATTTTCTACACAGCGAGTAGACTTTCACGACCGATCAAAAAATTTTCTTCACTTTTTCTTGTTTGTAGTCATCCGATCTTTTGATGTGAACAAGCCTGGCTGTGAAGTGGATGATTTACAAGGTGGAGTAGCCGGTGGAAGCATCTTGCGGGGTGTCCTAAAAGTAGGTCTTTCTGCAACCTGTCACTGATTGGTTTCTTGTCCCACCTGGTCAGTTGTAAATGCTATTCTACTATGCTGGTTATAATTAATAGCTTTACACATTATTGACTTTGTGGCGGATATTAACTTTTGTTTTCTCTGTTTTTTCGTGCTTTTTCCACAGGTTGGACAGAAAATTGAAATCCGACCGGGTCTCGTTTCAAAGGATGCTGAGACTGGAGGTGTTACCTGTAGACCTATTATTTCCTGTATTGTTTCTCTGTTTGCAGAGCAAAACGACCTTGCGTATGCTGTCCCAGGAGGTTTGATTGGGGTTGGGACGAAAATCGACCCACAGTTATGTCGTGCTGATCGTCTTGTCGGGCATGTCCTAGGTGAAGTCGGCACGTTGCCTGAAATATATGTAGAATTGGAGATATCATTCTTTCTTCTACGGCGCCTATTAGGTGTTCGCACTGAAGGTGATCAGAAGGGAGCTAAGGCAAGTGGTCTGTGCGTTGGCTTATTCAAACACGTCCCTGTTGAATATATATATATATATATATATATATATATATATATATATATATATATATATATATATATATATACTACCCTGACGTTTCAACGGTTATATCATGGTACTTGTGCAACAAATACTGTTTGCATACGGTATATTTTTCAAATGATGTTTTGCTATACAGTGCGTTTGCAGCAGTTACCTGCACCTTATTTGTCGTATAGAAGTGTGTGAAATGTGTTAGATTGGGTAACCCTGCACCGACTATTAAAATCATGTACATTTCATGTAACAATAGCACGTGTACTTTTAAAATCTAATAATCTATAGTGATATCATTTTTTTTCTTTAGTGAAAGCAGCGTCTAGCAATTTATTATCTTTTTTAGGTCCAGAAGCTGTCAAAAAATGAAGTATTGATGGTGAATATTGGTTCTCTCTCTAGTGGTGGATGCGTAATAGCAGTTAAAGGAGACCTTGCAAAAATCCGACTAAACAGCCCTGTTTGCACTCAGGTGGATGAAAAAATCGCCTTAAGCAGACGTGTTGAACGACATTGGCGGTAAGCGTTCGTCTCCACATTTTGAAAATGAGTTTTCACTACATTTTCTATCATTTTGAAACTTTATGAATTTATTTTATTTCTTTTTATTTGCAGACTAATTGGTTGGGGGGAGATCCGACGTGGTATTACAATCCAACCTGTTCAGTAACATGTAATGGTATTCTTTTTATCACCTAACTATGAAGATCCGTTGCTGTGAATGCTTATTGTGAATATACCACATCATTTTTATGAATTAATCTATGTAACTTAATTCATTGTCCAAACAAGTGCTTTTTAACTTGGATTGAATTGTTTTTCCCGTCCGTAATTAATGGTGATTTTTGTGCAAACGTTTGCTGATGGATCGTTATAAACTTTCGAAGATGCATGTGTAAATTTCTTCCTGAAGGGAGTCAGTAATGTCTTTGTCAGTTTTCGTACACAAAAGTTGAGTTTACTGTCTTTGCGATGTTCTTCTTGCAAAACCATCTGGACTTCTTGAAACCACACTAAGGTACCTTCCTTTGATTCTTTCCACCATAGTCACACAATTTTAAGGCGATGCGTTAAGGGTTTAACCTTTTCGTCTATGAGAAGTAATATTCATATATAGCTTCTTCTAGAAGCAGACATAGTTTATGTTTAGATCCCCCGTTAATAAAAGATACTTCAGACTTTGATATAGAATTAGTTACAATGAGAACTAAGGATGAAAAGGTCTTCAAAAAGTCTACCTCATAAGTTAATGGACAAGTAATGTCTATCTGTAATAAACAGATTACAGTGATGTTCATGAGTGAATTTGAAATACCGAACTTGACGAATAACTTACTTGACAGAAATAGTTTGAGTCATACAAGCTACAAAGGGGAATTCAATAAACGTGTTTAGCGATTAGACAATCAGTTTTGAGTTTAAGCTTCTGGTGATACTAAAAGCAGGCGAAATGATTCACCACACGAAACAGCTCTTCGTTTTTAAAATCACTTTTTCAGCATGGCTAATTAAACCAAACAGATAGGTTACGAATTAGCCGTGATTTATACTATGTATTCTCTCATTGCTGTGTCAGTTTTCTCTGAAGTTATCTGTGGTGTTGGTGAAATATCCTAATTTTTGTCGAGAATTACGTGTATTGTGCAGCAGTGATCTCTATCTCACTGCATATCGGTGAAACGTTATTAAAGGTTGAGAATTTGCGAACACTATGCATCTAACCAAAAATTTCCATCGTATTATTGCCTACTCTTGTTGAATTTGTGTGAGCAATGCGGAAACAGTTAGGCTTTGAGTATGGGATACAAGTTAGTTGAGGTTGTATACCTCCAGTTTCTGAATAGCCTGAATATTTAACGCTTACCTACACAACGTAGGATATTAGTGGAAGCATGTTGGTAAAAAGCTTAAGGTGACTAGTAGGAGACATTACCAGTTCACTAAACCTCCAAGTAGCATTATGATCTGTATATTTAAATCTATGTTTGCTGGTTACGATCTCTGTGAAAAACATGATAAGCGATTGCATACTCTATTTGTAAGTTAATGTCTGAGGTGACAACAACTACTGTCTTCCACGAATATCCACTATCACCAATCCCGTTTAGCTTTATTGTGGATAAGTTGATGGTGTGAACTCCTTCGAAGATTTTTTTGTTGCTCCTAGAAAATCTGGTTGATTTAGAGCACGCAAAGGATTTAAGTCTAACAATATGCAGTCAACTAACTCTTCATCCTTACATTCACTTAGTGTTTTGTAGAGAAGAATATTTTACTGAGAAAAGTGAAAACCATATACGTTAGGAAGCTGAATCTTACAATTTCTGTGTTGACTACTAAGTAGAGAACTGAGCTTTGCAATTCTTAAGATTATCTACTTGAAACTAAATACAATTATATTAAGCACATCGTCTTAAGGGAGAACTTATATTTGAACTTAGAACCTTCAAAAATGTAGCCACAATGCGTATTAGTATTCTCAAAAATAATCAGTGTTTCTTATCAGCACTGGGTTCGGTTCATTTTACTAGGTATTTATTAGTGATAAAGTAATCAGTTTGAAACCAAAATTCTAATATACTGCAGTAACTAAAAGAACTAATCGCCAAACCTAAGGTTATGTACTTATCTAGCTTTCGTTATTGCCCATACTTAGCTTGTTTGGAGACGGACTACCGATGAACTTATCTACGACGGGATTTATGTCTTATTATTTAGCATTATAGGCTGTTACTACCATCTGCCAGCTACTTCAACAATAAATCGATACATGAGTGTGCACTATGAATAAAATATTCAGGTAGTTGATAGATTCTGAACCCAAATATCCAAAAGTTTAAGGATTTTCAAATTCCCGTTACAGAAAACGGGGTTTTCTAATGCTGTACATGTAAATCGAACCCTCATAGTGTGTTGTTAGTCTATGGGAAATTGTTTCGCATCTCTTGGTGTGTTTAACTGGACAAGTGTATTTTACCAATTTTTCAAATCAAGCATAC
>OX104134.1:22956642-23071066 GCA_944470555.2 Heterobilharzia americana | reverse complement strand
AATTACCAATCAGCTGTATCTGTTCATCTCAGTACTTTGTGTCACTTTGATTATTTCATCTACAGCGTAAATTTAGGATCTCCGTAGCATAATACGAGACGTGGAAGAATTTTCAAAGTACGTGTTACTAAGTTCAGGATACTGAAACGTAACAAAGAGTGGCGCTTCAACTGTACATTACACATAATGTGAACGGCATAACCAGAGATGTTTTGCGTAGAAGTGGTTTATGACCTTTTTAGTTATTACCAGATATTGTTTTTGAAGTCGCATTTTTGTCTTACTGATTTGCAGTCATTTACTTATTTATTGGATTTTGTTAAGCCCCCCCTAACTGGGTTCACTTGATTAACGTGTCATCCCTGATTGTATTCTGCACGCAAACTGTCGAACTTAATATGGAACCAAGATGCTATAGTAAACTGTAACTCCATTTTAGATGAGTTTATTTAGTGTAACAAACAGTGATACGTTATTTTTCGCCGGATGGCGTTTTGAGCACAGCTTAGTCATGTCATCTGAGTTTTAGTAGAGATAATTGGTGGGTACTGTTTTCTTAGCCTCTTACTTTTAAATCTGACTGGGCTTTTCAGTTTAGCGAAATAAATGCGATATTTACTTAGGGTTCGGTTGGATCGTGTCGCTCTGATTTTAATGAAAAGTCTAACTCCCGTCTCAACATAGATTGACACTGATCCCGTAGGGACAGACAGACGGAGAAACTAATATAGAACCCAGTGCAGAAGTATATTGGTTAAAGCTGCAATACTTCACAGCAGCTTGCAAAAACTTAGGTAGAATGACGTTAGGTAAAAGTTTAGTAGAGGAGGGAGAAGAAATAGGTGAGTGTTAACACAAGTATCCACGACTTCAAAGATGAAGCGTAAATAAAACAGTCTTATGCTACTTACTTTAATATCTTCTAGACACCTTGAATGACAACTTGAAAATGTTTGGAATGCTTTTCTCACCAAGTTAAAACTGTTGCATCAGAACTGATCTACCCAGGCAGCTCATTTTATAATAGATAATGAAGTAGTTAGACATGTTGTCCGCCTTACTCATTTAGGAAGTCAAATCAGTCTTGATACATTAACCACCAACGAAATTTTAACATATACGAAAAGCTCAATTAGTTTTTACTAATTTGCACCACCTGTAGGAGAGAAGGCTTAAAGCGTTAGACCGTCATCGTCTTTGCAGCACTTTCCATGTCATGAAACGATCTAGTTCATAATGTAGAGGTAAGGTTTGGAGTTGTGGGTAGCAGGCGATTCTGTTGATAAAATTGTGTTCATTGATTCTGCTAACCGGGACATATGTAACGCATGCCTAATCATCTACGCAAGGTATTATACGAAGTAGGTTTTCTCTAGGAAAGCGTCAAGTGCATTCAGACTAAAGTGTTGCATCAGGCCGTAAAGTCTGTTGGTCGAAACCGTGTAGGGAGATACGGACTTTCTTTTGGGATTTTCTTGATAACTGGTTGGAGACGGTTCGGAATCTATCCCGAGGATGCAGATGCATCTTCACCTTGTCTTCATCCTAATCATCATGCCACATATTCTTATTTGCCGTTTATTATCTCTTTTTGTATAGCTTTCCTCAAATTTTGCATACATTTCCTCCAATTTCTTTACCTTTCATCTTGCTACTTTGTAACCTGATGTGCCCGTGTGAGGTGTGGTAACTTAAACTGTCGAGTAGTGATGTCAGATCCAACTCCGTTGGTAACTGACTGATAAGAACGAGACAAGCACCTGTTGAGTTCTATTTTACAATAAGTCGTGTCAAAAGGTGAGCTATTGCTACTTCAAGCGTGAAATACTATTGTTTTATGAGTAATTCTTTATCCTGTTCACATGAATATTAATAGACGCTACTCCTATGGCCACTTTAGTCTTGACAAACAGGCGATACTGTAAGCCGTCACTGTTTCATTACCTGTTAAGTAAAACAAGTGGTCATCTGAATGACACTAATTAATGAATAAATTGCTTTAAAGTCTCCGTATTAATCGTTGAGTGGAATTCTACATATCAAACACGAGACGACGGAGTTATATTTTATGAAGCACCACTTCTGAATTGAATTTTCAAAATACTTAATTGGCTCCAGAGAGTTGAGCAAAGTCGATAATTTAAAACTATTTATCCCTAGTGACTTTACTTAAAGTATGGCATGGTGACTGACTGACAAAATCAACGTGGAATCTGGCGCACAGGTGCATCGGCTCATGTTACCACACTCCACAGTAGTATACAAATAACAGGTGCATAAAGAAAGTGATATCAAAGAAGATAAAGTAGTGTGAGTGGATAAACAATTTGAGGATCAAGGTTATTGTGAGTATTCAAGCTTTAGAAAGTGTCAATGAGTGAATACATCTGCGCCATCGCGACCAATTTCTAGCCATTTCACCAAGAGTCCTGAACCACTGATTCCTTTCGTTTCGGGGATCCCAACCAGGTAGTCTACATAACCCCACATTACTCAGACCAACAGAAAGAGATTTTATCGACTGGTGCCAAGTCCTGATATGTTCACCCTGATTTCTCTTCCAACCTAATCCAACTCCCCTCAGCATGGCATTTCGAGGTAAGCGGAGGCTTGGCATACGAAGTACATCTCCAAGCCATCTCAGTCGACTAAGGTTCACAATCTCATCAATCGACTTGCCTCTCTTGCCTAGTATCCCTCACCTGGCCTCAACATTGCTCACTCGGTGATTTCACCAAACGCGAGCAATGCTGTGAATACACCTATGATCAAATACTTGTTACCGCTTCCTATCTACTTTTAACGGCCATGTATCACAGCCATACAAAAGGATAGAATCAACTGCAGCTCAGTACACTTGTCCTTTAATAGGTAGTCAAATGACAAACCGGTGTCACAGGTGATGCAAGTTGGCAGGTGCCAAACTAGCTTTCTGCATCAGAACTGGGATGTCGTCAGCAACCAACCGGTGTGTGATGATGGAACTGGTCAAGTAAGTGAAGTCGTAAACGTATTCTACCCCTTCACTCCCTATCCTTAAACTGAGAGAACTTAAAGCAGACCAGTCCTGGGGCATCATCTTACACTTCACAGGTGCAAAACGCATGCCAAATATATTCAGATTTCTGCTCCATGCGCTCAGAAGACCCTGCATCTTGTCACTGTCTTCACCTAGCAGAAAAATATCGTCTCCAAACCCCGAATCAACTAGATGGCCTCTAGGCAGGAGGTATATGAATCCTTGTAAAATCAGACGTACATAAGGTTATGCCCATTAGTATGTCTAAGACGAAGTTAAATAGAAAGTGGCAGTGAGCATCTCTGGCGGATACCAGTAGTTGTCGTCAATTCATATAACAACTTTTCATAAGCTGTTACACGGCTGTATGAGTTCGAGTAGAGTCCTGATTAGTATTACTTGCTTGATACTCCATTGTTAAAGACTGCCAATAGACCCCACGGTTGACAGAGTCAAATGCTGCTCTTACGTCAAGAAACATGGCAAGTGTCGGCTGCCGGTAGGTATACCTGTGTTACAGAACCTGTCAGAGGGTGAAAATCTGTTCCATGGATCCCCGTCCAGGTCTGAAACCTGCCTCCTCTTCTCAAATTTATGGTTCTCGAGCTCCGGTTAGGTGTTGGATAACTGTAGGGTCTAGGATCGTGTATTCAATATTAGTCAGACTAATTCCCCAGTGATTGTCACAAGAAAACTTCTCTCCCTTCTCATAGACTGGGATGATGACGCTACCTCCAACTGCCATACACTACCTGGTACTTCTGTCACTTTAAGCAGCAGTCTTCTGCCTCAATCCTTGAAAACTTCAGGTGGCAAACTGTTAAGTCATGCTGCTTTCCATCGTTTCTGGTTCAATACAGCCTTCTTAACTTCAAGGAGACTTGGAGGACCGACATCTACATCCCATTCAGGTTCGCGCTGGATGTTGAACAACTGAAGTGTTATGGTCCACTTGGATTGTGCTTCAAAGTGTTCTACCCAACATCCTAGCCACCTGTGCTTGGAGGTTATCAGCGTCCCATCCTTTTCAGCGGTGGTTTTACTAACCTTAGTTTTCTTGTTGCCAGTGTCTTTAATAGGCCAAAATAGTTGCCGAGTTTTACCCAAGGTTGATCCCTTCTCCTTTCTCGCTCTTGCCACCCGCATCTGCTCACGATCGACATGATGACTCTTGGTCAACTTACGTTTAAGTTGCTTCCGCTGTTCATCGTGATCAGAGCCAGCTGGAATCAATCTTCTGACATCAATCAAATTGGATGACATCGCGGAAATCCAGTGATATTTGCGAACCTTCGCACGTAGGTTACCAACTTTCTTTACCGCTTTTACTACAGCAGACTTATCAATCCAAGTTTCCTCAGGATGAGGATGGCTGTCAAATTCACATAAAGGCTTACCAAACTTCCCGGAATACGTACTTGGTATCCTTATCTGTCAGCTTTCTGTGACCAATAAGGCACGGACATACACGAGCTTGTACTAGTGCGTTATTGGAGTCCAAACAGTTACTCCTAAAAGGGTGGCAATCCTCCACCGATCCTCTCCAACGATGGCGTATAGCAGTGTGATCTATATGTGTGAATCGTTGGTTAGAGGTCAGCGGATGCCAGGTGAGAGTGTTCCTATTTATGCTTAAAGTTAGTGCTGGCCAGAAACAAGTGATTGTCAGAGCAAAGCCGCGGAAGATGATTACTGTTGTCGGTTGGTTGACTTAAGATTCCGTAGATGCCTCTGCTATTGGCTCAGCTTCCGTATTTGAGTGTTAAAATCGCCCGCCATTATGACCATATCTGGACGTTTCTTTTGTGTAGCAAAGTTGACAGCTCCTCATATAATTCATCATCCGAACTGCAGCCGATGTGCTTGTGCATAGCCGGGGATTACGAAATGGCATCCGTTGGTTTCACGGTCCTTCCTAGTTCTTACACATTCACTCAGTGGAAAAACACGTAGACGGCTGTTGACTGGTATCCAGTCGAGAAGCTCACTTTCTGCTCTACGGGTAAATGGTATGCCTACACCAACGAGTCCACAAGAGTTTGCTATTCAGCCTCCGAACAGTCATAAAGTGAATTTCGAAGATTCATATCAATGGTCAGGTGAGATTATTCTAATAACCACACAAAGATCCTGTATACTTGTCTCATACATACATCCATGGCTACAGTTTCCAGAGTTTTGGCGAGCGATGCTTGCTGGCTAATGTGGCATACAGTTCTGATTTGAAAGACCCCAAAATGAAGTCGATGATGGGGTCTTAGGTGACTTGAAATGAGATTTTGATCGTTGCAATGGTCGCACTATGAGACACGGGAGTTGGGTCACATAGTGACCACAACAACTTGTTGGTTATTTAGGTGACCTCGTGAGACATCCGTTACAAGTTCACCGAATGCGCGAGGTTATCATTTGAAAGAATGGTTTTGAACTTAAGAACACCTTGAGCCTATGAATCACCTAACTAGGTATGTTAGAAGATTTAAATTACCTCTGATAAGTATTGCAATGAATCTACTGAGTAGTTTTTAACGAAATTCTATTACATGATCCCCAAGCATTTATTAGCTATTAGAAGTAAAGGAGCGTTGTCAATTTTAGATTACCTACCCTCTAATGGTGCACTTTATCCAATGGAGGTATTTCGTGTTTGGAAGTGTACTTATTGGTATGGGAAATGAGGATGTTTGCGATATGGACAAAATTGTTGACATCTCAGAAGTTTTTCATAATTTATTTTTCATTATCTGCAAGTTTAAGACGCATTTTTAGGCCGTTTTCGTAGTTAAGTTTTAAGATTGCTTACCGAAAATGCAGGCTTGAAATCACCTGGTAAAGAATGATAATGCGGTTAAGAATTGAAGGCATTTTTTCTACTAGAGCCTATGCCATATTTTTAAAGAATATTTTTGTTCCAGACACATTCCCTATACAATATCAGCATTTTATTTGCACCTTTAAGAGTTTTGTTGGCTATCCTAGTACTTTTTCTTCACCTTTCCCAATTAACACGTCACTTTTTCACGCTTATCCTTCATTTTGTTTACTTTCTCCTAATGTGATGATGTCAGGTGTAACAAACTGGATTGGGTTACAGCTATGAGAGATCCAAAATTTTATTGTACTTTCTGTGTTATGTAAAACTCTCAGATTGGACATCCGAACAACTGCATCATAGTGCAATAATAAAACAGAAAAAGATGCTGGGGAAAAGTTATCGATTTAAAAGAAAGTCTTACGAATCCAGCATTTTCACCATACACTGCTTACATTTTTTAGTTTCTAGGATTTCTGTCTTCATAGGATATGGCAGACGTTACATTTTTCTTAGCTTTGCACATGAGTCATTTATTGTTGATTAAACTATCGAGGATAATCCTGGTTGGTAGACACTGGTCTGTAAATTCCAGTTTGGTGGTTTATTGCATTATGATTATCGGTGGTGATTCATGCTCGAAACGTCACCAAGTAAACAGTACTGTGCCATTGTGTGCTATATCAAATAAACAAATCTGTCATGGTTGTAATAGTACTTGTAATTTCCCTTTGCTATACAGGGCTCGACCTCTGTTAGCAAATAAACTTCTATGTGGATGTCTCGATACTGCCCGGATGTTCATGATTTTATATTGATCTTGATGACTAGCAGAGGAATCCAGGACGCGCGTCTCGTCCTATTCGGGCTCTCCAGCTGGATGTACCTCCACCCCAGTGAGTGATGTTGTTCCCACCGAGGCTCGGACCCAGTGCCCTTCGTTTCAAACGCCGGAGCGTTGTTCACCCGACCACTGGCGCACGATAGCTACCTCTTGTCCAACGGGTATCAGTTGCTGTAATGATATTTGCAATTTCCCGTTGCTATACAAACCCGAATCGCTATCGTACAATCGTACCCCAGTGGCTTAATGGATAACGCCCTGGCGTTTGGAGCGAAAGGTACTGGGTTCAAGTCCCGGTGGGAACATCCCTAACGAGTGGAGGTGCACCCAGCTGATGGGTCCCAAATAGGACAAAACATACGTCCTGAATTCCTCTGCTAGTCACTAAGATCACTGTGAAATCTGATAAGGATTTATTACAGTCTACTGAACAAAACTTTATAGAACATGTGCACCGAGGAATGTGCCACACAAAATAATTTAACATTGAAAAGGCGTAAATGTTGCAATACGGTGGAAAGGAAAGAAAAACCCAGCGTGATTCAAGCCAAAATGGCAATAGTGTATTTAGAAAGTAGTCCAAAGGATATGTTTAACGGAGTCTTCACTACCTTCCTTTTATTTTTCAGTAAGAAACGAAATTAGGCTACTGCGTGACTACCACCGGTATCGATTCTGAGCCACCACATCGGTTATCATGTTAAGTTGCTGAGTTTTGAATTGCAATGAAGTACTGCTTTGTAAGAACAATTGTTTGACCACTCCAGAATTCCAATCGAATATGTACAGCTGAGTAGAAAAGAATAAACACGAAATTTTTTAAAGAAACGCGAAAAAGCAGTGCAGTCTGATTCTTAAGGTAGTGGTGTGACAGATGCAGCGTTTCAATGGTTACCACTAACCAATGTTGGTTCTTACACCATTGGCTTAAAATCAGGATTTACAAACTCCTCTTTGATCAACTATTTTCATTTACCGGTCAGGTTATGTGCACGAGAAATTCTTCCTCCTACACGTTTAGGGAAACAGCCGTGCCACATGAAAGACTTCTTTGGCTATCATTGCGGAGATATCGTCAGTCATACCAGAACTTCTGGGTAATGGTTTGTTATTTAGTTTGACAGACTCTTGATCCTGGACAGGATTTAAACAATGCGTTTTGCACTGTCAGTCTATCGCTCTACTGACTGAGCTATTAAAACCAACTGCTAACCAAATTTCAACGTCGCTTCAACCACTGAATGTCAGTCTAATGTCTGATGTTTTTTCAGCTGTAGCTATTCATGTTTTTTAGCACTATTTATTTCTGGTAAATCCTTGACATACAAATACAGACCAATTAACACTTCCTTCCTTCTTCTAGAGCCGATCGATACAAATGGATGAGTCTTTTCTTCGTTGGTGCATTGGGCCTCTATGCTTCTCGTGCGATTATGCCGATTGCCTCAGTTGATATTGCCTCAGAAATGAGTTGGAATCGCAAGGAGATGGTGAGTTATAAGCAGTTGTTTGATTTATTTAGTAATTCTCTGTTATCCACTGAACATTTGTATACAATTATTCTTCTGTTTTTTGATTCATAACTGGAAAACTGTGGGTATAAGTTAATTTATTCGTTATTATGTCTGCAAGTGCTTAAGTGTCACCTTAATTTTTGCCTTGAGAAACTCAGGTTTAATGCTGATTGATGCCTATTATTTCCCGTTGATTATGGGTCCTGGATCAAATTGAACGCTGTCTGTGCGTATATAGACTCATTAAGTAAATGTCTCAGTAATTCTTCAAGTTTAATTTTTATGTCACTTGTTTGGTGGCGGCTAGCAGGAGAGTCCAAGAGGCATGTTTCTTCATATTTGGAACTTGTCAGTTAGATGTACTTGCCTCCCAGTGTGTGATAATGTCTCCACTAAGACCCGAAACCAGCACCCATCGCTTCAAATGCCAGATCATCATCCACTGGGTTACTGGGTCATGGGAACCACATCTTATGCAACAGCTACTATTTGCTAGTTATTAGTGCTCTTCACTGCCCGTTAGTTATTTTACTGGAGTATTCGTCCTCACACCCTAATTAGTTTAGTTCATAGGCAACGACTTCTCCTAAGGACTCCAGAAAATCCATATCGAAACAAGTGACCGATGAGCACTGGAGAGTAATTCGACTACTTGGTTTCGAGGTAGTATTCATCATGGACCGACACCAGTTAGAGAAGAACTGAAAACCTGAAAGCCGTGAACTGTGGTATCAGCCAGATGAAATGTGAGGACTAATACTCACCGACAACACGAAAGGATAGCCTCATTATGTCATGAATTGACAAAAGTTGAAAAATAGGAATCATTGGTTCCCGATCTGAGTCGTAACATGTTTATTGTGAGACCTTATGACCTTGTTTGAGCACAACTGAACAGCCCCAAATTAGGACGAGACAGTAGTTCAATGTCCCCAAGTTTTCAATAGTTTTCTGGTTGATGTATATATGTGCTAAAAAACCCTTTCAAATTGAATGTTGATAGTGAAAACAGAACTACCTTTTTTTGCGATTCTAGAATTATTACTTTCTCAAAATGGTTCACCTGTGTTTCTAACCTTGTGGATCCACACAGCTATAAAGTATCCATTAGGAATGTGGAAATGGGTAACATTCGTTATACGTTAGTCAATTGGCCCTCTCATTTTGTATTCTCTGTGTTATATTTCACTAGTCTGGTGAACGTTGGCTTATTCGTCCTTTGAAAAGTCGCATGTTAATAAATGGCGTTAGTTTAATGAAACTTGCCATGTTAGCAACACTGATTTCTTCATTTTCATGAAATCCTGCAGTTGTCACAATGTTCATAAAGAAGTTTCAATGATTAAAAATGTATATTCAGCTCCCTATTGTCCTGTATCCAAACTAATGTTTTACTTACAATTTATGCATTATTACTAGCATACGGTAGAAGAATAATTTGATAAGATTCTTTTGGTTATTCTTATCAAACTACTTACTGCATATTATGTATTCGTTCTATCTTACAGGGTTTCATGATGGGTGTCTTCTTTTGGGGATATGCTATCACTCAGTATTTAGGCGGTTATCTGAGCGACATGTTTGGTGGAGAGGTTATCATTGCGATTAGTTCTGTTGGATGGTCTTTGCTGACTATATGTTTTATATGGCTACCAAGCATCAACATCGGCGTATATAATGTCTATGGGTTTTTTATCATTGCTCGTTTCTTACTGGGTATATTTCAAGGTAAGTTGTGTGTATTATTTTTCTTATCACAGTGGGTTTGTAAATGTACTCAAATAAAAAGTTTTGAAGTTAAACCTGACTTTGTTTTACTCCTTTTACTGTTTTGTATTGCTTATTATTCCTGGTCTAAGCGATTTCAATATTTGAGTGGTAATTTTTTTAGGCATAGACATGTAGACAATATCAGCATAGGACCTGGTTTTAGTGTGTAACTTTTCCAGTTGCCCACATCTCATGTCATCACATCAATCCAGAACACTAAGATGAGGAATCTGGCTGGTTCGAACCACGTCGCTGTCCAAAATTTCATTTCACCTTCAATCATCACCAGGTATCAGCACTAGTCTCAAACTTCAGCCCAGATAGTCAAAATGATAATGGATAAAGAAGAAAGCAGTCAAAAGTTATAAAAATTCGTGAAAAGAGTGCAAAGAGAAATGAGATGTTACTGAAACCTGATATGACGATTAGGATAAAGATAATGTGGGGATAGACCTGTGCCACTGACATCGATTGTGAGCCATGTCACTTAAGGTTTCCTGCCATTGGCTTCTGTTATCAAGCTAACGCAGACCAGGAAGTTTACATTTCCATACTTGACTCGAACCAACAGTCAAAAACCTCATGAGTTCATACCATGTTTTGTCTAACCACCTTTACCTTTTTTTCAGCCTACTTCAGCCACCAGTACGCAGTTGGGCAGATGATTACCAGGTATTTGTAACACACGTCCCAACCATCTGAGTATTTGAAAATTCATAACCCCATCAAATGACTTTCCTCTTCTTGCCAAAACTCAAAGCTTGATGTCTACTTAACTGACATGATGGCCCTACGATACATGGTTGATGTTAGGAAGATGACTGTGGTTGAACACCTGTAACCTCCTCATTTCCTTCCACAACGGTCACTTTTCACCACCATATAGTGCAGTTCACTGGCCATGAATGACCAGTTGAATATCATGGCCGCACCACAAATGGCTTAAGTCGGCGAAGGATAAGCAAGCCATTTGTATCCAAGCAGAGATTTATCAATCATTGACTCACTAGGGCTAATCCGACTTCACAGGCAAGAAAGTGGTCCAAGTACTCATATATATCACTTCTAGTTATCATATGAAACACCAACACAAACCAGTCCTAAGAAACCCATCCCAAGAATTCCCAAATTGTCACTCAAGGTTTCCAGTAGACTGCGTTTCGTCAGCATCTTCACCTAAAAGGAGTGTATAGTCTGCTTACTAATGAGTATACTGTGATATGGTAAGTGTTTGGAATCAGATGATGATTGAGAAACCCCCATAAGTTCATCTATTATAAGACTAAATAAGAATACACCTGATAACTCTCCACAGACTTTGAAATACCATCAGGTGTCCGAATACAGCACCATCGACAGGGTGATGTACTTATTTGGTGCTCCTTTCAGTGACAAACACTGTCATAAGACCTTTCTGTCAAAAGAGTCAAATGTTATCTTCAGGTCGAGAAATAAAGTTAGTATTGGGCTTCGGTAAGTGCACCTAGTTTCCAGAAACTGTCAAAGGATGAGTATGAATATCTAGTCGATACCAGGTTTGAAGTCTGTCTGATTTCCTTAGGTTGTCTATTACCGAGTTTCACTTAGACATTCGATGATGATGGAACTTTGGTGTTCGTCAGACCAGTTTCTCTATGGATATCATAAAAGGATATCTTCTCTTCCTTGAAGACTGAGATAGTGATTGAAAAGATTCAGATTCTCATATCTTAGCTAACTTTTCAGTTTATATGACCAGTAATACGTAATCACCATCCTTAAATATCTCCGGTGCCTTATTGCCTTGCTCATCTTCCTCGTTCAAAGTTACATGCAGTGTAATCAACTTCTGGAAGAGTGGAAGTGCCTATCTCAAGGCTTCATTCAGGATCTGACTGAAGAGAGAGCAATGTTATGGTGGCTAGAGGCTGTCCGTCGAAGTGTTTCGCCCATCGTTCCAGTCTTCACTGTGAGTGAATCTTGGGTCCATTCTCCTGACTAGCCATTCCCCTTTCTGTATCGGTTTCCTTGATGCTTCTGAATAGGTGTCTATTGTTATCTATCGTCCCTGGCTTCTACATTTCTTCAGCATTCTCTACCAACCACTGCTAGATGTCATCGCGTAGGCGTAGGCTTCCACTTCTCATTGTGCTCGGAAGCTATAGCAATGCTCTCACGTGCATCCATTAATTCAGAAGATGCTCCTGAAATCCACTGGCCCTTTCTAATCACGTTCTGAGGGTCAGTCATAGTATTTAACGCTGTTTTTACATTAGGCTGGGCACCATGTCAGACTTCTTTGGGATGAATGGTTTTGTTCTATTCCGATAACTGTCTAGCCAGTTTCTTGGTGAAAGCCGCTCTAGTATTCTCATCTCCAAATTGAGCTTGCAATGATCTTGTTGCTGCAGTTCTACCGCCATTTAGATGCAGACATATGCGTGCTCGAAGTAACATATTATTACTGTCGCTATACGTGCTCCAATGACAAGCGATAGCAATATGGTCTGTATCCACCGTTGGGTTCAGATTATTGGACACCGCCCCAGACAACATTGCGCTTTATATCTAAACTGGGTGCTAATAAAAAAAACGTCTAAGTACAGTTACAGCACGCGATCGCCATTATCTTTCCATTCGGTTGAAATTTCAAAAGTGCTGCCTAAGTGGTTTTCTAACTTAGCATGTCCACTCGTACATTGAAATCATTTTCTACGACAGCGACATCTGAACGTTTGACTTTCAGGAGCAAAGTGGGCGGTTTTCTGAAGAATTCATCTAACCTGGAGTCATGGGGGCTTAAACAGAGATTAAAAGAGACGACGGCGACTTTCAGCATTCTTCTTAGTCCCCTACGTACCATGAACTTAAGCAGTACAGATTTAATACATTGCAACCAAGTGTATATTACTAGTTGAAAGCATCGAAAGCTAGTTTTATCTTGTGTTATATGCTCAACTGACTTGAGACTGACAATTGTATTTAGAGTCAACAAACTTTTTACTTCGTTGTAAGCATTCATTATGTTGGGCCTTTTGTCACGTTGGCCTTTTTGTCTACCACACATGCAGGATTTTATTATCCCAGCTTGGCAAGTCTAATGGCTAATCGTGTACAAGTAGCGGACCGGAATTTTACATTCGCTGTGATAAGTGCTGGTGCACACTTAGGGTAAGTCTATCTGTTTTCATCAGTCATATATGGGCAATAATCATTTATCCTGTATCAGTCATGATGCTCACAATCAAAAGCTAATCGCCAACAGTTTCCAGACCCCAAGCTTCACACAGGAGACTGTTTCACAAAAAGGCTTTTATTCAGTTAGGAAGAAAATAAAACCCTTCCTATCAGATAAAATAAACATAAAAACTATGACAAACGTTCATCACTTCAATTTGCTACACTTCATAGCAATATGTAAGGAACACATGGATACAAAAAGACCGATATCAAAGTAGACGGTAGGGGACGGGAAGGTGGAGGAAGCAGAATTTGAAAATGAAGCTTAGTGAATGTATTCAAGCTTTGAAAACCGTCAACGAGTGAATATATCTGTGTCAGTGTGATCAATTTTCACCCATCTCACTAATAGTCTTCAAACGTTGATACTTTGGCTACGGAGACCTCGGCGAGGTAGTCTTCATCTGCTTACACGGGTCTGACTGACACTCAGAGACTTGGTTGACTGGTGCCACGTCTTAGTTTGATCATTGTGATCCCTCATGCAATCTAACTCGACTTCTGCTAGCATTGCACGTTGCGGTAGGTAGTGGGTTGGCATGGGCAACACATGTCCAAGCCATTTCTGTCGATGAAGGTTTACAACGTCATCGATTGACTTTCCTTCCTTGCCTAGTGTTTCCCTAACCTCGTTATTGCTCACACAGTGATTCTAGCATACACGAGCAATGCTGGGAAGACAGATGTGATCGGAAACCTGTAACCGCTTCATATCCTCTGCTTTTAACGGTCGCGTTTCATAGCTGTGTATCGCAACAGAAGCGACTGCAGCGCCATATACTCGTCCTTTGACAAATGGTTGGGTATCCCGCCAGTCGGTGTATGAGACGACACAAGTTTTCAACCGTCAAGCGGGGCTTCTGCAGCCGAGCTGAGATTTCATCAGTAGTCAGCGCCTGTTCGTACAGATGCAACTCAAGTAAGTGAAGTGATCGACTCATTCCACTACTGTGATTCTTTCCGCAGACTGTAAGGAGGTGCAGATTGGTCCTGAAGTATCATCTTACATTCGACAGGTTCGAAACACATGCAAGTGAACGTAGAGAAGACAGAGGTGATGATGATACCCGACCACCACCTGTCACCAACAACAACATGCATGAGTCACCATCAACGGGAGAAACTTAAAGGAAGTAGCCTCTTTCACCTATCTAGGCAGCATCGTTTCAACTACAGGCGGCACGGACACAGGACGTAAAAGCCGGGATCGGAAAAGCAAGACAGGCGTTCATTAACCTGAAATCAGTGTGGACACCTACTGCACTGCACTCAGCATGTGGAAGAAGATCCGGCTTTTCAACACCAACGTCAAATGAGTGTTTCTATATGGTTCAGAGACCTGATGCGTTACGAAAGGGATTTCCAACAAACTACAGACATTCATCAACAACTGCCTACACTGGCTCGTTACTGAAGCTCAGCTGGCTAGAATGATAAGAATAAGCAACAAGGAACTCTGCGTGGCGATGAACCAACCAAAAAGCTATTGCTCAACAAATATGCAGAAGGAAGTGAAGATGGTTTGGGCATACACTGAGAAGACCGATTGGGGACATCACGCTTCAGGCCAGGCCCTCGAGTGGGATCCAGACAGGAAACGACGAGTTGGGCGCCCGAGGGGAGGTTGACATGGAGGAGATCATGTGAGGAAGAAATGAGAGCTTCTGGGGAGTCGTGGAGTCAGGTTCAAAAGATTGCAGAGAAGAGAGTGCACTGGAGACGTGCTACTGAAGCCCTATGTTCCACTAGGAACCCAATGGACAAATAATAATACATAATATTCTACTGACTCATACATACCAGTTAGTATTTATGTTACGTTTTATCTAATTTATCTATCACCATGGTGTAATCTTATTGTATTTTGTTACAGAACTCTATTATGCGGATCTTTGGGTTCTTACTTGGTAACCACTGTAGGTTGGAGGACTCCATTCATCTTAATTGGATTATTGTTTTTTTCGTGGTCTTTTATTGTGTATTGTATTGTCCATCGAAATACATGGAAACTACACAGACTGCATTTAATTCTGCCAGAATTTTAGAAAATTTTTATGTGCCCAGTAAAGATACGTTAGCAAGTCGAGGAGATTGTGTGAATTTCTCAGATACCAAAGAAAGGATTATGGTTAGTTTGAAAATGTAGTAATTTTAATTTGATAAATTTTCATCGTCTTAAACGAAAATAACCATACTAAATTCTTCGAAATTTCTACAGAATGCGGTTTGTTTTCGTAAATTTACGTTCCAGCTGAAAATGATACTCACTATCTCTTCGGTAACACAGTGTTGATGTGAATAGAGAACAAAACCAACAAAGCAAGTAAAAAGAGGACATATCAGTCAAGGAAAGTAACAGATGTCGCCTATTCAAATTCTACAGCAGTTCACACACCCATCTCAAGTTCGTAGCACCAAACGGTTGTGAGTCTTCCGACCAAACTTTTCTTCCCAGTTCTTTTCTTTCTTGTTTGGTGTGATAGCCTGAACTGTTACTTAGTGTTGCTAAGTTTCACGTTGACTGACTGATTAAATAACTTCAAAACAAATTGTGGTGCTGAATCCGTTTCCTGAAAACGCCCGCTAATGTTAATATTTTGTTCAATGTCTATGATGTGCATTGTGATAAATCCTCGTTGAACTTTATCCTGAATTCTTACTAACCATTTGGCAGAACCAAATCAACATAGGACCAGGCATTACTGCGTAACGGTCCGAGGTGCCACACTTCATATCAGTACATCAAGTAAAAAGGCAGTGAGGTGCAAGATGAAGATAGGAAAATTCAGTCAAAAGAAATATAAAGTGCGAGAAGAGAGAAAAGAAGAATGAGATGGCGGGATTCAGTACTGCATTGAGTTGAGGACAATGTATGTATACATCTGCACCACTGACATCGGTTCTGAGCCATATCACCTAGAGTCTCCAACCACTGATTTCTCTTATCCCCCGGACCCCAACCACCTAGTCTGCATCGCCGCCCCACATGGCTCAAACTAACAGTCAAAAACTTCATTCATTGATGCCATGTCTTAGTCTGGCCACCTCGGGCCTTTTTCCAGCATGGACCTACTTTCGCCAACATTGTGTGACGAGGCGATCGGCGACTAGTAATACGTAATACGTGTCCTAACCATCTCAATCGATGAGGGTTCATAACCTCGTCAACTGAAATACCTCTACTGCTTAAAACTCTACACCTGACTTCCACATTACTCACGTTGTGACACCATGAAATACGGCCTATACTAGGAAGGCGACGGTGGTCAAACACCTGAAGCCAGCCTTCTCATGTCTTCCACCTTCAATGTCCATGTTTCAGAGCCATGCAGTAGAACAGACCTGACTGCTGTGCAGTGCACGCGACCCTTAATAGATAATCGGATATTACGGTGGTGCCATAGGTCGTGTAAGTTGGCAAAAGCCAGCCGAGCGTTTTGTGTCTGTGCAGAGATTTCATTGGTCACTGAGCCATCAGGGCTGATCCAACTTCACAAGTAAGTGAAGTGGTCAAGACACTCAACTCTGGCTCAGCGCATCGAGACTGTAGTTGAATAATGTGTCTATTCGCTTAGATAAGCACATGGACTGATGTACACTCTTTGGCGAGGCAAAGAGTGACACGTTGTTCCGAGTTAGTCGTATTCAAGCCTATTTGTATGAGAAGTAATTTTTTAGTCTTATTCAGATTATGTCTGATCAGATGACAAAGCATGAAGTCTTTCGGCATAATTTCGATATAAAATCGTCTATGTGATTTGTATGCGGATTTTTGTCAACTTTGAATGCTTCATTTTGCGAAGCATATTTCCATAAACTTATTTGACTACAGCGCTTGGTATCCTTTTGCTTCACTGGAACACTTTTACAATAAGAATAGTGTTTCCCCACTATTTTTCTCTCTCCTTCCCTATCAGTATTAAGATTTATTAAATCTAATAGTTTACTTCACAGAATTTCGTCACACAATGATGTATCTCTTTCGTACTTTAGTGTTACCTGTTAAACTTCCTGAAGATTTTTCAGATAGACAAACAAATCAACTGGAACATAGCACAAAAGTCCATCACTTCAATTTGCTACACTTCATAGCAATATGTAAGGAACACATGGATACAAAAAGACCGATATCAAAGTAGACGGTAGGGGACGGGAAGGTGGAGGAAGCAGAATTTGAAAATGAAGCTTAGTGAATGTATTCAAGCTTTGAAAACCGTCAACGAGTGAATATATCTGTGTCAGTGTGATCAATTTTCACCCATCTCACTAATAGTCTTCAAACGTTGATACTTTTGGCTACGGAGACCTCGGCGAGGTAGTCTTCATCTGCTTACACGGGTCTGACTGACACTCAGAGACTTGGTTGACTGGTGCCACGTCTTAGTTTGATCATTGTGATCCCTCATGCAATCTAACTCGACTTCTGCTAGCATTGCACGTTGCGGTAGGTAGTGGGTTGGCATGGGCAACACATGTCCAAGCCATTTCTGTCGATGAAGGTTTACAACGTCATCGATTGACTTTCCTTCCTTGCCTAGTGTTTCCCCTAACCTCGTTATTGCTCACACAGTGATTCTAGCATACACGAGCAATGCTGGAAGACAGATGTGATCGGAAACCTGTAACCGCTTCATATCCTCTGCTTTTAATGACTCGAGTTAAGATGACTCAGATTCGAATAAGCTTGTTACGCTTTCGGATAGCAAATATGTACCGCTATCACTTAACTTCTGGTATTTTGATGTCTGCGGACTTGGTATGCGATTGTTAATTGCGCTATGTTTTTTGGAGCATTATGCTATAGCTGCATCACTGACTTCACAAGAATTGGCCATTCATTATGCGGACTCTCTTAAAATGAATTTTGAAGTGTATTGCATTTACCAGGAAGAGTCAAGTGGGTGACCACACTCTAGTCCTGTATGTGTGTTTGAAAAGCAACATACATGGATGACTGGAGATTCGATGATTCTTTTTTGCGATGCGTGCTGCACGATTTGGCTTGGACTTTGGAATCTCTAATGTAAAACCAACAGTAGCTTTTTAAGTATCTGAAAAAGAGGTTTTGATGGCTTTGATTATTGGCATTGGCCGTAGTTTGGATGGTCGAGGAAGTAAAAGGCTAATTGTTGCTTTTGGATAGTAGGTGGAGATAGGTGAAGAAGGTAAGTTATGTTTGATTTTATTTTGTATGCTAGCTGAAGCGTGCGGGTGGTTGACAACTTCTGACTGTCCATAACATGGTAGTTTTCTCTACATTATACCTGGACGAGAAGAAGTTTTGTGTGACCATAGAGCCCATGGAACATCTGTTTAAAACTTGTCACATACAGCTTTTTGAGGCTTGTTGATTTGAGATTCAGTTGTTCTTCCGGGAGGATATGAAAAACTTGTTCTACTGGTATTAAAAGACTTTGGGAGATGGGAGAAATTTACTTTTTTTAGGGGCTAACGTTTTCTAACCCCCGCTTCTCATTAGGAAGACGAAGAAGATAGTACGGCCAGTCACCTGCAGCAATCACCTTACTGCTGTCACACCCCATCCAGCCAGGAGTACAATGCCCTCGAGCCCTCTTCATAGCGTAGCAATTTACATCGTAACAATAATTACTTTTGTCTTACCACTATGCAACAAACCTCACTGGCATCTCAGGACCTCGAGGGAACGAGGGTTTCAGTGAGGGTAGCTGACTGATGATATTCAACCACGACCATCACGTTGAGGTATCAGCTATCGGTAAAGAAGATTGACTTTTCCCAGAGCAATTAACGTTAGTGCATTTGCAGAGTATAACGCGAGTTGTGATTTGTATACATTATTGACGAGCAGTATCAATTTCGTTAATTCTCTTTTGGTTTGTTTGTATTTGACTGCGAATTAAATTATTCCAAAGTTATAATTGGGAATTTTCACCTCTAGACAATTACTTTCTGCAAACAGTTAAGAGATGAAATCATTTTGTTTGAGAAAGCAAATAACGAGTTACGATGTAGATTTATGTCACTTTTTATTCATGCTTCATCGAATACAATAGTTGAAATTAAACATTAGCACACAGCAAAGTCTAAGATAAAAAAGATAGGGATTTGTTTAAATAGTGTTTTTTTTTTGCAGTAAGAGTGCATAGAGCTTTGCAATCGGTACACTGAGTTAACAGCTAATTTATTATTGATCTGTTGTTTTGCGTGCAAACGCGGTGAATAATCAGTGCATCTTTGCTGTCTGTATTACAGATTTTAATTTGGTTAGCTACCATATATGAAGGAGCTAGAAGCAGTTTATCTTTTTGCTACTGGCTGTTCCGCTTTCGTTAGCACTTCAGATTAACATTCCTTTGTTAATTTGTTTGAGCTTAAGAAACGATTACGCACTAAATCGCACAAATCTTCAGTATTCGTTGATTAGAGTAAATTCCCCCCCTCTATTGTAGACAGTCTGGAGGCAGAGTTTTTATTCTCGTCCATGTCTATTAATTCTCTGTTTGCTAAATGCAAACTGTACAATATAGATGCCAAGAAATGCCCAAGAGTAAAAAAGCAATGAAGACAACAAGAACAAAGAAGAGCTACGGAATAAGATTTTTCCATTCTTAAAGTATCTTTCACTGGTTTACATTGAAAGATGTTGCACCCGAAAAAGTTATTTTTTAATTCCTTATCCATATCTGAAAATGTTGCAAAATCCTGGCATCTATGATTGTTTATAGTTCACTGGAGGATTTATGATGCTGCAACATACCTTCTGCCCATACCATCATGTCATAAACTGACCTCTGCTATATTTCTCATAACTTCCTCCATAGTCAACTAGTACTAAACTTTGAAACCACTAGAACTAAATATGTTAGAAGTGCTAAATGCAAAGAAGCTAATGCTTTAAAATATTTTCATGTAGTGATGATTTATACCATGTAGAACACTTCAGTAATACCTGCATTTTGTTACGTTGGAAGCAAAGGTGGTTGGGTCACTGAACATCCTCAGCTTGAAGAGAGCAGGTCTAACCGGTGTAGTGCAGAATCTCTCCGCCTAAGCGTTATACACTCAACCTTTGGCAATCACATTTGAATTTAGACGATGCAGAGGGTAACTGAGAATTGAACAATCTTGTTACGATTTCGGAGAACAAATTTGCTCCACTATCATTTAACTTCTTCAGGGCGGTACCAAGAATGCAATTGGTAGTAAATTTTAAGGGAGAAATACAAAGGCGTTTTTATCATGCATGACTTTTGAAACGATAGACAGTAGTTGTTGTTTTCAAACTACTGATAAACTTGATGTGGATTGTCCTTTAGCAGACAGATTTATCAAAGGAAAAATGTAGATCACAACTACTCCAAGGTTCATCCATTAGGCTGTGAACCATACCTATTATGTCCGGGCCAATGATGCTACTTGTTTTCCTAAACTTGAGTTGATAGAGTGGGAATTGAACCAGTTACGCTCTGCTTGAAATTGGGTTACCTTCATCAACGAGACAGCTTGCCATTGTTTGTAGTTTTGGCTTACCTGTATAGTTCAACGTCACCTCCGTTTCCTTTATCAAAGGGAAATCCTTGGTGTTTTGAAACTGTACAGAGAACCGAAAGTTCAAACAAAGGCGGGAAACAGCGAAATAACTACATCGACAAACGTGATCGAAATATTATAAGAATAGTATCCCAACACAACAACAGCAAGCGACTAAGCAGCTTGTGAAATAAAGACAAACAGAAAAATCAAGGTAGGACCTGCTTGGTCGCTACTTTCTCCACAGTTGGACACTTCCACAACACTTCGTGGTAGACAAAACTGCAAGCCCCCTTCAGGTCAAGAAATATGGCATTTTTCCACCCTGATAGGTGTGCTCGTTTATATACAACTAGGACCAACTGTGCTATAATGAATCATTTCTATCAATTGTAACAGTTTGTAAACTCATCCTCGTCTTTATCTTGAGGTTACATTTGAAACAGAATCCCCTGAATATGCAGGTGTTCGCAATCTCTTGGCTATGTTGTGTTCTCTGAGCTGAGTTGTTTAATCGTTTGAGCTTTCATTGTCTTTCAGATGACATCAGCATTAACTTCAATATGAGGTTAGCTATCATTATCTCTCCGTAAGTGGTTCAGTAGCTTGCCCTGCCGAACTGACTTGTGATTGGTTGTTTCCTTTGATTGTTGTCATTGTTTGCATAGATTTTCTTGTTGGGTGTTCCTCTACTTGACCTCTGCCCTTCCCGTTTATCATTTTTCTTATTGATTCATAGATTCGGTCTATGTCTATGCATCTATTGATTGCTGACCGACCTGAATGCCAAGCTCCTAAGAATTTTCTGACATTCTTTGTGTTTCTTCTATCCAAGATTTCTATATTGTCAAAACTGAATTCATGTCAATAGTAATCCACGTGCATTGGAATGAGCGATGAAAATATTGTGACGTTTAATCGGCAATTAGTATTCATGTAAACGAAGGCGAAGAGGGCGACCACTTTGTTCAGTGTAGTGTTGATTAAAATTACTGTAGTTGATTTTGTAAATGATATTTGATTTGTCTTCGGCTGTTGCGTTTTTTGGTCTGCAATTCCAAGTGGTCTCAGTAATCTTGTCGTAATTTCTGATATATCCTTTGTGTGCGGTAGGATATCTATTTGTTGATTTCTGTCGATGTCTTTGTATTTCATGATACATGGGATAGGCATCTTCTGCTAGTTTTTTCCTTGGGTAGCCGTTTTAGGACAGACGTCAAGTAATTTTCTTCCTTTCTTCGTGGAGTTGTACTGCAGTGTGTTCTCGCTGTTTTAAATAGAGTTTGCACACAACTAATTTATTGCAGTTCCTGCTTCCAGTTTTCCGGCATTTGTTCTGCTGACTGTCGCATCCAAGATAGCGGTTAGTTGTTCGACTCCATTGTGAATTTGAAATCACTGGAAACGTTGTTGATCAAACTGTAAGTGTTTTCTAGATCATTTTTAGTGATGACAAAAGTATCATCCACATAGCGAATCCAAACTTTTGGTTTGATCACAGGTAAAATGATGGCTTTCAGTCTCCACATCACCGCTTCTGCAATTAGTCTGGATATCAGTTATCCCATAGAGGTGCCTTCCATCTGTTTGTATACCTTGCTATTAAACTGGAAGTATGTTGTCATACAAAGGTCGATGAGTTCTATTAGACTTAAACATTTAGGTTTTGTGGGTTTTGAAAGGCTTGTGTTTTCAGTGAGCAGGAAGGACATAGTTTCCTTGGCCAATTGTGGTTCGATGGGTGTATGGGTGCTATAACATCGGAGGATACCATTAATTCGTCTCTCTATATATATTAATTAATGCCTTGGATCCTAAGAATTCTGTTGGTGATTTGATGAAATATCCGCATTGAAGAGTTTATTCAAGGTTTTGTGGACCTGGTTGTCGAACTTTTGGATAGTGTTGGTTTCAAGTGGTTGATACACATTTTCGTCTTTTAGTAAATCCTCTGCTTTCGAGAAAATTGAAATACGTTGTTCAATTATGCGGATATTCCATCAAATCACCAACAGAATTCTTAGGATCCAAGGCATTAATTAATATATATAGAGAGACGAATTAATGGTATCCTCCGATGTTATAGCACCCATACACCCATCGAACCACAATTGGCCAAGGAAACTATGTCCTTCCTGCTCACTGAAAACACAAGCCTTTCAAAACCCACAAAACCTAAATGTTTAAGTCTAATAGAACTCATCGACCTTTGTATGACAACATACTTCCAGTTTAATAGCAAGGTATACAAACAGATGGAAGGCACCTCTATGGGATAACTGATATCCAGACTAATTGCAGAAGCGGTGATGTGGAGACTGAAAGCCATCATTTTACCTGTGATCAAACCAAAAGTTTGGATTCGCTATGTGGATGATACTTTTGTCATCACTAAAAGTAATTTAGAAAGTGCTTGCAGCTACTTTCTACGCTGTACGGTATTCCTTCACTCCAGTTTTGAACTCATTTTCTGTAGCTTGTTGACTTTGACCCATGGTGAGAAATTAATATGACGTACTCAGTCTTTTGTGTTATGCAGTTGCAAGTACACAGTCGCATCAGATAGTTTCTATAAAGAGGGATTTTCTTTTCTGAAACCGTCGTTTTGCTCTTTCTGTGACAATACGGATATTTCACTTATACTCAGTTTCAGTAAGCCATTTGTCTGGTAAAGACTTTAAGCAGTATTAACTAGAAATTGTTAAGTCATTATATAAATTAGATCCGTTTACTAATTTTACAACAATCATGTTATTGTTTTTCTTTTTTAGCCATCAGAGTCGAAGTTTGTATACATACATTCGGAAGTTCTACAGAAAGATTCTACATCCAAGTTGCCTGTTCCGCCTTTGAATTGGTCTCTTCTTCTAAAAATAAAGCCTTTTGGTAAGTCATATTTTTCAATCAGTTGTTATCATCATGATGTTTAATTGTTACTTCAAAGGCCCTTTATCCGAACTCCGTGCAGTAGAGCTCGCAGCTATAACACTGTGATAAGTGCCAACAGACAGAAACCTGGATGCAATACCGACTACCGATCACCACGTAACATAAATCAGTGTACCATGACGTTGATCCTCTTAGATCGGTAAACTCATTTGAAAATGATATTTAGAATTCTGTCAGCAACTAACACTAGAGGATATGAATTGGTTTCTCTACAGTGACCAATCTGTGTAATTTACCGTTCAGCAGTGCTTACTGCTTACACCTTTCAAGAGCCATCTTGAGAATGTTTGTATGGATTTCATGCTTGTTACGATTTGTGAACAAGCTGATTCGTTTCTGTATTTGCTAATACGTGATTTACAACTGTGATTATCCACTGACTGGATTTTGCTGCTCACTAAATAAATAAAGCTTACGATATCACGTAAGTTAGTAAGCTTCGTCCTACCTATCAAATGGCATAATATCTTACGTCCAAGCTAAATATTAAGCGAAACTCATTGGACCCTCAAAGAAGGAGGTTTGGTCGGCTTTCTTACTACAGGCAAAAAATAAACCGAAAATTGATTTTCTTATCAACTTAGTGCGGTTGTATCGCATTGTACATTAGATACGCTTTTTACAAAATCCAAAATATGCCACTGGCATAATAGTGAGAACCTGCAAAGCAAATTCTTTAAGAGCTTTTTCTAGATTGTATCCTGAATAACCTGCTTCATATGTAGTTCTTTTGGAGGCTAAAGTTTGTATTCAGTCATTTCACTAAACTTGTGTGTAATACTAATAAGTTGTTACGAAGATCTGTCGTACACTAGTTAGCGATTAGTCAAAAGGGTCAGCTACTTGACTATTTCTTGAGACTAATCGATTAAGAGATTTTGCAAACAACCCAACAAACAGTGATCCGATCTTTGCCTATTTCTAGTGAGCTTCTGTTCTTCGAATGGCATAAGGGCATATAGGGTTATAGCCATATTCACTCCATTCATGCAAAACAGTGTAATCCATCACAATCTGTTTTTCAAGTTACGTAAGTCGTTTTGAACTTTCCCTCCCCCCCCCCCCCACAGTTTTGGCTAGGTCGTTTAATGATTGCATGGTGAAACTTATTTTCGAAAAAAGCAGCTGACAACGCTACTGTCTGTTTAAAGGTGTGTTCACATTAAAAACTTCAAAATCCACGATAATATAATTGCGTATTGGATTGTTTATTCGATGTAGCACACAATGATACAGTATAATTTACCGGATGACGTTTCGAGCAGAATTTATTGCTTATATTCATATCAAAGTAATCATACAACTTTCGGGCTTCCATTATGTGGTCCATCAGTTCACTCATTTATTTTAGTAAAAAATTTCCATAGATCTGCAATACGTGATGAGTCATTCCTATTACATGTGTTAGGTGTTGATTCAATGAATAAAAATTCTATGATCAACCTCTCCCTCCACTTAGCTACATCAGATTTTAGAATTGTCACCCTATTCCTCGCCTTGTAGTGCGATTTATGGGTCAGTACATGCAGAGGGATAGTCAAGTTTTTCTCTAAATTACGTATTTTAGTAGGGTCTACCAATGTAATTTATTCGATCCATTATACATGGTTTTGTTCTGTGTCGAATTTCGTTTGTTTCAGATGTTATTATTATTATATTATTTTCCGGTGTATGCTTAACTTTTGAGGATGTTGCCTTCCCTAGGGACAGTGAACTTGAATGCGCTCGTTCATTTGTTTGGGATGAAGGCTAAATTGTTGCCTTATTGTGATCTATGTTTATAAAATTTAAACATAGATTCCATTGAAATACTATCATTCTGTTTCGGTGGGCTACATTTGAAGAATTACCAGTTAGTTACATAATGCTAAGAAATAGGTTGGATTTGGTCGAATTTTCCCAATCGGATGTTTTTAAGCAGATTAATGATTGCAATAACACAGACACCACCGATGGAAAATGAACTATAGAACCAACAAATTAATATGAGTCTTAAATAATTGCCTTAGTGGATTACTTGATACGTTGATACGGGGTAATGATTAAAGGTGAGATGTAAACCTGGATTACTGCAGCATTCGAACAAGTGGCCTCCGGACTACCGGTATGACACTCTATTAACTTGATTATGAGGCTTGACTGGTATCCAGGTTGGAAAAAGCTCCCGATAAAGCAGTTTTTTTAAGGCTGTGTATACATAAGTCCATTTTGAAATAATGGAGAATATTTGTAGATCAGGTGGATGGTCTTGGTTGTATTGTGTCCTCTGAGCTGGGTTGTTTAATCGTGAAGCTTTCATCGCCTTGCTAGACGACATCAGCACTAACTTCAGTATGAAGTAAGTTGTCAATATCTCTCCGTGAGTGATTTAGTAGCTTGCTTTGACGATGTGGTCTGTGGTTGATTGTTTCCTTCGATTGTTGTATCATTGACTGTATAGACTTTCCTGTTGGCTGTTCCTCTGCTTCACCTCTGACCTTTCTGTCGTTTATCATTTTTCTTATTGTTGTAAGTGTAAATCTTGGGCACTGTGGTCGAGTGTAATTCCATTTTAGTCTGTTTATTAGAAATACCACACAGTGAAACAGTAGCATTTACTGGATAACGTTTCGGACACAATTTATTGTCCATATTCATATCAGGTAACTCCACAACTTCGAGACAGTCTTTATATATTCCCAGTTTTCTCTCCTTCACTGTGATGACAAGGGTAGTAGAATTTTCCATATATCTGGGACAGCTGCAGCATCATTTCTATTGCATGTGTTTGGTGTTGATTCGATAAACAAAGATTCGGTTATCAATCTCTCCCTCCACCCAACTAAGTTAGTTCTCAACACTGTCACCCTATCCCACCCTACTGTGTGATTGTGTGTCATCGCATGCAGAGCTACAGCCGAGTTTTTCTCCAGATTTCTTATCTTAATAGGATCCACTGCTTTTGATTTAGCTAAGTTTTTGTGCTCTGTTATTCTAATCGACCCTGGTCGACTGCTGACCTCGCAATCATTGCAAAGAAACTGGTAGACCAGATTATTTTGCTCAATTGCATCGATAGGATCTTTTAACCTACAAAGCTTGTTTCTAAGTGAGTTTGTTGGTTTGAATGCCACTTTAATCCCAACCAGCCTTATTGACAATTCTTCGTAGTGCTTCTGAGGTGCCTTCCTTGTATGGTAACACAGCAGAGGCTTTGAATTCTCTCTTAACCCTGTCGCCATTATTACCACTAGTAGTGGGATTATTATTAATAACATCTGTATTACTACTACTACTACTACCACTGCTAATATTTCTCTTTCGATTTCTTATGAATTTATTTATAAATTTTGGTGGGTAAATGCTACAGTTTCACTGTGTGATATTTCTAATAAACAGACTAAATGGAATTTTTCTTATTGGTTGATAGATCGGGTCTATGTCTGTGCATCTATTGATTGCTGACTGACCTGAATGCCAAGCTTCTAGAAATTCTCTGACATTCTTTGTGCTTCCTCTGTCCAAAATCTCTACATTGTCGAAATTGAATTCGTATCCATAATTATGTACGTGCATTGAAATGAGTGACGAAATGTCGTGGCGTTAATAGCCAAGTGGTGCTCATGTAGACGAAGGCGAAGAGGACGGCCGCTTTGTCCAATGTAATGCTGACTACAGTTATTCCAGTTGATTTTGTAAATGATATTCGGTTTGTCTTTGCTTGTTGCATCCTTTGGTCTGCATAATTGTGTTTGGAGGGAATCTGTTGGTTTATGAGCCCCAGCAATTCCAAGTGGTCTCAGCAATCTTGTCGTGACTTCTGATACATTCTTTATGTATTGTAGGATGATGCGTTTGTTGATTTCTGTCGATGACTTTATAGTTGGTGATGCACGGGATAGGCATCTTCTGATAAAGTTTCGTGGGTAGCCGTTCTTCTTTAGGGTGAACATCAAGTAATTTCCTTCGTTTCTCCGTGAAGTTGTTGTGCTGCAGTGTGTTCTCGCTCTTTTTTGAGTAGAGTCTCAACACAAGTCACTTTGTGTGTTGTTGAGTTGTTGCTATTGTAGTTGAGGATTTGGCCAGTGTGTTGGCTTCCTGTACACTTGGGTTTCCAGCTTTCCGGCATTTGTCCTAATGACTTAAACATCCAGGAATGGTAGTTGGTTGTTTGATTCTTTCTCCATTGTGAATTTGATGTCATTGAAAACGTTGTTGATCAAACTGTGGGTGTTTTCTATGTCGTCCTTTTTAATGATGACAAAAGTGTCGTCCACATAACGAATCCAAATTTTCGGTTTGATCACAGGTAGAATAATGGCTTCCAGTCTCTGCATCACTGCTTCTGCTATTAATTTTGGATATCGGTGAACCCATTGGAGTTCCTTTCATCTATTTGTATATCTTGCCGTTGAATTGGAAATATGTTGTCATACAAAGGTCGATGACTTCCATCAGACTTGAACATTTAAGTTTTGTGCGTTCTGAAAGGTCTTTGTCTTCAATGAGCAGGAGGGATATCGTTTCCTTGGCCAATTGGGGTTCGATGGATGCGTGTAGTACTGTAACATCGAAGGATATCATTAACTCATCGTTTTCTATGGTAATATTTCTGGTCTTTTCTAAGAATTCTGTTGGTGACTTGATAGAATGTCCACATGATTAGACGAGGTGTTTCCGTTTTCTCGAAAGTTCTCTTGATATGTTATATGCTGGAGACTATTGGTCATAGAGGGATATCAGGTTTGTGTAGTTTTGGTCTGCTGTAGAACCGAGGAAGGATAAGTCAATTCGATTCCATACGCCATTTGTCTTGATTTGTAATTTCTTCTGCTTTGAAGAGTTCGTTCAAGGTTTTATTGATCTGGTTGTCGAACTCCTGGATGATTTTGTTTTCAAGTGGTTGATATACATTTTCGTCTTTCAGTAATTCCTCTCCCTTGTTGATAGTCTTCTTTGTCCATGACTGCCGTAGTGCGTCCTTTCTCTGCTGGAAGTATAATGATGTCTTTCCTATTTTCCAGTCTTTTTAATATTTTCTGTTCTTGAGTGTTCATTTGAGCATGATGTCTCTTCTGCCTGGTTAGTGGTAAGATTGTTTCCCGTATTTCTTTCTGAGTGACCTCATTTAATCCTGATGTTTTAAGTGACGACTCTAATGACGCAAAGAATTCTGGTTTCGTGGCATCTCTTGTGATGTAATTCAATCCTTTCCGAAGAAGAAGTTTTTCCATTTTTGTAAGCGGTAGTTTTGATAAGTTGGCAACGCAGCCGTTTGTTTCTTCAGTTGTGGGTGCTTCTGAGATTTTGAGTAGCTTTTTCCTGAGGACTTTTCTTCGTTGTTCTTTGTATCGTCCGCTTGATTTTTCAGTTGCAGTCGTCAATGTTTTCAGGTGTTGCGTCGTGAGTATGCTTTCTAGTTTTCTGTTTTGATTGTTAGTCACTGATTGGTATTTCCGGATCCGTTGATGTGCATCCGTGATCATCAATTGTACTATTTGTCTTCCACTTTGTTCAGCTATTTTCCATCCCATTGGGCAGGTAATCGGTGGTCTATGTCTGACACTCTTCGGCAGAACATGCCTACGTAGTCACTCATGGAGAAAGAATAGTTGTCCTTTTGTGGAAGCCTGCCTTTTGGAGAAGCCTTCCCATCTTCGAACAACGTGAAGCGTGTCACGCTCGTATGATTTTGAAATACCGGAAAATATTTGTAGCTCAGGTGGATGGTCTTGGTTGTATTGTGTTTTCTGAACTGGGTTGTTTAATAGTGAAGCTTTCATCGCCTTGCTAGACGACTAGACAGGCATATACAGAATACAACGAACTGGCAAAGGTGATCATTTAATGTAGCTTCTGACAATCACTTGTTCCTACCCAGCCCAATAAGCACAATATCAGAGAATTGCTGGAAGCTTGGCATTCAGGTCAGTCTGCAATCAGTAGATGTATAGACATAAACCCAATCTATCTACCAATAAGAAAAATGATAAACGACAGAAAGGTCAGAGGTGAAGCAGAGGAACAGCCAACAGGAAAGTCTATACAGTCAATGATACAACAATCGAAGAAAACAATCAACCACAGACCACATCGTCAGAGCAAGCTACTAAATCACTCACGGAGAGATATTGACAACTTACTTCATACTGAAGTTAGTGCTGATGTCGTCTAGCAAGGCGATGAAAGCTTCATGATTAAACAACCCAGCTCAGAGATCACAATACAACCAAGACGTAAGTGCATCTTCCCCTTGTTTTGTGTACTGTGTTGTCGTACTTTTGGAAGCTGCAGTCATTGCATTTAAAATTGCGCTTATTTAAAAAAAACTAAACCGTTTGTTTTAGTATTTTCTTTAATTCTTTATGGTGGTGTAATTTAAGTGTGTAAACTCATGTACTGTTGGTTATCAGATCATCCATATTGGCACACAACTAATTGATCAGTTTGTTAGGACACTTTCACACAGTCTAAGCAGTGCATATTGATCTTCTTTACGACAGTGTAGCTGGCGATCGTTTAAACTGTGAAGAAAAACTGAAAAAATTTCACCCTTAAGTTCCTTTGAATGTAATCAATGCTTGACTTAAAGTACGCCAGAATTAAATCAGACATTAATTGTATTATCTATATGCAGTAGGCAAACTTATAAACCGGGAGTTGGTTTCATGAAGTGATTGATTTTCTCTGTGGTTAACATAATATGTGTAAACAAGATTTAAATAAATATGAACTTCGATTTGTGGATAAGACTCTCCTTGACTTGTATTCCTTTCATTAGGTAGCGTTTCGAGTATGAAATGGGCGTATATCACGATTTATTTTGGTTTGTTAACTAACAGTAATTTGATAATTATTTAATAATAATATCTTATAGCACATCTGTGGATTGTGGTCTCTGAAGTTAGAAGATACTGAGATATTTCATTTTTTGAGCACATGTGTATTCATAGCTTTACTGAAATGTGATGGAATCACTTTGTAAACAACGGCGAAACTAGCTGTCGGGTATTAAGTACGGATCGCAAGGTTGTGAGCTTCCAGGTGGCGTGGGCATATATTGCGCGAAACAAACTATCCCCTACTTGATGCATTATTTCAGCTAAAGCAGGATTGTGCTGCGAGAAGATCAACAACTATCGTGCTGAGACTTGATACTAGTCCATGAAGTCGTCGGCTGTTTGTTTGAGCCTACGGAAGACGTATTGATTGCCTGTCTGGGGTCATCCAGACTACAGGGTCAGTGGTATGAATTGAAGGCGATGACATCGATGCAGGTTTCATCTTCAAAATGTTGGACATTTATTTAAACGTTCATCTCTTTATTCAATCCCCTGAAATATATTTGCACACTAATAAAATATTCTCATGTTGCGGTAAAGTGTGATAAAATGAACTCTGATTGACGTTTTATGTTGATTTTCCTCGCTGTCATTTGTATTTCTATGGCCGATGATCACCTACTACTGAGTGCGAATCGAGTATCATGTTTGTTATTTTTCACAACAGGACACTGTTGTTCACGTACTCATAGTCGAGTAATATTTGTCTCTTCATGAAATTTACAATCCATCACTATAACCCGTCCCATTGAGGTATATTTGATGACTTTTATTAATCGGAAAGTTATAAGGGAATAGGAAAGCGAGGCAACGATGTCTCGTCTATCGTCGAAATGGTGGCGAGCTGTGTTGAACTGTTGAAGTTCCTTTTAGGTTGTTATTAAAGTCGTCGGTTGTATACCTTTTCGAGATTCAGCTGTAGAACACGGTTGTGTCGAGTGAATAGACGAGAAGTTTGTGGTTAGGAGTTGTAGTTGTTTGCCTCCAAAATATCTGATCATGTTGAAGCACTTTGTGGATGGTGATCACGTCTGTGGTTAGTACATTCATGTAGGGTAGGCAGGTACACAGGTACGTGGTGTACTTCTCTGGAGTCATTTTTTCACACTTTTCGTATAACTTTGTAAGGATGATGATCGGATTCAGTATTTTGTATGAAAGTGATGATGAGTTAATATTCATATAATTTGTGTGTTCATTACTTAGAACATTCTTGAGTCTTTTTGCATAATAACTTCAACAGAAAATAGTTAAGTATTTGGTTCCCTATCCTTTTATGACCAGTTTAATCTCTTGAAAACAAACGCGTCCCTAGTTTTGTGTAGTATCTCTTTGCTTGAAGTTGTTTTTTGACGTCAACATCCTTATGTTTAAACGTTTAATCTGGCTATTAGCTTAAGGGTACGATATTTACATTACTGGAAATGTTTTGTCATGTCGTATAATTTTTGAACAGTGGATACTACGAAGATAGTGCTGATGATGTCTAGAAAGACAATGAAAGCTTCAGGAATAAACCACCCAGCTCAAAGAACACAATCAAGATACATGGTGGTCCGAACTGTATTTGAAAAGGGAACAATGCGGTTAATCCGGTTTTTGAATTTTACTGATAGTTTACTACTTCCTACCAGGTTTTTCGCTACAGGTAACCATTAGGTCATGTGGTCATCACATAGTTACCATGTAATATTTTCAACGTATAGCACTTACACCAGTGATCATAACTGTTTTCCACTGAACTGAAACTGGGACTTACCAGGGATTTGCACGAAACCCTTAGAAACCTGCTTTTGTATTTCAAAGTACCTTGGAGATGCAAACAGCTTTACTCACTGTCCTATATACATATTTCTATGTTTTCATTGTTATTCAGACTATCTGAAACCTCTCAGATTAAGCTTCTGATCGTAATTCGCAATTTGCCAGTTTTCCTCCCTCTCTAACTCAGGTCAATTTGAATTGGGACGACATCTCTTGGTTGGACTTTTAGTGTCAGACGGAACGAACATTCTACACAACACTAAGTGGTTAATTTGACATAAAGACTTTGTTATTATTTTGGTCTTTTAGTTTATATGGTGGCCTTTCGGACCAGTTATCTGGAGGCTGCTAATTCCAGTCCTACCGTGACCCAGGTTTTATGTCAACTTTAATGTTCATTCATGGGTGTATATGTGGTTCTAAATGAACTGTGTTTGTTGCGGTCCTGCATAAGTCATTGTTATCTCTTTTCTCAGCAAGTAGTTGTTATGCCAATCGTGAGGTCGGAGTGTCGTTTTTCTAGAGAAAAGATTTATACACACATATTCACAGCACCTGTATTTTTCAATTATCAAAGGAACGTATTCATTATTAAAATAAACTCTTTATAATTTAATTACATGAATGCAATTTATTATTGAGCTAACTAACTAAATGTCTTGTTAATAGTTATAAGTAACCGCATACAATTGTGACTTGAAATTAGTTTTTTGCTTAATTATATCTCAACTATAATAAAAGTACGGTTGATTGTTTTACTGTCTCTTTTATAGGGTTATGCTTCTGGCTAATTTTGTACACAATAATACTTTTTACATCATTCTCAATTGGTGTCCTTCATATTTTCACGATAACTATCCAGATGCTCGGGTAAGGAATTACTGTTTTCGTTCGAAGTCAAGTTTTCAAATTACGTTTATTTATTTATTTTATGATTTTAGATTCTAACTATTATGAATTGGATTCTGTGCAGTTTCACAGAGTTTAAGTGCCGCAAATGTAATAGTAACTAATGTTTTTTATTCGTAATATCCACACATAAACTAATCTGTATATTATTTTATGTACATATAGGTGGAATTACCTATCGAATTGATTGTTTAGTGTAGTTGAATCAGAAACTTAATCTGCTAGATTCTATGTCTGTATACCCTACGTATATGATAATTTTGGCACTATCAAATTGAGCTCATATTATGACATGAGATGATAATATTTGTCAGCACACGGTTTCAACAACATGTGTTGTAGTAATATCATACAACCTAGGGTAGTCGCTCATTGTTTTACCTTTCGTTTAACTGGATTGGTTACAGGTCTAAATCCTTCTCCATCTTCTTAGGTTTAAACAATTAGATGGTATTGTTGCTTACTGTATGCTTCACTTATTTCAGATCAGATTCTAATGCACCGGTTATTTCCTGTTTACTTAGTCCTTATACTATTGAAATATCAGGGTTTGTAGTGGCTTGATATGGTAAAATTGTGAACCTCTGTTACACTAATTGGTTGTTTTAGAGCTGCGAATAAGCGTTTTCATACGAAAACAAAATACATTTACACTCTCAGAATTCCTTGGACATCTTTTTGCACAACGGTATATTCTGAATCCATTTATATTTTCATGACGTTTTCCTTTTTCCCATTATTATTCACAGTAGGTAATAGATAAAGCAGCTAAGATCATTCACTTCCACCTTTGTTGATGAATTTGCAAGTTTTTGGAAGACTGTTCATTTCTTTATTCTTTTTCGTCTTCATTGTATATTCAGTCGTTGTTATGGTAAAGATTCACAGCACACTCCAAATTCAGGTGACACTATAGAGCTAGCGGTTGTAGTATCCAGAAAATATCAAGTGCATGAGTGAATTATTTATGCATCTATCACTTGCATTCACTTCTTGACATCTTCTAAAGCTTGAATATTTGCACTAACCGTTATCTTCAGATTGTTTATTCTCTCATCCACCTTTGTATATTACTCTGAAGTGCAGTAACTTGAGCCGATTCGCCTGTGTGCGAGATTCTGTGTTAATGTTGTCAGTCAGTCAAATTATGAAATTCTGTAATCACTGACGGCACAGCATATAAAATCCATTCTTAGACTGTTTTTTTGTACTATACTAATTAAATCACTTATTCGATATCTTGTATGAAAATCTGTTGATATAATAGCTCATTATTATGAGAATCTGTACTGAGATGAAAACTCAGTTACATAGTAACAGCATACAATGCCGTTTAGCAACATTCTTGTTCACTACTATTCTGCTTTAATTATGTATAGTGACCTATCTATTAAGTGGAAAAGTTATTTTGATTATTATACTCAACATCAGTTTATTGATCGTTGAGTTATGCACATTTTATATGATTGGATGAGACATTACTTTTGTGACCACATATCAACTTGAAAACTATCTATAAATGCAATACCGAAATTCGGTTATAGTCTTGGAACTCATCTGATTTGTTTTTGAGGAATGAGTGGATTCCAAGACAGTTCCCACCTGGAGAATACCTGGGAACGCTGGATGGACAACTTAGTTCTGGTTCGGAATCCTCTCCAATGCGTATGCCTAGCTTTCTTGGGATCTAGCCTAGCCTTACCAATCTGTGATGAGAACCACTTTTAAATCTGTCTCATATTTTCATGATTTTTACCGACTCATTCGTGCTTTTGTGGACTTGAACATCTATTGTTTGATTTGGATGTCTTTTTGAGATCGTAATTTTGTTCCGGTGAATACACTTTCTTGTTCGCAATTAACCGTGAATATTAGAAACAATAGTGAATTCTTATATATAGAAATCAACTCATCATTGAACTGGGGTAGATTATATGCATGTTAGCATTCACTGAATAGTAGGATTTGAACTTCAAGTCCATACATTTCCATGAGTGATTGAGAACAAGAGAAAAATCTGTAGATGAGTTCAAAAATTACAGAGTCACGATTAGAAGCGCTTTCTATTTCTTCCATATCAGGAAAGTGGAGATTTTCTGAAAATATTTGACATCTATGAAATTTCTTATGGTAGATTTCGAAGCTATTTAGGGTGCTGTTGGTGTTGTACGGGCCACAGTAGTTCAGTGGTCTCCAAATCATTTTTAAAGGACACTACAATCTTAATAAGAATTCGGCATTTAAAGGTGAAGGCGAAATCTTCTCCCTGAATCAACTGTATACTGCTGGTATAAGGCTGTTTAGCTAACTTTTGCATGATTCTTTCTTACCTGACGATGTATTATATTTTCATATAAAGTTTACTAAACGAAATGACAATTGGTCTATATGGTGCATGGAAGCTACTTGCGAAGAGGTTTTTAAATCATACAATTTTAACTTATTTTGATATTTGTTTTAATAACAAATGATTAAGCTATCTTATCCTGATGATATGGATATTTAATGAAAACTTTTAACAAAATGCCTAAGATACGAAGGCAGTCAGTTTGGTGCGTCAGGTTATTCGTTCTCACCACAATCTTCATAGGGATTTTAGGAAAAAGGTGAACTGATGTGATAATCAGAAATGATGCTGTGGATTTCAGAAAGTGTTGAAAGAATATAAATTTGTTCATGAAAATGATAAGAAAGTGTTCAGTTTAGATGGTAGGGTGCAAACTGACTGTAAAGAATAACGAGAGAATACCGACCTGTTTCTTGTTTGATTTTTAGTGACTGATTTCAAATATTTATAAAGCACTATCCAAAACGTATTACACCCGTAGACAGCTGTAATCCTGATTGTATTTATCGAATAGTGGTTTGCTTTTCAGCTACACAAGTATGATTTTCTTCATTTTTCTCATACATCCATCTTTATCATTGCTTATCTGGTTCTAAAATTTACAAATAAGCTGTGATGACCGACTAATTTCTTCATGAAGTAATTTTATTTAAACGTCGCTACACAAACCTGTATTTTAACTGAGTGCAGGTGGGATAATTTGGTGAACAGAATTAGTAATCCTTGGTTTCGTATCGGAACTTATTTGGCAATCATCCCAGACATACAACTAAATGTATTCTAATGAATTCTCACTGTATATATATCTTTTGTTCTCGTTATTCATCTATTAAAGAATTCAATGGTGCTCAACTTATATTTTTCAGAGTTGGGTTTTCAATATGGTCCCCTGGTTTATTATTTTCCCATCCACCTTAGCTGCTGGAACATTAGCTGATCATTGGATTAAGCTGGTAATCATTAAGTTGTTTGTTTTTCGCTTAATTTTATTATACTTTAATATTGTCGTGTAACCGTATTATTTTTATTTGTACTGGTAAAGAGGGAAGGTTGGGCATAGGGCTAGCAACCCTACCCCGTAAAACAAATCTAACCGCTAAAGAAACTTCAAAGCACAAACAAAATATAAAAAATGAAAACAAACTTATTCCCCACTGGAATCGGAGAGGCGAAATGACGCCAGTTGGTGAAAGCCTTCAGGAAGCCAATTGGCCGATGTGTCTTCTCTCGATGAAAGCGAAAGTAAACGTGGGGACATGGAATGTCCGTACGATGTTTGAACCAGTAAGGCAGCCCAGATTGCAAAGGAGATGAGAAGGTATCACATCGAAGTGCTTGGGATTTGCGAAAGCAGATGGAATGGGAGTGGACTCTCCAAACTGTCAACTGGAGAATCAATAATCTACTCCGGTCACCCAGACGCCAACCACGAGCACACAGAGTTATGGAGTGGCTATCCTGATGTCCTCAAGAGCATCGAAGGCTCTCATGCAGTGGGAACCGATCTCCTCCAGGATCATGACAGCAAGATTCAACTCAAAGGAAGGAAGGTCTCAATTATACAATGCTACGCACCTAAAAATATTGCAGAGCAAGAGAAAAAGGGGAACTCTACAGACAACTTCAATCAACACTGGACAAGACACCGCCTCAGTTGGCGATATCAAAATTCTAATGGGTGGGGCGACATGAATGCCAAACTGGGAGGGGAGAACACAGGAAGAGAACTAACCATGGGTCAAGAAGCGCTAGGTGAGGTGATGAACGAGAATGGAGAATTGTTTGCAGAATTCTGTGCATCCAACGATTTGGTGATTGGAGGCAGTATGTTCAAGCACAAGGATATCCACAAAGCGACATGGATTTCACCAGACACCAGGACACACTAAAAATCAATCGACTTTATCTCAATCTCAAGAAAATGGAGACGCAGTCTACTTAACACAAGGTCAAGAAGAGGAGCAGATGTAGGTTCACACCACTCACTGTCTAGTGCAAGGAACCTTCAAAATCAAGTTAAAAGCCTTCAACGTAGCTGGTGTTAGACCACAGTTCAAGTACCACACTCGGAAACTGAAGGATGAAACTACAAAGGAGATCTTCATGGCAGCCATCAAGACAAAATGGGACATATTGAGGAACATCCCTGAATAAACCTGTGTGGAAGAACACTGGAAGTCTTTGAAAGCTATGTGGAAAGAAACCTGCACAGCGGTATTAGGAAGGAAGAAGAAAGAAGATAGAGAATGGATCTCGATGGACACATGGAAGCTTATGGAGGAGAGGGGGATGGTGAAGCAGCAGAGGAACCAGTGCACTGCAATGCATACCGGTTAAAATGTATAAAACACTGGACAAGGAAGTGAATAAGAGTGCACGGAAAGACAAAAGACGCTCCTACGAAACACTGGCAAGTGAAGCAGAACAGGCTGCAGGTAAGAGAGATCTGACAACATTGTATCAAATAACCAGGTTGCTATCTGGGAAGAGATCAATGCAGATGAAACCAGTAAAAATGAAGAAGGAAATTTAATTACGAAAGAAGAGGAACAGAGGAAACGATGGGCCGACCACTTCAAGAAGCTCTTGAATCGAACACCACCACCACCACCACCTGCACTTCGTCCAGAAATACCACCTGCAGCCCAGCCGCTGAATTACAAGTGAACATAAATCCCCCAACGAAAATGGAAGTCCTGAACGCCATTAAGCCACTGAAATGCGGGAAAGCAGCAGGACCAGATGGGATACCGCCAGAAGCACTGAGAACAGACACAGAGACAACAGCAGCGGATATGCTCACAACATTATTGCAGAAGGTGTGGAAGGAAGAGAAAGTACCTGCCAATCGATTGGAAGAAGGGTTACCTTGTCAAACTGCCGAAGAAAGGAGACCTGAGTGCTTGCAAGAACTGGTGCGGAATCACTCTGCTGTCCACCCAAAGCAAGCAAAATATTAAGCCGCATCATCCTGGAGAGGCTTAAAGATGCACTGGATTCAAAACTACGACCGGAACAGGCTGGCTGGCTGGCTGGATTCAGGAAGTACAAATCATGTGCGGACCAAATTGAAACGCTTCGCATCATCATAGAACAGAGCATAGAATGGCAGTCAACTACACACCTCAACTTTATCGACTTTGAGAAGGCCTTTGACAGCGTCGACAGAGAGGTAATTTGGAAACTGCTTCACTACTACGGAATACCGCAAACCTTTATCAGCCTCATTCAACAACTATATGAAGACGCCACATGCCAGCCAAGTAATTCACAATGGGAAGCTCAGTGATGCTTTTGAAGTGAAGACAGGAGTCAAACAATGTTGCCTACTATCACCCATGATATTCCTGATTCTGGTCGACTGGACTGGATCATGCAGCTGACAACTGTGGGGAGCGAGAAGAGGGGGATACGCTGGCTGGACTGCGGAAAAGAACCTAGAAGACTTGGATTTCGCCGATGACTTGTGCCTGATGTCACACAAACTTGAAGATGTACAGGCAAAAACTAACAAGTTGACAGAAGAGGCAGAGCAGCGAAGACGGGACTTCAGGTGAATATAGAGAAGACAGAAGTTATGAAGATACTGCACCAAAAACTCCAACAACAACAACAACAACAACAAACTCCAATCACCATCAACGGGAGAAACTAAAAGGAAGTAACCTCCTTCACCTATCTAAGCAGCACTGTTTCAACTACAGGCAGCGGTGGCACAGACGAGGACGTCAAAGTCAGAATCGGAAAAGCAAGATAGGCCTTCGTTCATTAGCCTCAAACCAGTGAGGAGATCTTCTGCACTCAGCATAAAACGTGAGCAAGATCCGGATTTTCAACACCAACTTCAGTCAAGTCACTGCTTCTGTATGGTTCAGAGACTTGGCGCATCACGAAAGGGATTTCCAATCAACTACAGACATTCATCAACAACTGCCTACGCTGGCTAGTTACTGAAGATCAGATGGATTGCCAGAAAGAATAAGCAACAAGGAGCTCTGGGGACGAACCAACCAAGAACCTATTACGCAACAAATATGCAGAAAGAAGTGGAGATGGATTGAGCATGCACTGAGAAGGCCGACTGAGGACATCACGCGTCAGGCCGGGTACTCGAGTGGAATCCCCATGGGAAGCGACGAGTTGGACGTCCCAGCTGAGGGTGACATGGAGGAGATCGTGCGAGGAGGAAATGAGAGCTTCTGGGCTGTCGTGGAGCCAGGTTCAAAAGATCTCAGAGAACAGAGGTCACTGGAGGCGTGCTACTGAAGCCCTATGTTCCTCTAGGAACCCAGGGGACTAATGATATTAAAATAATAATAATAACGGTATTATTTTAATTCGTACTGGTATTTGTGTAATATTAACTTAATTATGCTTTGTGCTATTAAAAAAAGGAAAAGAGAACATATCCTTTCTAAACAGTGCATAGTAAATTGAGAACATGTGTTCGCCTCTTCGTTTGTCTATATCATAGATTTTATCAATAGTCTTCACTTTGTTACTCAACGACGCTGTTTTGTTTTTACGTGTTTATTATTTTAAAGTAATTTCGCCTTCCAACATAAGTGTATAAATGTGATCTGGATTAATAAATTTCAGTTGTTTCTGCACATAACAAAAGTTATTTTGCTTCCCTACCAACCAGCAAGACACTAAAAAAAAGGCTAATATATTAGTCAAATGAGTCATCTAAGGCTGGCTTGAAACTTCACCCTAACAACTGGTGAGATAAACAAGCAAGTTTATCTACTTTACTTGAAAGCACCATCACAGACGGAAAATCGAAACCTGATTGGTTATTTCAGTGATTGCTAGAGTGACCTTTAAAGTCAGTTTCCTCTGATGACCGACGTGTCATTGTGATCTATTTTTTCATGAGAATGGTCATGGCTTGTTTGACTTAATGATAATATTTTTGGTTACCACTATTCGAATTAACATCACCGACCACTTCAACAAACATGAAATGTTGTTTCAAGGTTCTCATACTTTTGATATCATAGATCATGCCATCAGCAGATTTTATTCGCTGAAATAACTGCTTTACCGAATTTTATTTCATGTTAACTGGATTCACTTTCTCTATCTTCGCATGGATGGAACAAAATATGGCAGTTTACAAATTAAAATGAATTCTTGTAAAAAGCAAAAGCAACAAAATGACACAGCTAAACAGACAGACACTAGCAATGATCTCTACAAAAAACTTCGCTCTTCCGGTACTGTTACTCCAAGTTTGTACGCTCTGCCAAAATTCCACAAAGATATCATTCATCTCCGTTCAATACTGTACATGAAGGACTCTCCATACCACAAACATTGGCAAAAGAAACAGTTCTTGAAACGGTGTTTCCATTGCGTCCCAGTTAACTGAGTCAATCGAGGATGATAATCTGTTTCGAAGAAAAATGACTCCATTAGACATCGTGTCGCTGTCCACAAAAGTAGCGATAACAGAAACAATCTGTCTCTTTCGTAATTCCACTCAATCCGGGAATCTGGATGTAGGTGTGCGAACCAGACCACTATGTAAAAGAACTCCTAAGATTAACGTTTAACGTCCACTTGAGATTTAATAACGAAATTTACAGACAAGTAGGTGAAGTAGCCAGGAGATCGCCTGTTGGACCATTACTTGTTAACTGCTTCTTGGCTATCCTCGATGAAGGTGCTTTGCTCCCAACAATCGACCAACTTCATGTGTGTAAGAGATACATAGAAGATGCCTTCATTGTTTGTAGTGACAACCTGGACCTGACACAGCTGGTTGTAAATTTCAACGACAGACAGCCTTTAGTCGAATTTAGACTGGAGGCTGATGCCAACTGGGCACTTCATTTTCTCGACTTTGAACTCCAAAGGAGGTCTGATATTTCGATTCGAAGATCCATGTACTACGGGAGGCCCATGTGGAACGATCACTGACCGACTTTCGAAGCTGGATAGCTAGCTGGAGGTTGGAAGAGGAATCCTGTGTTCTCACTGTCATCAATAATAAGAAAGATGTGAACTGATGAAGAATTTGGAACTTTGTGAGGAATTCTGTTTAAGAGAATTGCTACCCATCCAGATTTGTGGAGGAAAAAGTGACATCGTTCTTCAACGTTTGTCAAAGTCCCTAGTCAGAACATTCTATGCCTCAAACCTTCGTGTTGTCAGCTCTTGTTAGCTGCTGATTCGTCAGTGCGACAAATACAAGTTGATGTATTGGGCTTTGTCGAAGTGTACACCTCGTAGACTTTGAACATGTGGCTCCTCTGTAAACCTGGTTCATAGTTTGACCTAATTATATCAAAGTAACCACAACTTGCAGCCTCCATTTGGTAACACTTTTATCAGTCCACATTCCTTGTTTTCAGTAACAGTAAAATTTCCCATGCCTTCCGAATAGGTTATCCACTCTCTTTGATTTATGAGTTAGCAAATGATTAAAAAGATTCATTTTGTTGGATTGAAGAATGAAACGATGAACGTGTGGTGGCTTAATCACTGTTGTAGTTAGAAAACCAACACAGTATGACAGATATTTTGGCATCAGTTTGTCGTATTCAATATCGGTTGAAGCATGTGTATTGAGGTGTCTATGAAACAGAGCTAGGAAGGTCACCAGTGAGTCAGAGGAGCTGAAACATGTACAGTAAACATAATCATTCAACATTCATACTCTGGATTTGATAAGGGAATTCATAAGAACGCATTAGGAAAGAAGTAGTAATAGTATTACGAAAAGTAACCGCAACTTAAATGGAAAGAAGTGTGAAGTCTCTTTTGTGTTACCATATGAAGAAAAAGTATTCGAATCTTGATATAGAATTCTTAACAGTTCTGGGATTAAGGTGACATTGAAACCTACACACCCACTTTGAGATTAACTTTGTATGTTTTAGTATCCTATTTGCCCAATTCAACGAAATAATTTCACCTTCCAAACGCCATACAATGACAATGAGATGAAGTACATTGTCGGAGCTGCGGATGAAGAGCAGTTAGGTTATGGAAGCATAAGAAATTAGCTAAGTTTAGCATGATAGACTCATCAAGTTAAGTAATGTGGAGGAGAATTGAGTCAGTGAGAGGGCTTCAAGTGTTTGACCAGCGTTGCCTTCGTAGTGTCACCACGTGAGTAATGCAGAAGTCAGGAGTAGAGTTTTAGGGGGTAGACGCAAGTCAGTTGACGAGGTTATGAACCTTCATCGATTGAGATGGTTGGGACACGTACTACGTATGCCTCGTCACAATATTCACAAAGTGGGTCCAGGCTGGAGAAAGGCCCGAGGTGGCCAGACTAAGAAATGGCATCAATGAATGAAGTCTCAGAATGTTGGTCTGAGCCATGTGGGGCAGCGAATCAGACTAGGTGGTTGGGTCCGTAGGACAAGAGGAACCAGTGGTTGGGGACTGTAGATGATATGGCTCAGAACCGATGTCAGTGGTGCAGATGTATACACACATTATCGTCATCTTAACGACGCTATACCGAATCTCACCACTTTGTCATTTCTCTTTTCTTTCTTTCGTACTTAATATTTCTTTTGACTGCATTCTCTTATCTTCATGCTTCACCTCACTACCTTTCTAGTTGATGTACTGATATGAGGTGTTGCAACTTTGGCCGTTACTCAGTAATGCCTGGTCCTATGTTGATGTTGATTGATTGATTGATTGATTGAATTCAGTCATTGCTATGCAGGCGATCGGACAAAACCATGTAATAGGGTTGAACAGAGTCATATTATTATTGAATACTGTAAGGTGCAGTGGTTGACTACTGAGTCGGTTTTCAGCTAATCGAAACCCAGCTTGTGCAATAGGAATTTTGGGAAGTTAGAACATAATTTTTGAAGGGACGAATTATGGGCTTCTTGAAACAATAAGAATTGTTCACCACGAATCCTACCAATGAAATTAAAGGATAAAAACATTAGAACTGTGCAAAGGGAGTTGAACTGCTGCAATTATATCATGGAATTACTGGACGTTTAACCGAATTCCTTCAGCCGGTGAAAAATCAGATCACTAATTACAGTACTCCTGACTCCTTCGACTTGGTTAACTTCATAAGAAATGTCAACCTGTGTGGTGAGCGTATCTTATCATTGAACGTCATATCGTTCTTCACTCACAGATGCCCATTTAATGGGAAAAATCTGCTTCCTATTTGACTATATTGAGATTGACGAGCTTAAAATTGGAATTGCTAATCATTATCTGAAGGAATTTCTCTTACGATGTACCTTTATTATGCAATTTAAATTCAATAGTGAACTTTATCAACAATCGGATGGAGTGACAGAGGGTTCACCGTTGCATCCTCTCCTATGTGATTTCTTCATGGCCAATCTGCAGAACAGTAAACTACGTCCCCTGATCGACTAGTTTCATCCACATAAGAGATAAATGGATGACACTTCCATCATCTGTGAGGAGGATAGTAACCTTGAAGGAATACAATGAAAGTTCATTGATTGTCATGAGTCAAGTGAATTTACCACGGGAACTGAAAATCACTAAGAATTCCACCTTCTGAAGGTTCTATTGAAAAGAAGACATCATAGTTGCCTAAGAAGATTGATTTACAGAGAACGAAGGTGGAATGGTCATTACATTCCTTTTGCAAAGCTGGGTTCCACTAGTCAGGAAAAGAAATCTAGTTCATTCATTATCCACACAAATTAGAAGAATATATGCTGATGATACAGTAGACGAGTATCTGGAAGTACTTCGAAGAGTGTTAGTGGAGAATGGCCTAGCCTTCAAGATTCACTAAGAGGAACATGATGCCTAAGAATTTCAAAGAAGAAGCCCCTACAGTTCCTTAGATGACACTATTTATGAATATTGGATTCGAGGGAGATACACTAACAGAGCTACTGAAGAAGACCTTATTTTCCGCTCAGTTTAGAATTGTTTTCTGCAGTGGACAACTGACTCGAGTGTGAGGAGAGGGTAAACCACCACTTTGCACCACCTTCATATTTGTTTACCTGTTGACCTGCTGTTGTGGAGCTGGTTACACAGGCCACATAAGACGTGTTCCATCCAAACCCATCTCCGAACACTGTCCTGCATGGCTGTCTAAAGGACAGTGTAAAGCCGTCAACAGCTCGATTCTTAAGCATTTGATTATCTCTGACCACTGTGCTCTACGAGAGTCTTCTTTCAAAGTCATTTATAAAGTGAAGGCACACATTTCGGAGTGAGTGAGTATTCGCCACCTGAACACAATGGGAGCTGTGGAATTTCAACATTACAAGCTTGATCGTTGTGTTCAGGAAAGATTTATTCAGTTTTTCTAGTTTTACCTTCTTCACAGTTTGCATATTTGAGGCAGCAGACTTCGTTGAGTATTTTCGAACTGTGTTCATGTTTCGTCTTACTTTTTCTCTTGGTGGTGTAGCAAGTTATCCTTACTCTACGTTCATAGTTTATGCAGCTCTCAGTATCATCTGGATCATGAGTTGCGTGATTTCAATGCATCAAGGACGTGCGTGTAGACGTTTGGTCACTGAGAATGTTTCAGTAAGACATTTACCTTCTGAGTCTGTCTTCAGGTTATCATTCCATATCTCTTGCTACTTGACTTCAGTTAAAGCGAAAATATTGTACTTTTTCGTTATGCGGTATAAGTATTTCATTCAAAGTTACTACTCGTTTGTTTTTTTCTTTTCTACTTTAGGTGTGTCCGTGACTTTTGTGCGAAAGATAATTACTGTGAGTTTCCAATCTTTATCACATACTTAATTATCACTTTTAAGTAAGACAGTATTGTGTTGTTAGTTTTAATAATTCTTTGACTCCGGCTTCGCGTTTCCGTAGTGAACATAATCTCCTTTTGAATTACTCGAAGTAATCAGAAATTAGGGTGAAATTACTTATTTTAGTGTGTGTGTAGTGTTGATTGTAAGACGACCAGGGTTTTTATGAAGCTGAGGATAGCCACTTCAGGATGTGAGTCGTCATCTATAAACCCTTTGATGGGTTTTCTCGGTCACTTGGGTAAATTTTTGTTGGGTTTGAGTTAGCTACAACTCAGAATCGGTGACAGTAGCGCAGATGCATTATCTTACTGTGCTATCTCTTACTATTTTTTGTATAGCTTCCTGTAACTTCTAACTGCACTATTTCCATTTTATGTCTTCTATCGTGTTAACTTCTGCCTTGGTGTGCTAAAATGTAGGGTTGTAGTGCACTTTTGTTTGAAGTTATAGCTCAAGGGATAATTGAATGTTTAACTGAATAAATTTTGTTCCCCATCATGCTAATGGTATCTCGGTAACTGGTGTCAAAGCATTAAAAACATGCATCTTTGGTTTTTTATGGTTGTGGTGAAGTCATGACAGACCTGTCGCTTTGCACTGACTACGTCCCTCTTTACTGGTTGCTGACCGAGCATTTGTATAGATTAAGATTATACTTAATTGGCTACTATGTGTAGCATAATAAGAGAGCTAGGAGGGGAGAAGGGCTCACGGCCTTTGAAAGTAGAGAGCTTATGGGTCAAGTGTTTGAAAAATAGTACAACACATCATTGTTAACAAAAATTGCATTTTTTAAAAGAGGTTATTATCGCTTTTTCAACTGTCCTCATTGTGGATGTGAAAATCGATCTGTTACTCCAGCCTCTGGAGTTCAAGATAAAGGACGACGTTTGATAGTTACAGTTACGAACATGAAAGATCTAAACATACGTCTTGTTCGACAGTAAATATTCCACATTTCCTTTTTCCGATTGAGGTTAGTTTCACTCATAACCAAAGGTTCACACACCGCTGCACCTACTGAAGTTTGGACAGCCAGGTGATAATGTCATTAGCCCTCACACAACAGGTGTAGCTCGAACGGGCACAAGATTGATGATTGGGGCAAGGTTTTTCTTGTGCCTTTTTATTAGACTGAAATAACTCCCCTAATTTGTGCAGACTGTTAACTAGCAGTTCGAGTTATAATTTCTTTTAGTTGAACATCAGTTACGCAGCAATTGTGGATTCTTTTGATTTGCTGTCTCAAAATATGATGGCTTGAACTATTAAACTCTTGCACTGGACTATATAAATTTGACCTGTTCATCATTTAACATTTTTCGTGAGAGATCAATGTTTCTTGAAGGACTGAAGCATTTTTCTATGTGTGAGCTGTTTGCACTTGGAGGTTAAAAACAGAGATCACAGTCATAGGAAACACACTGAAGCGTACTGCGTAATTTAGTTTCTGATCAAACTAGAGGCATTATCACTGAAGATCTCCAAAAGGTTTGACGAGAAAGTGTTTGAGCAAATTTCTTAGTATAGCAGTTTTCTGTAGTCTATTTTTTCAGTAATCCCTGTTCATACAGTCGGTATATGAATTACTTAGTCATTACTTCGTTTATTTGACAATTTTAAATTTCGTAATAGTTTTATATTTGCAATAAACGAATCTCTGTCTATGGAACCTGTCTTGCGTTGCGTATCAAAAGTAGGCAGAAAGAATGGTTGCATCAAAGCATGAAAGTAGTTTTTAAAGGAAACTGGAGAATACATTTTAGGGAAGAAAACATATTTTTATTTTACTGTTTTCAAGTCTATTAGTTTCAGTGTTTACTGTGTAATCGAAAAGCAGGAAATGATTAGTACCATAAAAATAATTAATTATTATCAAGAATTGAATTCAAGCCTATTTAAGAAACCCCCACTCATAAATTCATTAACTACTTGCTTCCATAATCTAGGCGAATGTATTTGAGGCTAAGAAAATTTGTGCTAGTTTTCACCGTCATAACGTATAAGTGTTAATTAGGTAGCTAGAAACGATTTTATCTCAGTCTTGGTTTAGACTTCTCATTATTGTGTAGCATCCTAGGTTTCATCTTCACTTAACTGTTAGGTCTACTAGTCTTGTGTCCTGGAACATCAATTATCTCCTACTTGTCTTGTTACAGTGAATATTGCTCATTAACCAAACTAAAAATCAGTTGAAATTTAGTGATGGTAAGTCATAATTACTATGTTGGTCTCTTTTGATTAATGGTAGTCAAATACCTTGACAACTCCCCTACTTAAAGTTTTTTTAGATCGGGATATAGAGACCTCGGTTGATCATGCTTGTAAAGCACCAGTCAGTTAAAATACCACGGAACACAGAATGTCCTAAATGAGACTAACTACTGATCTGAATTCGATTACACTGGAGCTGTGACTGTGTGGTTTAGGGAGACTACTATCAACAGTGAGTCACAGATTCAAACCTCGCTTCAACTACGAGGTTTGGGCAGCCAGATAGTATTACTAACCCTCGCATAATGTTTGACCCATTGCCTGCTGCATGGATGTGCACATGGTTGCTGGGTGTGTCTTTTTTACACTATTTATTGGGGAATATGGAACTTTTGTTGTATATACATAAGCAGTGGCAAACATGGCTTACAATTATTCACTATAATTTCTCATTGGTTTAATGTATTTGGGTAAACCAATCAGCTTAAGTTAGCTTAAATGATTTTACCTTTCAGTGTCACCTAAATAAACCGCTGTTCGGAATATTCATATGAGGTTGGATAAAACTATACACTAGATTATGTGATTTTAATTTTGTCTTTCCTAGTCGTCAATGCTTAAAAAAGTTGATCTGTTTAACTTTATAGTATATTGTTGTTAAAAAAAAAATTTAGTTAAGCAACTGAGACATGCTTCTGTTGCAACATCGGTTTCAACCATCAGCTTCTACTTAATTATGAGTAATAGTTGATATGTGCATATTTTTTTGCATATTTTCCATCTTTTACAGACAGTTGTCCTCTTGGGATCATCTTTGTTTTTGTTTATTTTGTCTTCACTGGACAACTATTATGGATCGTTGGTGTGTATGGCTTTTGCATTAGCTTGCTTAGGTTTTCACTGCAGTGGTGTTCTCTTGAATCCTCAGGATATGGCTCCAAATCATGGTGGTCAGTTATACGGTAGGTTTCTTTTTACAATAAAGTGACCAGATGCATATTTCAAAACTAGTACACATGATTATAATTTCTACTTATTTTAACAATATCTGCACTCAAAAATAGGTTTCTCAACTAGCTCGAATACGGAAAGCTTGTTTAACATACCCCAACTTGCGTCATCTGTGGTGCCAACTGGCGAGATATGCCACTACCTGTTAAAGGACGAGTATTTTGCCCTGCTGTCTGTTCTTTCCTACAGTCGATGAAGTAACTGATTGTTGATCTGACCTGTGTTGGGAGATGTAGACCACCTGGCTGGGGTCCCTAAGACGATAAGAATCAGGGAATAAGGACTCTTGGCGACATGGCTGGAAACTGGTCACTTGTTCCCTTCTAAAGCTTTGATATTTGCATAAGCCTTTATCTTCAAATTTTCGATTCTCTCACACAACTATGTTTTACTTTGATATCACTCTTTTTCTGTCCACTTGTTCTTTGTAAACAACTGTGAAGTATGGCAGCGTGAACGGATGCAGTTGTGTGTGAGGTCCTACGTTAACGTTTTCCATTTGCTGTTTTCTCTCTTTCCTGAAGGCAAATTTTACCCTCAGTAAAATGCTGCTTGCACCAATGCATTTGACCTATGTATAACAATCCATTTCCTATTAGTGCAAGACAAACGATAATACTGTCTTAATTCTAACATTTATATTTACTGTTATTCTCAACCTTACCTATTTGAAACTGTATCAATGATATACACTCTGAAATTTAATTGACATACCTAATTAAGATGTAGGTTTTCGAATATTGAACTGTTGGCAAGAGTTGATAAAGGTTCTAAACCTATATTTCATATTTGTGAGAATTAATCAACGAAAGTTGTATGCAATCAAATTATCTTCAGAAGTTCTCTCTTGTGTCGCTCAGCGAGAGAATTACAAACTTTACCACTGTACCACCTCACCCTGCACTCAGCTTCAGGAATAGTATGAGTTTGTTGAGACATCTCGTTGTTGATCATCAGTAAACTTTTAACTGACGTTTCATAACCTCCAGTCGACTACCTCTAAATATGTGTCCTCAGATTGCCATAACCAGCTTGTTGGTCAAATAGTTGATATTTGATCCCTTTTTCATGAAACTAGAGTTTACTGTAATTTCAGTTAACCTTCTCAGACTCGTTCTTAAACATTGTATGTATTATTATGGTACCTGTTATTTCTCCACCTAGACGTTGTTTGAACTATATTATAATTCTACCTATTCACACCTAACATTCACCTTTGACGTGATTAGTCTCGCATAGACTTGTCATGTCTCGTGTGCTCAATTGACCCACTTGGTGACTCAAGCATTTTATCCCTCCCAAACTCGTATGCCAGAATACAAAGTCTTGCACTTTTGATACTCATGGTTTAAGCAATCTGAATCATGTAATGATGCAACTGAATCTCCTGTCCACAACACACTAAAATTCATAAAAATGAAAAAAACATCAGATTTCATGCACGAAAAATTAAATTATTATTATTATTAGTCCCTTGCGTTCCTAATGGAACATGCAATTTAAATTCAATAGTGAACTTTATCAACAATCGGATGGAGTGACAGAGGGTTCACCGTTGCATCCTCTCCTATGTGATTTCTTCATGGCCAATCTGCAGAACAGTAAACTACGTCCCCTGATCGACTAGTTTCATCCACATAAGAGATAAATGGATGGCACTTCCATCATCTGTGAGGAGGATAGTAACCTTGAAGGAATACAATGAAAGTTCATTGATTGTCATGAGTCAAGTGAATTTACCACGGGAACTGAAAATCACTAAGAATTCCACCTTCTGAAGGTTCTATTGAAAAGAAGACATCATAGTTGCCTAAGAAGATTGATTTACAGAGAACGAAGGTGGAATGGTCATTACATTCCTTTTGCAAAGCTGGGTTCCACTAGTCAGGTTCCTAATGGAACATAGGGCTTCACTAGCACGTCTCCAGTGAACTCTGTTCTCTGAAATCGTTTGAACCTGGCTCCACGACGGCCCAGAAGCTCTCATTTCCTCCTTGCACGATCTCCTCCATGTCACCCTCAGCTGGGACATCCAACTCGTCGCTTTCCATGGGGATTTCACTCGAGGGCCTGACGCGTGATATCCCCAGTCGGCCTTCTCAGTGTATGCTCAATCCATCTCCACTTCCTTCTGCATACTTGTTGGGTGATAGGTTCTTGGTTGGTTCGTTCCCAGAGCTCCTTGTTGCTTATTCTTTCTGGCAATCCATCTGATCTTCAGTAACTAGCCAGCGTAGGCAGTTGTTGATGAATGTCTGTAGTTGATTGGGAATCCCTTTCGTGACGCGCCAAGTCTCTAAATCATACAGAAGCAGTGACTTGACTGAAGTTGGTGTTGAAAATCCGGATCTTGCTCACGTTTTATGCTGAGTGCAGAAGATCTCCTCACTGGTTTGAGGCTAATGAACGAAGGCCTGTCTTGTTTTTCCGATTCTGACTTTGACATCCTCGTCTGTGTCCGTGCCACCTGTAGTTGAAACAGTGCTGCTTAGATAGGTGAAGGAGGTTACTTCCTTTTAGTTTCTCCCGTTGATGGTGATTGGAGTTTGTTGTTGTTGTTGTTGTTGTTGGAGTTTTTGGTGCGGTATCTTCATCACTTCTGTCTTCTCTATGTTCACCTGAAGTCCCGTCTTCCTCCTCTGTCCTGCCTCTTCTGTCAACTTGTTAGTTTTCGCCTGTAGATCTTCAAGTTTGTGTGACATCAGGCACAAGTCATCACTGGCGAAATCCAAGTCTTCTGGGTTCTTTTCCGCAGTCCAGCCAGCGTATCCCCCTCTTCTCGCTCCCCACAGTTGTCAGCTGCATGATCCAGTCCAGTCGACCAGAATCAGGAATATCATGGGGGATAGTAGGCAACATTGTTTGACTCCTGTCTTCACTTCAAAAGCATCACTGAGCTGAGCTTCCCATTGTGAATTACTTGGCTGGCATGTGGAGTCTTCATATAGTTGCTGAATGAGGTTTGCGGTATTCCGTAGTAGTGAAGCAGTTTCCAAATTACCTCTCTGTCGACGCTGTCAAAGGCCTTCTCAAAGTCGATAAAGTTGAGGTGTGTAGTTGACTGCCATTCTATGCTCTGTTCTATGATGATGCGAAGCGTTTCAATTTGGTCCGCACATGATTTGTACTTCCTGAATCCAGCCAGCCAGCCTGTTCCGGTCGTAGTTTTGAATCCAGCGCATCCTTTAGCCTCTCCAAGATGATGCGGCTTAATATTTTGCTTGCTTTGGGTGGGCAGGAGAGTGATTCCAGGCCAGTTCTTGCAAACACTGAGGTCTCCCTTCTTCGGGAGTTTGACAAGGTAACCCTTCTTCCAATCGATTGGCAGGTACTTTCTCTTCCTTCCACACCTTCTGCAATAGTGGTGTGAGCATGTCCGCTGCTGTTGTCTCTGTGTCTGTTCTCAGTGCTTCTGGCTGGATCCCATCTGGTCCTGCTGCTTTCCCGCATTTCAGTGGCTTAATGGCGTTCAAGACTTCCATTTTTGCTTTAGGATTTATGTTCACTTGTAGTTGTGTGGCTTTAGGTGGTATTTTTGGACGAAGTGCAGGTGGTGGTGGTGGTGGTGGTGGTCGATTCAAGAGCCTCTTGAAGTGGTCGGCCTATTGTTTCTTTTGCTTCTCTACTTTCGTAATTAAATTTCCGTCATCCTCTTTTATTGGTTTCGTCTGCATTGATCTCTTCCCAGATAGCAACCTGGTTATTTGATACAATGTTGTCAGATCTCTCTTACCTGCAGCCTGTTCTGCTTCACTTGCCAGTGTTTCGTAGGAGCGTCTTTTGTCTTTGCGTGCACTCTTATTCACTTCTTTGTCCAGTGTTTTATACATTTTAACCGGTATACATTGCAGTGCACTGGTTCCTCTGCTGCTTCACCATCCCCCTCTCCTCCATAAGCTTCCATGTGTCCATCGAGATCCATTCTCTATCTTCTTTCTTCTTCCTTCCTAATACGGCTGTGCAGGTTTCTTTCCACATAGCTTTCAAAGACTTCCAGTGTTCTTCCACACAGATTTCTTCAGGGATGTTCCTCGACATCTCCGATTTTGTCTTGATGGCTGCCATGAAGATCTCCTTTGTAGTTTCATCCTTCAGTTTCCGAGTGTTGTACTTGAACTGTGGTCTAACACCAACTTCCTTGAAGGCTTTTAACTTGATTTTGAAGGTTCCTTGCACTAGACAGTGGGTGGTGTGAACCTACATCTGCTCCTCTTCTTGACCTTGTGTCAAGCAGACTGCATCTCCGCTTTCTTGAGATTGAGATAAAGTCGACTTGATTTTTAGTGTGTCCATCTGGTGTCTGGTGAAATCCATGTCGCTTTATGGATATCCTTGTGCTTGAACATACTGCCTCCAATCACCAAATCGTTGAATGCACAGAATTCTGCAAACAATTCTCCATTCTCGTTCATCACCTCACCTAGCGCTTCTTGACCCATGGTTAGTTCTCTTCCTGTGTTCTCCCCTCCCAGTTTGGCATTCATGTCGCCCCACCCATTAGAATTTTGATATCGCCAACTGAGGCGGTGTCTTGTCCAGTGTTGATTGAAGTTGTCTGTAGAATTCCTCCTTTTTCTCTTGCTCTGCAATATTTTTAGGTGCGTAGCATTGTATAATTGAGACCTTCCTTCCTTTGAGTTGAATCTTGCTGTCATGATCCTGATCCTGCAGGAGGAGATTGATTCCCACTGCATGAGAGCCTTCGATGCTGTTGGGGACATCATGATAGCCACTCGATAACTCAGTGTGCTCGTGGTTGTTGTCTGGGTGACCGGAGTAGATTACTGATTCTCCAGCTGACAGTTTGGAGAGTCATCTCCCATTCCATCTGCTTCCGCAAATTCCAAGCGCCTCAACGTGATACCTTCTCATCTCGTTTGCAACCTGGGCTGCCTTGCTGGATTCAAACGTGGCGCGGACATTCCATGTCCCCATGTTTACTTTTGCCTTCATCGAGGGAGAGAAGACAGATCGGCTAATTGGCTTCCCGAAGGCTTTCACCAACTGGCGTCATTTCGCCTCTTCGATTCCAGCGAGGAATAGGCTTGTTATTATTTTTTATATTTTGTTTGTGCTTTGAAGTTTGTTTAGCGGTTATATTTGTTTTCCGGGGTAGGGTTGCTGGTCGTGTGCCCAACCTTCCCTGTTTATCGGGGCTTAGGACCGGCTAGTAACTAGTGTACTAGTTAATCAGGCGAGGTTGCACGAATATTTAAATGATACACAATAATTAATTTCATTCAACAAGCAATTGTTTCAGAACATTAGTCATGCAACAATGGTTTAGGGGTCAATCAACACCTCTTGAGCTGAGCTTTACAGTAATTTTATCAAATGCATCATAAGTGTAATACCCTTTAAAATGAATAAGATAGTGCGGTCTGTAATATTTGTCTGAGCTTCACGTTTTGCATTTTTCTGTCAACATAACACTCTAAATTTCTAAAATGTTCTTTTCCATTTGACTTTTATAATAGGAATAATGGCTACTGTGGGTACATTTCCAGGATTTGCGGGTGTTTATATGGTTGGTTATTTATTAGAAACTACAAATCAATGGTCAGTTATATTTACGCTCACTGGTGTCATCAGTATATTTGGTTGGATAGGATACATTTTATATGGTTCATCGGAAGTTCTTTTGTGAGTGGACATTTTCTCTGTGATTTATGTACCTGTAAGACAAACTGTTGACTTGTGGAAAACGTGTATCACATAAATCTGTAATGACGAAAATGCCTTAAAAGCACAAGCATCAGGATAGGAGGAGATGAATATTCTGATCGTCAATGCAAGTTACCATCTTTTCAGTTTGTCTTTATCGATCGTTTAACAGGCGATAACCAAAAAGTTGTGATAACCTTCCTAGCTTTGTTAATGAATTTCACAAAGGTGGATGAATATATCTCTGTATTTCTCATTTTTGTAAGTTAACTTTTATTTATCTTGAACCCTCGTAAAGTGATAGTTGTTTGTACAGATTTATTAAAGAGCTTCAGGGAAACTTTATTTTGATTTTATATTTTTCATTTTATTTTAGTCGTACATACGTTGTTCATTTCAACTAGCCTTTCCCTCCCCCCCATTTTCTGTAACTTTTGTTAGTTTTTAACCACTGCAGTTTGTATTTGCTTCTCTGGTGTTAGTTGTAAAATGTTTATTTACTGATCTTGATTATGGTGTTTTTATTCTTACCCTATAGAGTATTCAAGAAAATGATGTAATAATGCATTTATTATTGCGCGTTTTGAAATAATAGGATTGATCTAGTAAATGTGATTTGAGCTGGATGGATTACTTGCAAATTCGTTATTATCGTATCAGACATCTTTCTCAATTTAAAGTTGAGATCAAAACATCTTACCTTACCAAAAAAGCAACATACCCCAAACAGCATACATATCTTAACAACTCCTTCAATTTACTAATTTATGTCTATGTCTGTTGATCACCAGTTCCTTTCAATTCTCAATTCATATCGTCTCTTGGCTTTCCATTATTCACTTTTTAACAGTTGAATTTATGTACATAGTTATTTCTTTATGTCTTAGTATCGAGGATGATATATCTAATCAATCGGTAATTTAACAATGTTCATCTAGGTGAATGGAACACGATGAAAACTTTGTTAGGCATAGATAAGCAGGTTTTTTTTACTCATGACAGGTGTCTTTCTGCACGGAGAATTATTTTACTGAATTTCTGAGTTGTATTAACTCTTAGAAATGTTAACCATAGCTTATAAACATCGGAGTTATGACATCGAGGAGTGAATTCTTCCTTAGTTATTTCATAGTTTTAATCACCTGGCTGACTGACAAAATCAACGTGGAACCTCGCACTCAAGTGCATTGGTTGAAACTACCACACTTTATAGTAGTTTACAATGAATGGGTTGATAGAAAAAGGGTGATATTAAAGTAGACAAAGGTGTGTGAGAGAATAAACAATCTGGAGGTAACAGTTAGTGCAAATATTCCAGCTTTAGGTGTCGAGTGAATACATATGTGCCATTGTTAGCGATTTTCAGTCATGTCATGTCACCAAACGTTCTCAACCACTGATTTCTTTCATCTCAGGGACTCCAACCTGGCAGTCTTCATCTTTCCACATGGCTCATACCAACATTAAGAGGCTTGTTTAACATACTCCTTGGTGAGGATTGTCTGCAAACATGCACCCACAACCACAGTTTATTTTCGAATGAATTTATCATGCAGTACCATGATGTGAATGATTATGGAATTACTTGCTGTTTGGTTTAGCTTGGATGTGTAGTAAATGGGATAAGTATTTGAATGCAGAACTGGATTATGTGGTCATAAAATTAACAGAAGCAACAAACGTATTTCTTATTGTATTCCTAAAAATTCTTGTCAGACAATAACCTCGTTCAGGCTGTGTAAAAAAATGTAAACAATCAACCAACGGAAAAAGAGAATACACATGTCGATTTTGGCGTTCGAACCCAGCAAATTCTGAAATTCGATATTGTAAACTTTTGCAAATTAAGGCTAGTATTCTCATCTGCATTTATTGAATGAAACCGAAACACCACCTTTTCTCCGAAATCCAATGGGAGCCGGAGTAGAATTGCTTTGGAAAAAAACTCAGGGTAGTCAGACCGGGACGTGGGCCTAGTCCTCCAAGTCTCCGACTGTTGATCTTAGCCGTGTAGACTGTCTGGTTGGGGTCCTTAAACCATAAGAATCAATGATTGCAGACTCTTGGTGACGTGATTGAAAATTGGTCACATTGGTGCGAACGTATTCCCTCCTCGACGCCTTCCAAAGCTTGATTGTTTTGACTAACCTTTATTTTTAAATTCGACATGAATATCAACATAGGACCAGGCATTAGCGCGTAACGGTTCGAGTTGCAACAGCTCATATCAGTACATAAATAAAAAACGTAGTTAAGTGAAAGATGAAGATAAGAAAATTTAGTCAAAAGAAATATTAAGTACAAGAAGAAAGACAAGAGGAATGACAAAAAGGTGAGAGTCGGTATAGTGTTAAGAGTCTCCAGCCACTGGTTCCTCTTGTCCCATGGACCCCAACCACCTAGTCTGCATCGCCTCCCCACATGGCTCAAACTACCAGTCAAAGACTTCATTCATTGATGCCATGTCTTAGTCTGGCCACCCGGGCGTTTTCCCAGCCTGGACCTACTTTGGTGAACATTGTGTGACGAGGCGATCGGCGACTAGTAATACGTAATACGTGTCCTAACCATCTCAATCGATGAAGGTTCATAACCTCGTCAACTGAAATACCTCTACTGCTTAAAACTCTACACCTGACTTCCACATTACTCACGTTGTGACACCATGAAATACGGCCTATACTAGGAAGGCGACGGTGGTCAAACACCTGAAGCCAGCCTTCTCATGTCTTCCACCTTCAATGTCCATGTTTCAGAGCCATGCAGTAGAACAGACCTGACTGCTATGCAGTGCACGCGACCCTTAATAGATAATCGGATATTACGGTGGCACCATAGGTCGTGTAAATTGGCAAAAGCTAGCCGAGCGTTTTGTATCTGTGCAGAGATTTCATTGGTCACTGAGCCACCTCGGCTGATCCTACTTCGCAAGTAAGTGAAGTGGTCAACACACTCAACCACTTCGCTGTCTATTGTTTTGCGTGGCAGCGTTGAAAACCAATCGCCATTTGGGTAGTGAGAACCGTATCCTAAACATTCCCAAATTGTCACGCAAAGTGTTCAGAACACTCTGCGTGTTGTCAGGGTCTTCACCTGACAGGACTATGTCATCTGCATATTCTAGGTCTAACGGAAGTTCTCCTGTGTTTAGGTCAACGTCTGTGTAATTAGGTGACGAGACGGGGACCTCCATAAGAATATCCATGATAGAAGTGAATGAGAATGGAGAGGGTGGGCACCCTTGACGGACACCACTCGATGAGCATAACACCCTGGACACCTCATCGTAAGCTGTAACACTCCCACAAGTGTTCAAGTGGAGAGTCTTCAATAATGTGATGTACTTACTCGACACGCTTTTCAGTGAGTGACATTGCCATAGGACTTCTCGATCAACGGAGTCGAATGCCGTCGCCTTCAGGTCGATAAATACAACCATTGTTGGGCGTCGGTAAGCTTGTCTGTGTTCTAGAACCTGGAACAGTGTGAATATTTAGTGGATAAACTCATGGCCAGGTCTAAAGTCTGCCTGGTTTTCTCGGGCTTACTGTTCCAGGCTCCAGTCAGACATCGATGAATCATAGGACCTAGGATCTCGGACGCTGTATTCGTCAGGTTGATTTCCCTGTGGTTATCACAAGAGGACTTCTCGCCTTTCTTGAAGACTGGGATAATCAGTGATTCAGACAAGTCAGAGGGGATCGTGTTTGGTTCCCATATGCTGGTTAACACTTCCGTTAACCTAACTAAGAGCACCTTACCACCATCCTTGTATACCTCTGTAGTTGGTGACTCTGGTCCTGCCGTCCTTTCTCGCTTCAGGTTACCTACAGCTTTCTCCACTTCTGCAAGTGTTGGGGGGCCTGTCTCTATGTCCCATTCAGGATCCGACTGGATAGCAGGCAACGTAATGGTGGCTGGGGATCAGTCAAATTGTTCCTCGAAGTGTTCTGCCCATCGTTCCAATTGCCTCCCCTGCGAGTGAATCGCAGATCCGTCCTTCTCTGCTATAGCCTCACTAACTGTTGTTGATCTTTTCTCCCCAGTCTCCTTAATATGTCTAAATAACTGTCTACTGTTACCGATCGCGGCTGCCATTTCCATCTCTTTAGCCTTCGCCGTCCACCACTGTTCGCGATCGCTGAGTAGATTTTTTCACAATATACTTTTTGTTGCGCTTGCTCTTCATTGTACTCAGAGCCTGCAGGAATGCGTTCACGTGCATCCATTAGTTTGGAAGAAACGGCCGATATCCACCGGCTCTTTCTAGCCACCTTTCGGAGTCGGCCACGCTTTTCAGCGCTGCTTTCACAGCAGACTGGAGATGACACTAAGCTTCTACTGGATGAGTTATAGTCTTCTGTTCCGATAACGGCGTAGCCAACTTCTCACTGAACACGGCTTTGGTGTTTTCGTTGTCCAACAGCACTCGTAGTGGTTTTGTTGCCAAATGTTTCCTATGTCCATTGAGACGCAGGCATGTACACGCTCGGACCAACACATGATCGCTGTTCGAATACGTAGACCAGAAGGAATGGCAGTCTTCCACCGATCCTGTGCAGCGGTGGCTGATAGCAATGTGGTCTGTCGGTGTCGATCGCTGGGTGGAGCTCGGTGGGCGCCACGTCAGACAGCGTCTTTGTTTACGTCTGAAATTTGTGCCAGCTAAAAGTGGGAGGTTATCTTGGCATAGTTGTAGTAGGCGATCACCATTATCTGTACGTTCAGCTGGGAGTCCGAAAGTGCCACCTAAGTGCCGTTTCTGCCTCACTCAGTCTGCCCATCCTGTACGTTGAAGTCATCTGCAACAACCACCACGTCCGAACGTTTGGCTGTCGAGAAGAGGCTAGACAGTTTACGGTAGAACTCGTCCTTCACTTCATCCGAACTACAGTCAGTGGGTGTGTAAGCAGAGATTACAAAGAGACAATGGCGAGTCTCCCTATTTTTTTGGTTCTCACTGTGCCATTCAGTCAGATAGCACAGAGGTGACTATCAAGCTGGGATCCAGTCTAGTAGTGAGTTTTCTGCCCTAGTGCTTAGTGCTATGCCTACATCTGCAAGACCACGAGAGCTAGCTAACGAATCTCCAGAAACTTGAAGGGTGATTTTCGCTGGAGAGGTCAGGTGAATAACCACACTTAGGTCCTGTGTAAGCGTGTCACAAACACAGCACACATCCATGTCCCGAGTTACTAGAGTCTTGACCAACGAAGGTTGTTGACCAATTTGACGTTGGGTGCGGACATTGAAGGCTCCAATATATAATTTGGAGTGTGGTTTAAGGAGACCAAGGATTCTGTTTTGTGTACTCAGATCGTTGTCGAAGGCTGCACAGCTAGGAGATATTGAAGATGCTGTGGCATCTTTAATTAAGAGACATGAAGGGAGATTATAAGGTAATGATGGTTGAGGTGGATAGCAGTCTGAGGAAACTTGAGTGCTGATAGAGTTGTTAGGGCAGTTGACAATTCACGGTTGCCCACACCGTGGTAGGCTATTTCTTCTTAAGGTACATGAAAGAGATTTGTGTGACCGCAGAGCCCATCGGACATCTGCTTGAGGTCTGTCACACGTAGCTTTGTGAGTATCATTAATCTTGATTATGATTTTGGGGCCGGATGGTCGAAGAGAAACGACGGATGAACCAACACCGTCGACCCGGCACACCGTGGAGTGTGTTCTTTTTGGGATCGACCTATACTAACCCCCCTTCCACTGATAAAGCAGCCTCAGCATAGCTCAGTTGGTCATCCAAGGGAAACACGTGACTGCTATCACACCCCATCCAGGTAGCAGCTGTATGAATTCTCCCTCAGACCCCCATCATAGTGTAGTAATTTACACCACAACAGTAACTGTTTTCCGTCCTTACCACTATCCAAAACACCTTTCTGGTGTGGTAGGACCTCAAGGGAACAAGTGTTCCACAAGCATAGCTCGTTGGGGCATTGTGAAATACAAGCTCGACCACCACGTCAAGGTAGCAGCTGTCGATCGGGTTTTAAATTCATTCTCCGCCGATACACATTTATGTAGTTTGATATCACTTTCTCTACCGACTTATTGTTTGCATGCTACTGTGAAGTATGGAAACTTCAGCGGGTGCACTTCTGTGTTGCTTTTATCCATCTGCTAGAACCGTTAGGTGGCAACTATAACTGCCAATGTTTTACATTTGTCTTTGGACACCTCCTAGTTAGATAACTATCCTGTAAATTATATCGATTGTTGAAGAAATGAGCAGTTACACGTGAATACTTCGTCCGTAATTCTGTGGTTTGAAAAATCGTACAATGTAAGTGTATCTCGTATTAGAGGTTAGACTAATCTCAGTTGTCTTTCATACTTTTGTGATGTCTAATAACTTGATTTAAACCAGTTTTCCGAGTTTAATTGGATCGTTTTAACTCATTTCAGTGTCTCAAACATTGACAAATAATGAATCGACAGTAGAGTAGACACATCAAAAGCTCACTACTCATAGCATAATCAAGTTTTTTTGTCGGTCGAGGATGATCGCCTAGGATAATAGGTTAAAACCCTTACACCTGATAGACATACCTTCCGTATTGTCTATGTCCGTAATTAATCTATTCAGTAAAAGTCCGTTGGGAAACAACTAACGTAAACCTAAAGCTTTTTATCGTCAAATCTTTGCCTGGGAAATACAATCATTAGGGCTATCAGTTAGTGGAATTTGCATGAGAATTTGTGAATACTATAGTACCATCAGTTTCCTATTCTTAACCGTTTCTTCTTCTTCTTCTTCTTCTTCTTCTTCTTCTTATTATTATTATTATTATTATTATTATTATTATTATTATTATTATTTGTCCTTTGGGTTCCTAGTGGAACATAAGGCACATCGCCGTTTCACTCTGTTCTGGCTCCACGCCTGCCCAGAAGCTTTCGTTTCTTCCTCACATGATCTCCTCCATGTCACTCTCGGACGCTACAATCGTTGTTTCCCCTGTGGATTCCAATCGAGGGCCTGACGAGTCATGTCATCAAATAGTCTTCTCAGTGTATGTCCAATCCAATCCATCTCCACTTCCTTCTGCATATTTGTTGGGAGATGGGTTCTTGGTTGGTTCGTCACCAGACAGACTTCCTTGTTGCTTATTCTTATCATTCTGGCCATCTAATCTTCAGTGTCAGCATCGAGGGAGCGTAGGTGGCAGCTGTTGATGAGTATCTGCAGTTTGTTGGAAATGCCTCTTGTAACGCACCAAGTCTCTAAACCATCACATGGAAGCACTGACTTGACTGACGTTGGTGTTGAAAATCCGGATATTGTTCACGCTTTATGCTGAGTGCAGTCGATCTCCACACTGGTCTCAGATTAATGAAGGCCTGTCTTGCTTTCCCGGTCCTTGCTTTCACATCCTCATCGGTGCCTGTGCCGCCTGGAGCTGAAACGATGCTGCCCAGCCTAGGTAGGTGGCAGGTGAAAGAGACTACTTCCTTTAGGTTTCTCCCGTTGGTGGTGATTGGTGCCTCTTGTTGTTGATGCTGTTGTTGGTTGGGTATCCTAATCACCTCTGTCTCCTCTACATTCACTTGAAGTCCCGTCTTCACTGCCTTGCCTCTTCTGTCAACTTGTTGGTTTTCGTCTGTAGATCTTCGAGTGCGACAAGACACTAGACATAAATCACCATCGGCGGCGAAATCCAAATCTTCTCCTGGAGTCTTTTCATCGTTGGTATTTGTGGACGAGTTGCAGGTTGTGGTGGTGGTCGATTCAAGAGTTCTTTGTAATGGACAGCCCATCGTCTCCTTTGTTACTCCTCTTTGGTAACTAGGTTTCCTTCACTATCTTTCATTGGTTTTGTCTGCGTTGATCTCTTTCCAGATAGCAACCTGGTTATTTGATACAATGTTTTCAGGTTTCTATCTCTCTTACCTGCAGCTTGTTCTGCTTCACTTACCAGCGTGTCGTTGACGTGTCTTTTTCTTTGCGTGCACTCTTCTTCACCTTTTGTCCAATGTGGTGTTATATAGGTTGTGTCCAGTCCTTGTTTTCGTTGTTCATGCCTGCACTGCACTGCACTGGTTCGCCTTTTGCTTCACCATCTTCCTTTCCTTCTCTATCAGCTTCCACGTGTCCGTGGAGATCTATTCCTTGTCTTCTTTCTTCTTCCTTCCTAACACGGTTATGCAGGTTTCCTTCCACATCTCTTTCAAAGAGTTCCAGTGTTCTTGCACGCAGGTCTCCTCGGGGACGTTGCCTAATGTATCTCATTTTTTCCTGAAGGCTGACTGATGTGAAGATATCCTTTGTAGTCTCGTCCTTCAGTTTCCGTTGTGGTTGTTGAACTTGAATTATTGTTTATCACCAACTTCTTTGAAGGCTTTCAACTTGATTTTGATGGTAGGTTCCTTACACTGAATAGTTAGTGGTATGAACCACCTACATCTGCTCCCCTTCTTGATCTTGTGTCCAGTAGGCTGGCTGTGTCTCCACTTTCTTCACATTGAGATGAAGTCGATCTGATTTTCAGTGTAGTGTGTCTTGGTGTCTGATGGAATCCATGTCGCTTTGTGAATATCCTTGTGTTTGTACACACTGCCTCGGATCACCAAGTCATTAAATGAGCAGAAGTTTGCAAACGGTTCTCCATTCTCGTTCATTTCACCGAGTGCTTCTCTACCAATGATCAGTTCTCTTCCTGTGTTGTCCGCACCCAGTTTGGCATTCATGTGACTTCACCCATTAGAATTTGATGTCACCATCTGGGGTTGGGTCTTGTCCAGTACTGATTGCAGTTGACTGTAGAATTCCTCCTTCTTCTCTTCATCTGCATTATTTGTAGGTGCGTAGCGTAGTGTAGCATTGTATGATTGTGACTCTCTTTTTTTTGAGTTGAATCTTGCTGTCTTAACCCTGATCATGATCCTGTGACTGTGATCTTGGCAGTGCCATCAGACTGGTGTGCTTCACTGATCATCCCGGTGTCTAAGAAAGGGGAGAAGTCTTTTTGTGACAATATTATGTCCATGACCTTTTGATCCATGGTTATCCAACGCCTAAAGGCAGATCAGGATCAGCAAACTCGAGAAGATGAGGCAGACTTGAAACGTGAATGAGGACGCATTGAGCAGATTTTCACCCTCCGACAGGTTCTGGAATACAGGCATACTACTGGTCAGTGAACGAAACCTCCCATATTTCTTAAGAAACCCGATAAGTTTCCTTGGTTTGCCATTAAGCTGGCTGAGACAAATGCCAAAATTTATTTCCTCAATAAGTGTATTCAGAATCTCAAGTATTCAGAAATGTTTTGCGAAAATCTTCGGCGTAACCATATCCTTCCTGATCCACGAACTCGGAAACGGCTTAGCCTGACTCATCGATACTGTTAATTCTCGGTTACCAGCACCAGAACGCAACATTTACTATACATTCTTCGTTTCATTTCAATTATCGAGAGAATAAATAAGTGGATTCGAAGAGCCCATTGCTAGTATCACTCAGAAACGAACTGAAATTGTTAAAATGAAGGTAAGGAAGATTCTCAGATTAATCGTTGTTGAAGCATTATTTTCCAGTTTACCTTAAACGAATGTGTTCAACTAACCAAGTGTATCGCTCTTCCTCTCCATCCAGCTTCAGTCCATATCCCTTGTCCCTAAGTTTTTCGGTTTTAATTCGAAACTCAATGAACTTGACGCTTAAGTTCAGTTCGAGAACTTGATTGGTTAAACAAGAGATCTAATCCCAGTATCCAGTAGTGGTCTTGATAATTTCAAATCAACTGCTCTTAACTGTTATTTCAAGTACCTCAGCAGTAAGCCCAAAAACCACCACAATGCCAAAGCATAATCATATCCAATTAAATGGACCCCAGAAAACGAGGACCTTATTATGATCCGCCTAGAAATATATTAATTTCAACATAGGACCAGGGATCACTGCAAAACGTTCCAAGTTGCCACAACTCATATCAGCACAACAAGTAGCACAGCAGTAAGATGAGATCAAGAAAGACAGGAAAATTGGTCAAAATCAGTAGAAATCAATAAGTCAGAGGAAGGGAAAATGAGGAAATGCTGAATTCAGAAGAGCGGTTAAGACGTAGATAATATGTGGATGCACCTACGTCACTTACATTGATTCTGATTCATATCACCGAGAGTATCCAACCACTGATTTTGGTTGTCACGTGAACTCCAACCGGGCTAGTGTGCATTTCATAATACGGCTTAAACCAACAGTCAAAGACTTCATGCGGTGATGCCATATTTTGGGCTGGCCACCTCAAGTTTTTCTCCAGCCAGAACCTGCTTCAGCTAACATTGCGCGACGAAGCAGACAGTGACTGGGAATGTGTGACGCATATCCCAGCCATCTCAGTCGGTAAAGGTTCACGACCTTATCAACTGGATTTCCACTCCTCCAAAAATCTCCACACCTGACCTCTGCGTTAATCACATGGTGACACACCGCGACACACGTCCTATGCTACGAAGGCAACGGTGGCCAAACACCAGAAGCCTTCTCATGTCCTCTGACTTTAATGTGCACGTTTCACAGAATAGAGCAGGACAGACCAAACTGCAACACAAAACAGTCCACGCTTAGTAAGTAGTCAGATATCGTGGTGAGGCCACAGATGGCGTAAGTTGGAGAAAGCCAGTCGAACCTTTTGTATCCATGCAGAGAGCTCGTCGGCCACTGGCCTACCAGGGCTGGTCCAACTTCCCAGGTGAGTGAAGTGGTCAACGTGCTCAACCATTTTAATCTCCATTGTTGAAGACCAACCCTAGAGCAAAAAGTTGCATTTAGGTGGCAAGAAACGCATCCCAAGCATTCTCAAATTACCACTCAAAGTGTCCATATGACTCTGCATCTAATCAGGGCCTTGACCTAACAGGACTATGTCACCTGCATATATAAGTGGTTCTGTGTTCCAATAACTGTCCAGCCAGCTTCTCACTGGAGGCACACTTAGTGCTCTCATTGTTGAGCTAAACTAGAAAGGGTTTTGTTGCCATAGTTTTCCTACATCCACTTAGATGAAGACATAAACGCCTTGCGACCAACGCATGGTGGCTATCCAAACAAGTGCTCCGGAAGGAGCGCCAAACTGCTACCGACCCAATCCAGTGACAACGCATAAGAATGTGATCTACCTATGCCCATTGTTGAGTTGAGGTCAGTGGACGCCATATCAAACAATTTCTCTTTTTATGCCTTAAGTCTTTGCTGTCTTAAAATAGACGGTTATCTGAGCACAGGTGTAGTAGGCGGTCGCCATTATCTGTTTGTTCAGATGGGTTTCCAAGAGTGCCACCTAAGTGCCTTTCTTCCTGATTTAGCCTGCTCACTTGTGCATTGAGACCACCTGCAACAACTATAGTTGTTATGGTATACGTATATGTTTACATAAAATGTATGTAAATATTCATTAAAAATATATTTCTAATAAATTGATTCTCCCCACAATGCACACATTTTTCACGGTGCAACCACTAGTTATTGTCGTATCTGATGAAAACTCCCCATAAACCCTGCCTGACACGCCTGTCTGAGTCCGAATACAGGCTTCGATAAGCATTATATACTTCATTGGTACCCCCCCCCTCAGTCAAACACTGCCACACAACCTCACGGTTAACAGGGTTAAATGACACCTTCAGGTCGAGAAATATGGCAAGTGTAGTTCACTGGTTGGTAAGTATACCTGAGTTCTAGGACCTCTCGGAGGGTGAAAATATGACCGATGCACACTCGTTAAGGTCTAAATCATATCTGCTTTTCTCGATTCTTCTGCTTTCGAGCTCCAGTTACGCTTCAGATGACTAGTAGTCCTAGGATTTCGGACTGGATATTAGTCAAACTAATTCCCCCATGGTTGTCACAAGAGGACTTCGCGCCCGTCTTCTAGACTTGGATTATCATTGAAGCACACCAGTCTGACGGCACTGCCTAGACCACCGTCACTCTAACCAGCGATTGTCCACCTCTATCATCCAAATTTCGAGTAGCAAACTAACAGCTCCTGCTGCTTTGCATAGTTTCTCTCAGCTTCAAAGAGAGTTGGAGGACCAACATCTACGTCCTAGTTAGGTTCATGCTGGCTGGATGTTGTGCAACCGAAGTGTTGCTATGGGACAGTTGAATCGTGCTTCTAAGTCTTCTGTACAGCGTTCTAGCCACCTATCCTGTGAGATTATCAACGTCCCATCCTGTACGGTGATACTTTCACTAACCATCGTTTTCTGTACCACGGTATCCTGAATAAGTCGAAATAGTTGCAGGGTTTAATTTAACCCCCTCTCCATCTCTCTCACTCTAACCACCCACCACTGCTCGTGATCTCTGAGGAGTCTCTGGGTCAATTTACGTTCAATTTGCTTTCGCTCTTCAATGTGGTCGCAACCAGATGGAATCAGTCTTCTCGAATCCATCAGTGAGGATGCTGTTGTTGAAAACTCATTGATGTTTGCTAACCTTTGGGTGTAGGTTACCAAATCTCCTCATCACTGTTGATACAGCAGACTCACGATCATGTCACGCAGGTTTCCTCAAGATGAGCATTGCTGTCATGTTCAGACAAATGCTTTACTAACTACTCCTTTAATAGGTTTTCATCTTCCAATAGAGCATTGGCAGACTTCACTATTCCCTGTATCCTGCAAACAGTACGGCGTAAACATACACAGGCCCACGCCCACGCCCACGTGTGATCCAAGTCCTAACAAGCGTTCCAGAAAGTGTGATAATCCTTCATCGATAGTTTATACCAATGTGATCTATCTGTGTTCATCGTTGGTTTGAGGTCAGCAAACGCTAGGTGAACTAGTGTTTCTCATTATGCTTAAAGTTAGTGCTTACTAGGAACAAGTGATTGTCAGAGCCCATTTGCAGGAGATGATCACCATTGTCAGTTCGTTGGCATGTGATTCCATAAACGCCCCCAAGATGTTTTCCCACTGGCTCAGCTCAGCTACCCTACTTCAGCGTTAGTGTCACCTGGCATTATGAATATATCCGAACGTTTTTCTCTCTGGAGCAAAGTTGACAGCTTCCCATAGAATTCATCCTTTGCACTATCCTACCTGCACTCAGTGGCTGGGTGCGTAGGCGGAGATTACGAAATGGCATCGGTTGGTCTCTCGATCCTTCCTAGTTCTCGCACATCCATCCAGTGGAAAAACACGTAGACGGCTATCGACTTGTATCCAGTCTAGAAGTGCAATTTCTACCCTACAGCTCAATGCTATGCCCACACCAGCGCGTCTACGAGAGGCTGCTATTCAGTCTCCGTATAGTCGTAAAGTGAATTTTGACAACTCACTACACTGGGTAAGTGATGTCAACTCAATAACCACACTCGAGTTCTCTACAGATTTCTCACAAATGGAGTACACATTCTTGGCTCGACATTTCGGTTCTGTCGAGTGATACTTGCTGTCCGATTAGGCATAGAGTTCAAACGTCAAAACCTCCTAAATGACATCGATGGCCAGGCCCTAGGGACTAGGAATGAGATTTCGATGGCTTTGATCATTGGTAATGGTCGCAGAATCAGATGCTGGAGGTGTAAAAAGCTTAATATTACTATCAGGAAGTGAAGACAAAGGAGTAGGCAGAATTGAGGAATATAGGTCATGTTTGATTGGGTCTTGTATATTACTGGAAGAGTGCGGGTGGTTGACATTTCTTGGCTGCCCACGCCGTGGAAAGTTACTTCTTCTTAAGGTACTTAAACGAGATTCGTGTGACCACACAGCTCATGGGACATCTACTTGCAGCCTGTGACACGCGGCATTTTGCGGGATGTTTTAAGATTTAATTGGCCCACAACAGAGAAATGGACATCACGGTAGCACCACAAATGGCATAAATTAGCGAACGACAAACCAGCCTTTTGTATCCATGTACAGAATACGTCAGTCACTGCGCCACCAAGACTGACGAATCTGACATCCCAGGTAATGAAATGCTTAGTGTGCTCTACTACTTCACTCACTGCCAGATGATTCACTAACGTAAGTCAGTCCTGGAGCAGTCGTGAGAAACACATCCCAAGCATTCTGAAATTGGGTCTCAAGCAGAAGACAGCAGACTGCATTTTGTCAGCGTTCTCACTTAAAACGAAAATCATCTGAGTGCTCTAAGTTACTAGACAGCGTCTTGCATCAAGGTCGATTCTTGTTAAGTCAGACAAAGAGGGACACGTGAAAGCACAACTATGACAACAAAAAAATAAGCATTCGGATTTCTTCGTGGCTATAATAGATAGTTAGAATTACCCTAAAGATCGCCTAGTTAACAAGTTCCCTTGTTACTAGCTGGTCCGAAGGCCGGATAAAGAGGGAAGGTTGGGTGTAGGGCTGGCAACCCTACCACGTAAAACCAATCCAATCTCTATAGAAACTTCAAAGCACAAAGAAAATATGAAAAATAAAAACAAACTCATTGCTCGCTGGAATCGGAGAGACGAAATGACGCCAGTCGGTGAAAGCCTTCCAGAAACCAATTGGCAGATGTGTCTTCGCTTCTCTCTATGAAAGCTAAAGTAAAATTGGGGACATGGAATGTCCACACCATGTTTGAAGTTGCCTGGCAAGGCTGCCCAGATTGTAAAAGAGATGAGAAGATATAGCATAGAAGTGCTAGGCTGGGAATTCGCGAAGCAGATGGAATAGAAGTGGACTCTCCAAACTGTCAACTGGTGACTCAATAATCTACTACGATATTGTCACCCAGAAGACAACCACCAGCACACTGAGCTTCGGAGTGCCTATCATGATGTCCAAAAGACCATTGAAGACGATTTGGAAGGAAGATCACAACAAATTAACCAGATGAAATAGTACATTTCATCGACCGTACCAAAATACTGACGCATTCAGGCTAACTGCCTAGACGATCACGCACAAGCAACTCAACGTAACACAACAACGTACCCAATGGTGTGGATGCGTGAACATATGCCTTCAGATTAACAAGTAAGTCAGGTAGGAGAAACCTGACAACAATGTATCAAATAACCAGGTTGCTATCTGGAAAGAGATCAACGCAGACAAAACCAATGAAAGATAGTGGAGGAAACCTAGTTACCAAAGAGGAGAAACAAAGGAGACGATGGGCTGTCCACTACAAAAAACTCTTGAATCGACCACCACCACAACCTGCAACTCGTCCACAAATACCACCAGCAACCCAGCCACAGAATTACCAGTGAACACAAGCCCTCCAACAAAAGCAGAAGTGAAGTCCTGAACGCCATAAAGCTGCTGGAATCCAGGAAAGAGCCAGGACCAGGTGGAATCCCGCCACAAGCACTGAGAACAGACAAAGAGACAACAGCGGACATGCTCACACCACTTTTGCAGAAGGTTTGCAAAGAAGGAAGGAGGGAAGGAAAGGTACCTGCCAGTCGATTGGAAGAAGGGCTACCTTGTCAAACTTCCAAAGAAGGGAGACCTAAATCTTTACAGAAACTGGTCCGGAATCATGCTCCTGTCTACACCAAGCAAAATATTAACCCGCATCTTCCTGGACAGACTAAACAATGCTCTGGACTCAAAATTACAACCGGAACAGGCTGGTTGGTTTCAGGAAGAACAAATCATGCACAGATCAAATTGCAGAGCTAGGCTACGCATCATCATGGAACAAAGGCATAGAATGGCAGTCAACTCTCCACCTCAACTTCATCGACTTTGAAAAGGCCTTCAACAGCATCGACCGACAAGTTATTTGGAAGTTGCTTCAATACTATGGAGTACCTACCACAAGCCTTTATCAACTTCATTCAACAGCTATATGAAGGCGCCACATGCTGAGCGATTCACAATGGATAGCTCAGTGACGCCTTTGAAGTGAAGACAGGAGTGAGACAAGGCTGCCGCCTACTATCAGCGATGATCTTCCTGATTGTGGTCGACTGGATCATGCAGCAAACAGTGAGGAGCGAGAAGAGATGGGCATACGCTGGCTGGACAGTTGAAAAGACCCCAGAAGAAGATTTGGATTTCGCCGCCGATGGTGATTTATGTCTAGTGTCTTGTCGCACTCGAAGATCTACAGACGAAAACCAACAAGTTGACAGAAGAGGCAAGGCAGTGAAGACGGGACTTCAAGTGAATGTAGAGGAGACAGAGGTGATTAGGATACCCAACCAACAACAGCATCAACAACAAGAGGCACCAATCACCACCAACGGGAGAAACCTAAAGGAAGTAGTCTCTTTCACCTGCCACCTACCTAGGCTGGGCAGCATCGTTTCAGCTCCAGGCGGCACAGGCACCGATGAGGATGTGAAAGCAAGGACCGGGAAAGCAAGACAGGCCTTCATTAATCTGAGACCAGTGTGGAGATCGACTGCACTCAGCATAAAGCGTGAACAATATCCGGATTTTCAACACCAACGTCAGTCAAGTCAGTGCTTCCATGTGATGGTTTAGAGACTTGGTGCGTTACAAGAGGCATTTCCAACAAACTGCAGATACTCATCAACAGCTGCCACCTACGCTCCCTCGATGCTGACACTGAAGATTAGATGGCCAGAATGATAAGAATAAGCAACAAGGAAGTCTGTCTGGTGACGAACCAACCAAGAACCCATCTCCCAACAAATATGCAGAAGGAAGTGGAGATGGATTGGATTGGACATACACTGAGAAGACTATTTGATGACATGACTCGTCAGGCCCTCGATTGGAATCCACAGGGGAAACAACGATTGTAGCGTCCGAGAGTGACATGGAGGAGATCATGTGAGGAAGAAACGAAAGCTTCTGGGCAGGCGTGGAGCCAGAACAGAGTGAAACGGCGATGTGCCTTATGTTCCACTAGGAACCCAAAGGACAAATAATAATAATAATAATAATAATAATAATAATAATAATAAGAAGAAGAAGAAGAAGAAGAAGAAGAAGAAGAAGAAGAAACGGTTAAGAATAGGAAACTGATGGTACTATAGTATTCACAAATTCTCATGCAAATTCCACTAACTGATAGCCCTAATGATTGTATTTCCCAGGCAAAGATTTGACGATAAAAAGCTTTAGGTTTACGTTAGTTGTTTCCCAACGGACTTTTACTGAATAGATTAATTACGGACATAGACAATACGGAAGGTATGTCTATCAGGTGTAAGGGTTTTAACCTATTATCCTAGGCGATCATCCTCGACCGACAAAAAAACTTGATTATGCTATGAGTAGTGAGCTTTTGATGTGTCTACTCTACTGTCGATTCATTATTTGTCAATGTTTGAGACACTGAAATGAGTTAAAACGATCCAATTAAACTCGGAAAACTGGTTTAAATCAAGTTATTAGACATCACAAAAGTATGAAAGACAACTGAGATTAGTCTAACCTCTAATACGAGATACACTTACATTGTACGATTTTTCAAACCACAGAATTACGGACGAAGTATTCACGTGTAACTGCTCATTTCTTCAACAATCGATATAATTTACAGGATAGTTATCTAACTAGGAGGTGTCCAAAGACAAATGTAAAACATTGGCAGTTATAGTTGCCACCTAACGGTTCTAGCAGATGGATAAAAGCAACACAGAAGTGCAGCGCAAACAGAGTAAACAGTCTTGGCTCGACATTTTATAGTCTTGGTGAGCGATACTTGCTGTCCGACTGTGCATAGAAGTTGGAAAAGCCAATGTGAAATCCACACGGTGTTTTAGGGACTAAGTGTGAGGTTTTGATCGTCGGTGACGGTATAATATTGAGAGATTGAGTAAGCTGTTTGGGGGGGGGTTAATATTAATATCAGAAGGTGAAGGCAAAGGAAGAGAGAATGGAGGAGGATAGGTTGTATTTGATTGGGTGGTGTATACTTCTGGAAGCGTGTGGGCGTCCGAAACTTCCTCACTGTCAAATCTGTGAAGGGTTATTTCTTCTCAAGATGCTTGAAAGAGATAAATATTTGTGTGACCTCAGAGCACATGTGACATCTGCTCGAGGCCAGTCACACACAGCGTTTTGCGTATGCATTCTGCAAGTGAATAATAATTTTTATTGCTGGTCGTATACACTATTGATTTAAGCTTCAGGTAAATGTGACAGGATACAGCTTAATATTATTGTGTCATAATGTATGTGTCTTCGTCCGTAGGTCTTACCACATTAGTGAGCTGTTGCTTATTTTGCCATATGGAAACGAATCGTCGAATCCAGTCTCAGAGAGAGACATCTTCGGACGAGCTGACATGTAAGACTCTAATGTGTGAACAGCTGTGCGACAAATACAAGTTGATGTATTGGGCTTTGTCAAAGTGTATTTACAAGTTGATTCACTCCTCCGGAGTTGAGTAAGTCGTCTTCACTATACCTTTGCTTGGTAAACGGGCTCATAAATATCATCCAGTCTGGTTGCTGAAGAGTGAGCACGAAACCCTACCCAGCTTCATCGTTGAACACCTCGTAGACTTTGAACATGTGGCTCCTCTGTAAACCTGGTTCATAGTTTGACCTAACCATATCAAAGTAACCACAACTTACAGCCTCCATTTGGTAACACTTTTATCAGTCCACATTCCTTGTTTTCAGTGACAGTAGAATTTCCCATGCCTTCCGAATAGGTTATCCACTCTCTTTGATTTATGAGTTAGCAAATGATTAAAAAGATTCATTTTGTTGGATTGAAGAATGAAACGATGAACGTGTGGTGGCTTAATCACTGTTGTAGTTAGAAAACCAACACAGTATGACAGATATTTTGACATCAGTTTGTCGTATTCAATATCGGTTGAAGCATGTGTATTGAGGTGTCTATGAAACAGAGCTAGGAAGGTCACCAGTGAGTCAGAGGAGCTGAAACATGTACAGTAAACATAATCATTCAACATTCATACTCTGGATTTGATAAGGGAATTCATAAGAACGCATTAGGAGAGAAGTAGTAATAGTATTACGAAAAGTAACCGCAACTTAAATGGAAAGAAGTGTGAAGTCTCTTTTGTGTTACTATATGAAGAAAAAGTATTCGAATCTTGATATAGAATTCTCGACAGTTCTGGGATTAAGGTGACATTGAAACCTACACACCCACTTTGAGATTAACTTTGTATGTTTTAGTATCCTATTTGCCCAATTCAACGAAATAATTTCACCTTCCAAACGCCATACAATGACAATGAGGTGAAGTACATTGTCAGAGCTGCGGATGAAGAGCAGTTAGGTTATGGAAGCATAAGAAATTAGCTAAGTTTAGCATGATAGACTCATCAAGTTAAGTAATGTAGAGGAGAATTGAGTCAGTGAGAGGGCTTCAAGTGTTTGACCAGCGTTGCCTTCGTAGTATAGGCCGTATTCATGGTGTCACCATGTGATTAATGCAGAAGTCAGGAGTAGAGTTTTAGGGGTTAGAGGTAAGTCAGTTGACGAGGTTATGAACCTTCATCGATTGAGATGGTTGGGACACGTACTACGTATGCCTCGTCACACAATGTTGTAAAGTAGGTCCAGGCTGGAAGAAGGCCCGAGGTGGCCAGACTAAAACATGGCACCAATGTATGAAGTCTCAGAATGTTGGTCTGAGCCATGTGGGGCGGAGATGCAGACTAGGTGGTTGGGTCCGTAGGACAAGAGGAACCAGTGGTTGGGGACTGTAGATGATATGGCTCAGAACCGATGTCAGTGGTGCAGATGTATACACACATTATCGTCATCTTAACGACGCTATACCGAATCTCACCATTTTGTCATTTCTCTTTTCTTTCTTTTCGTACTTAATATTTCTTTTGACTGCATTCTCTTATCTTCATGCTTCACCTCACTACCTTTCTAGTTGATGTACTGATATGAGGTGTTGCAACTTTGGCCGTTACTCAGTAATGCCTGGTCCTATGTTGATGTTGATTGATTGATTGATTGAATTCAGTCATTGCTATGCAGGCGATCGGACAAAACCATGTAATAGGGTTGAACAGAGTCATATTATTATTGAATACTGTAAGGTGTAGTGGTTGACTACTGAGTCGGTTTTCAGCTAATCGAAACCCAGCTTGTGCAATAGGAATTTTGGGAAAGTTAGAACATAATTTTTGAAGGGAACGAATTATGTAGGCTTCTTGAAACAATAAGAATTGTTCACCACGAATCCTACCAATGAAATTAAAGGATAAAAAACATTAGAACTGTGCAAAGGGAGTTGAACTGCTGCAATTATATCATGGAATTACTGGACGTTTAACCGAATTCCTTCAGCCGGTGAAAAATCAGATCACTAATTACAGTACTCCTGACTCCTTCGACTTGGTTAACTTCATAAGAAATGTCAACCTGTGTGGTGAGCGTATCTTATCATTGAACGTCATATCGTTCTTCACTCACAGATGCCCATTTAATGGGAAAAATCTGCTTCCTATTTGACTATATTGAGATTGACGAGCTTAAAATTGGAATTGCTAATCATTATCTGAAGGAATTTCTCTTACGATGTACCTTTATTATGCAATTTAAATTCAATAGTGAACTTTATCAACAATCGGATGGAGTGACAGAGGGTTCACCGTTGCATCCTCTCCTATGTGATTTCTTCATGGCCAATCTGCAGAACAGTAAACTACGTCCCCTGATCGACTAGTTTCATCCACATAAGAGATAAATGGATGACACTTCCATCATCTGTGAGGAGGATAGTAACCTTGAAGGAATACAATGAAAGTTCATTGATTGTCATGAGTCAAGTGAATTTACCACGGGAACTGAAAATCACTAAGAATTCCACCTTCTGAAGGTTCTATTGAAAAGAAGACATCATAGTTGCCTAAGAAGATTGATTTACAGAGAACGAAGGTGGAATGGTCATTACATTCCTTTTGCAAAGCTGGGTTCCACTAGTCAGGTTCCTAATGGAACATAGGGCTTCACTAGCACGTCTCCAGTGAACTCTGTTCTCTGAAATCTTTTGAACCTGGCTCCACGACGGCCCAGAAGCTCTCATTTCCTCCTTGCACGATCTCCTCCATGTCACCCTCAGCTGGGACGTCGAACTCGTCGCTTTCCATGGGGATTTCACTCGAGGGCCTGACGCGTGATATCCCCAGTCGGCCTTCTCAGTGTATGCTCAATCCATCTCCACTTCCTTCTGCATATTTGTTGGGTGACAGGTTCTTGGTTGGTTCGTTCCCAGAGCTCCTTGTTGCTTATTCTTTCTGGCAATCCATCTGATCTTCAGTAACTAGCCAGCGTAGGCAGTTGTTGATGAATGTCTGTAGTTGATTGGAAATCCCTTTCGTGACGCGCCAAGTCTCTAAATCATACAGAAGCAGTGACTTGACTGAAGTTGGTGTTGAAAATCCGGATCTTGCTCACGTTTTATGCTGAGTGCAGAAGATCTCCTCACTGGTTTGAGGCTAATGAACGAAGGCCTATCTTGCTTTTCCGATTCTGACTTTGACGTCCTCGTCTGTGCCACCGCTGCCTGTAGTTGAAACAGTGCTTCCTAGATAAGTGAAGGAGGTTACTTCCTTTTAGTTTCTCCCGTTGATGGTGATTGGAGTTTGTTGTTGTTGTTGATGGTGGTGGTGCGGTATCTTCATCACTTCTGTCTTCTCTATATTCACCTGAAGTCCCGTCTTCGCTGCCCTGCCTCTTCTGTCAACTTGTTAGTTTTCGCCTGTAGATCTTCAAGTTTGTGTGACATCAGGCACAAGTCATCACTGGCGAAATCCAAGTCTTCTGGGTTCTTTTCCGCAGTCCAGCCAGCGTATCCCCCTCTTCTCGCTCCCCACAGTTGTCAGCTGCATGATCCAGTCCAGTCGACCAGAATCAGGAATATCATGGGGGATAGTAGGCAACATTGTTTGACTCCTGTCTTCACTTCAAAAGCATCACTGAGCTTCCCATTGTGAATTACTTGGCTGGCATGTGGCGTCTTCATATAGTTGTTGAATGAGGCTGATAAAGGTTTGCGGTATTCCGTAGTAGTGAAGCAGTTTCCAAATTACCTCTCTGTCGACGCTGTCAAAGGCCTTCTCAAAGTCGATAAAGTTGAGGTGTGTAGTTGACTGCCATTCTATGCTCTGTTCTATGATGATGCGAAGCGTTTCAATTTGGTCCGCACATGATTTGTACTTCCTGAATCCAGCCAGCCAGCCTGTTCCGGTCGTAGTTTTGAATCCAGCGCATCCTTTAGCCTCTCCAAGATGATGCGGCTTAATATTTTGCTTGCTTTGGGTGGGCAGGAGAGTGATTCCAGGCCAGTTCTTGCAAACACTGAGGTCTCCCTTCTTCGGGAGTTTGACAAGGTAACCCTTCTTCCAATCGATTGGCAGGTACTTTCTCTTCCTTCCACACCTTCTGCAATAGTGGTGTGAGCATGTCCGCTGCTGTTGTCTCTGTGTCTGTTCTCAGTGCTTCTGGCTGGATCCCATCTGGTCCTGCTGCTTTCCCGCATTTCAGTGGCTTAATGGTGTTCAAGACTTCCATTTTTGTTGGAGGATTTATGTTCACTTGCAGTTCAGCTGCTGCAGGTTGCATTTTTAGACGAAGTGCAGGTGGTGGTGGTGGTCGATTCAAGAGCTTCTTGAAGTGGCCGGCCCATTGTTTCTTTTGCTTCTCTACTTTCGTAATTAAATTTCCGTCATCCTCTTTTATTGGTTTCGTCTGCATTGATCTCTTCCCAGATAGCAACCTGGTTATTTGATACAATGTCGTCAGGTCTCTCTTACCTGCAGCCTGTTCTGCTTCACTTGCCAGTGTGTCGTAGACGTGTCTTTTGTCTTTCCGTGCACTCTTATTCACTTCTTTGTCCAGTGTTTTATACATTTTAACCGGTATACATTGCAGTGCACTGGTTCCTCTGCTGCTTCACCATCCCCCTCTCCTCCATAAGCTTCCATGTGTCCATCGAGATCCATTCTCTATCTTCTTTCTTCTTCCTTCCTAATACGGCTGTGCAGGTTTCTTTCCACATAGCTTTCAAAGACTTCCAGTGTTCTTCCACACAGATTTCTTCAGGGATGTTCCTCGACATCTCCCATTTTGTCTTGATGGCTGTCGTGAAGATCTCCTTTGTAGTTTCATCCTTCAGTTTCCGAGTGTTGTACTTGAACTGTGGTCTAACACCAGCTACCTTGAGGGCTTTCAACTTGATTTTGAAGGTTCCTTGCACTAGACAGTGGGTGGTGTGAACCTACATCTGCTCCTCTTCTTGACCTTGTGTCAAGCAGACTGCATCTCCGCTTTCTTGAGATTGAGATAAAGTCGACTTGATTTTTAGTGTGTCCATCTGGTGTCTGGTGAAATCCATGTCGCTTTATGGATATCCTTGTGCTTGAACATACTGCCTCCAATCACCAAATCGTTGAATGCACAGAATTCTGCAAACAATTCTCCATTCTCGTTCATCACCTCACCTAGCGCTTCTTGACCCATGGTTAGTTCTCTTCCTGTGTTCTCCCCTCCCAGTTTGGCATTCATGTCGCCCCACCCATTAGAATTTTGATATCGCCAACTGAGGCGGTGTCTTGTCCAGTGTTGATTGAAGTTGTCTGTAGAATTCCTCCTTTTTCTCTTGCTCTGCAATATTTTTAGGTGCGTAGCATTGTATAATTGAGACCTTCCTTCCTTTGAGTTGAATCTTGCTGTCATGATCCTGATCCTGCAGGAGGAGATTGATTCCCACTGCATGAGAGCCTTCGATGCTGTTGGGGACATCATGATAGCCACTCGATAACTCAGTGTGCTGTGCTCGTGGTTGTTGTCTGGGTGACCGGAGTAGATTACTGGTTCTCCAGCTGACAGTTTGGAGAGTCATCTCCCATTCCATCTGCTTCCGCAAATTCCAAGCGCCTCAACGTGATACCTTCTCATCTCGTTTGCAACCTGGGCTGCCTTGCTGGATTCAAACGTGGCGCGGACATTCCATGTCCCCATGTTTACTTTTGCCTTCATCGAGGGAGAGAAGACACATCAGCTAATTGGCTTCCCGAAGGCTTTCACCAACTGGCGTCATTTCGCCTCTCCGATCCCAGCGAGGAATAGGCTTGTTATTATTTTTTATATTTTGTTTGTGCTTTGAAGTTTGTTTAGCGGTTATATTTGTTTTCCGGGGTAGGGTTGCTGGTCGTATGCCCAACCTTCCCTGTTTATCGGGGCTTAGGACCGGCTAGTAACTAGTGAACTAGTTAACCAGGCGAGGTTCAGGAAAAGAAAACTAGTTCATTCATTATCCACACAAATTAGAAGAATATATGCTGATGATACAGTAGATGAGTATCTGGAAGAACTTCGAAGAGTGTTAGTCGTGAATGGCCTAGCCTTCAAGATTCATTGAGAGGAACATGAGGCCTAAGAATTTCAAAGAAGAAGCCCCTACAGTTCCTTAGATGACACTATTTATGGATATTGGATTCGAGGGAGATACACTGACAGAGCTACTGAAGAAGACCTTATTTTCCGCTCAGTTTTGAATTGTTTTCTGCAGTGGACAACTGACTCGAGTGTGAGGAGAGGGTAAACCACCGCTTTGCACCACCTTCATATTTGTTTACCTGTTGACCTGCTGTTGTGGAGCTGGTTACACAGGCCACATAAGACGTGTTCCATCCAAACCCATCTCCGAACACTGTCCTGCATGGCTGTCTAAAGGACAGTGTAAAGCCGTCAACAGCTCGATTCTTAAGCATTTGATTATCTCTGACCACTGTGCTCTACGAGAGTCTTCTTTCAAAGTCATTTATAAAGTGAAGGCACACATTTCGGAGTGAGTGAGTATTCGCCACCTGAACACAATGGGAGCTGTGGAATTTCAACATTACAAGCTTGATCGTTGTGTTCAGGAAAGATTTATTCAGTTTTTCTAGTTTTACCTTGGTCACATTCTCTTTAATACAGTTCAATCCTTTGTTTACTGTTTGTGTATTTGGTATAATCCAAGCAGCAATTTTTGATTACCTTTATTTGTCTTTCTAGCCATTATCTCCTTGTAGTTTAATTAGCCGTTTTCGATGACTTTGTATTGACTCATTAGTCAGTGTTGGATACACATTTTGTTGTAACTATGATTACTATTTACAGCTTTTAAAATGATTTGTCAAAAAAAATTGTATTCGCTTAGTCGTCTTCCAATAATTTTTTATAATCTTGATAGGACTATTTCGACTGTTGAAATTATCAGCTATAAAGTAGACTGTTGTCGTTACCCAGTAAAAAGTGCTGTACTGTTATGTACAACAGCCAAGGAACTAATCGAATATGACACTCTTACACTATGCTTTTTTCACATTTTCACGTCTTTCCTTTTCTGTCACCATTTTTTGTATGCCAGTTATCTGAACGGATATAGTCTTTTGTGATGTCCTGTTTTCTTTTTCTATTCACTACTTCCTCTTCGAAGCAGTTGTTTAGCAACCAGGCTTCGTCCTTGAATTTCATTTCGGCAATAGGTAGCTGAATAATACGTCAGCAAAATAGTAGATTTACTTTGATTGATCACTAGAAGTTAATCAAATTCGTGTATTGTAGCTCCAAGTGCCTGATATTTTGTATTGGAAGATTACAGATATGGTCTGCTGAGGGGTGTTAACAATCACGAAACATAGATCTGGAGCTACCCGATGGTTACCTCCGAACACGTAACAGTTTGGTGTTTATCTGTTTTGATGAAAAGAAATTTTATTATGCGCCCTTCACAACGTTTGATATCAAACGTACCTAAATTTAAAATCAACTGACGGTTTTGATCAACTGTTTCAAATATGTTACGACATTTATCAGACTTCTACCAACGCACCTGAGGTTAGGCGGGATTCAAACACGAAGGACGATCTCTCCGATAATCCATCGTGAAGTGTGAGTGCAGACAAAGGCTTCTGTCCACGCTGCTAAAGTGCTTTATAGTTCTATGGACAGTGGAACTCTAGAATTTTATCGCCCTTGGCCACTCCTGAAATAACCATTCATGTTCAAGATGAGTATTTCATCGTTCTATGAGGTTTTAATTTTCGAAAACATTTCACTGATTGTGTGTAGACGCACTGAGACTAAGGTGTGTACTCACCTGTCGTCTTACAAGCCACGTACAGCAGCGCTAACTATAACAAGCTGATTAACTTATTATTCCTGTTGTTTCGGGTTTTTGTGAACTGGGAGCATAACTTACCATCCGGACGAGTGTAGAACCAAAGGAACCATTGTTTACCGTTTCTACAACACAAAGTTTGGAGTTCATCCACAGTTGGCAAACAGCAAATCCATATACAATGTTCGTCTTACATATGGACAAAAAGTTTGACCCGTATACATAGTTTGGTATCTCATCAGACAAGCTTATATTTTGACAGCAATTCATATGTTAATAGCTTCATTGGCCATAGGAATGTTTTTACGAATTAATAAATCAGTAAGTATCTTTAGGAATGAGATGTAAGCGAAAGTAAATCTTAATCCTTACTATTCCTACTTGTTGTATACTCATCAGTGGGAGAGCAAGGAAGATCACAACAGATTAACCAGATGAAATAGTACATTTCATCGACCGTACCAAAATACTGACGCATTCAGGCTAACTGCCTAGACGATCACGCACAAGCAACTCAACGTAACACAACAACGTACCCAATGGTGTGGATGCGTGAACATATGCCTTCAGATTAACAAGTAAGTCAGGTAGGAGAAACCTGACAACAATGTATCAAATAACCAGGTTGCTATCTGGAAAGAGATCAACGCAGACAAAACCAATGAAAGATAGTGGAGGAAACCTAGTTACCAAAGAGGAGAAACAAAGGAGACGATGGGCTGTCCACTACAAAAAACTCTTGAATCGACCACCACCACAACCTGCAACTCGTCCACAAATACCACCAGCAACCCAGCCACAGAATTACCAGTGAACACAAGCCCTCCAACAAAAGCAGAAGTGAAGTCCTGAACGCCATAAAGCTGCTGGAATCCAGGAAAGAGCCAGGACCAGGTGGAATCCCGCCACAAGCACTGAGAACAGACAAAGAGACAACAGCGGACATGCTCACACCACTTTTGCAGAAGGTTTGCAAGGAAGGAAGGAGGGAAGGAAAGGTACCTGCCAGTCGATTGGAAGAAGGGCTACCTTGTCAAACTTCCAAAGAAGGGAGACCTAAATCTTTACAGAAACTGGTCCGGAATCATGCTCCTGTCTACACCAAGCAAAATATTAACCCGCATCTTCCTGGACAGACTAAACAATGCTCTGGACTCAAAATTACAACCGGAACAGGCTGGTTGGTTTCAGGAAGAACAAATCATGCACAGATCAAATTGCAGAGCTAGGCTACGCATCATCATGGAACAAAGGCATAGAATGGCAGTCAACTCTCCACCTCAACTTCATCGACTTTGAAAAGGCCTTCAACAGCATCGACCGACAAGTTATTTGGAAGTTGCTTCAATACTATGGAGTACCTACCACAAGCCTTTATCAACTTCATTCAACAGCTATATGAAGGCGCCACATGCTGAGCGATTCACAATGGATAGCTCAGTGACGCCTTTGAAGTGAAGACAGGAGTGAGACAAGGCTGCCGCCTACTATCAGCGATGATCTTCCTGATTGTGGTCGACTGGATCATGCAGCAAACAGTGAGGAGCGAGAAGAGATGGGCATACGCTGGCTGGACAGTTGAAAAGACCCCAGAAGAAGATTTGGATTTCGCCGCCGATGGTGATTTATGTCTAGTGTCTTGTCGCACTCGAAGATCTACAGACGAAAACCAACAAGTTGACAGAAGAGGCAAGGCAGTGAAGACGGGACTTCAAGTGAATGTAGAGGAGACAGAGGTGATTAGGATACCCAACCAACAACAGCATCAACAACAAGAGGCACCAATCACCACCAACGGGAGAAACCTAAAGGAAGTAGTCTCTTTCACCTGCCACCTACCTAGGCTGGGCAGCATCGTTTCAGCTCCAGGCGGCACAGGCACCGATGAGGATGTGAAAGCAAGGACCGGGAAAGCAAGACAGGCCTTCATTAATCTGAGACCAGTGTGGAGATCGACTGCACTCAGCATAAAGCGTGAACAATATCCGGATTTTCAACACCAACGTCAGTCAAGTCAGTGCTTCCATGTGATGGTTTAGAGACTTGGTGCGTTACAAGAGGCATTTCCAACAAACTGCAGATACTCATCAACAGCTGCCACCTACGCTCCCTCGATGCTGACACTGAAGATTAGATGGCCAGAATGATAAGAATAAGCAACAAGGAAGTCTGTCTGGTGACGAACCAACCAAGAACCCATCTCCCAACGAATATGCAGAAGGAAGTGGAGATGGATTGGATTGGACATACACTGAGAAGACTATTTGATGACATGACTCGTCAGGCCCTCGATTGGAATCCACAGGGGAAACAACGATTGTAGCGTCCGAGAGTGACATGGAGGAGATCATGTGAGGAAGAAACGAAAGCTTCTGGGCAGTCGTGGAGCCAGGTTTTAAAGACTGCAGAGAACAGAGTGAAATGGTGACGTGCTACTGAAGCCGTATGTTCCACTGAGAACCCAAGGGAGACATAATAATACCAATAAGAAATATAGTGCATGCATGCTCTCCTGACTAGGTTTTGGAATCGTAAGTTGTTTATTGTCGTCATCAATGTCATCAAAGTACGAGGCATTACTGGGTAACGGTCCGAGTTTCAGCAGCTCACGTGAGTACGTCAAGTTAAAATGCAGTGAGGTTCAAGATGGGAATGATAAATCTCAGTCAAAAGAAATATAAAGTGCAGAATGAGAGAAAGGAAGAATGAGAAAATGGTGGGATTTGGTTTAGCGTCGTTCTGATTAGGATAATATGTTTTTATATCTGTGCCACTGACATCGGTTGTGAGCCATATCACCGAGAGTCCGCAGCCACTGGTTTCTAAGATGATACCAGCCGGAAATCAAACTCCGGTGGATTCGCCAATAGTCAATGCCTCGCAGTGTGTTCACTGTGCGGAATGGCCTCTGGTTGTCTGAACTTATTCTAGAATGTAATTAAAAACGGTGGAATAAGTGGTAGCTCAACCTCAATTTTTGCGTTTCTTTGACTTTCAGTCCAATCCTTGCTGCGTTTAAAATAGTGAGAATGGAATTCTCAATGCCTCAAATAAAACTTGCGAAAACTATAAAAGTATGTACCCCAGGTAAAAAGACATTGATCGAAAAGCAGATATTTTAAGGAAAAGTATATCAGCGCATTGTAATAAATGTGATGGAAGAAATTCGGTTTCTTCATAAGCACTTTACTACGGGAATGTGTGGACGCCCAAGCCAGTTGAGCACTTTTCCAAGTGATTCAAGAGTTTGGTGTTTCACTTAAAAGCATTTTCTGCTGTTCATCAAAGAGTGGCTCATCTATATTTTTTAGTTAAGTCGCTAAGATTACCAACAATCGAAAGATTTTCTACCGTTTAGGGTTAAGCCGAATAGAATCATTGCTTAGTCTCAGGTTACCCTGAAAATAAACTAATTTCAACCAGCCAAGACTGACAGTATTTTCACATCCATTTCGATCGATTACACAAAAATTTTCAAGTTGCTTGAAGACTCTGAATGTTGCTCCACAAGTTAGTTCCAGCAATTTGGGAACAGCAACATGACGATTGAAGCATTTGACGTTTTTTACGAGGAGACAAGTTACCTTAGACTAACTAGGAATAGGCGTATATGAGAGTATTGCGTTGGTTAGAATGTCTGTGCGAAATATTAGATCCACAACAGGTACGAAGTTGAAGTTTAGACCATGTCATCTGGGAGTCAAAGTGCAGTTCCAAAGACAATTTCTGTAAAAAGGTATCCACCATCAGCTCCCAATGCATTCCGGATACCCGATGAGACTGCAGTTAGAGACTTACTCAACTAATGTGTGGTCGTGGCCAAAAATGAAGCTTCTAGCTATCGATGAGAACTTTCTACCATACCATTCACTTGTAGATGACAGGCTGACATCGGAAACAGAATGCAACCCAGAAGTCTAGTTAAAGGGTGAAATAGTTCACACCGTAATCGGTCCTGATGGCTTGCAGGGGATTTGTGATTTTTGTCCGGGAGCGGTCATAGTTAAATTAGACAGTCACAAAAGATCCATATGATTTTAAGCGTTTACCATGTTACGCAAGACCGGGCCCACCCATCAGCTTCATTCTTCATTTCAGGTCAGTAGATATGCGATCACAAATTATGCTGGACTGCGATACAAAAAAAGGAAGCGACACAGTACAAAATGTAAGGCATTCTATCTAGTTAGTTCACTTGATGTTCTCAATATTATATTTTGTTTTCGAAGATCATTGTTTAGTCTTACAATGAATATAATAACCAGGAGGAAACTAACGAATAAAATACTTAAATAAAATATTGTGGTGTATATATTCTGTATATATTCTGCAAGACAAATGTGTTGTGAAACCAAACTCTATCCTTGTGATGTGATAGCCGAAAACGCCAAATGGCTCCCTTTCTCAGCCACCTACAATTAAATTAAGTGTAAAAAGACGAGTATCCAAGAATTCATTGGTCATCAGGGCAACCAACAACAATGGGCTAAAAATACATCATATTCATAGCATTCAATGTCATATTGATAAGGTAGTCATTGAGATAATTTGAAATACCCTAATTTCTTGTAAATCAACTTGTCTTCTTTCACAATTATGCAACATATGCATGCTAGTTATATAGTATTGAAATTTCCAGTAATATGAATAATACCTATGACCACAGATTCCTGGGAAATGACAGCTTCCCAACAAGATATCTCGAACTAACTAATATTAATAATATACTGACTCGTCAGTCATTAGTTATTCAAAACCAAATTTAAAAGTTAGGCGTCTGAGCTCCTTGGTCACTAGCTTCAACAGGTGGTTCCGGAAGTCCCAGTGAGAAGTCGTAACCAGTGGAGTCAACCAAGTCAAACATGAGGAAAGTTACTGAACGATGATATTGGATGTAGGTCGCACTATATCGTAAACTGACAGAAATAAGAAATATGGACCATTGGATTCCAAATCAGTGGCTCAATGCTAACGTGCTGGCCACGGAACATGAAGGTTCTGGGTTCGATCCCTGGCAAGGCGGGGTCATGGGTGCGCGCTGCCGGGAAGTCCCATACTAGGACGAAACGGCTGTCCAATGCTACCAAGTTTCAAATGTTCCTCCAGCTGGTGTCAGTCTCTGATGAATTCCAACCTAAAATCAATTAGTAAATCTCCACAATCCTCCAGATAGAATAATGAAATCACTTGAAATAAAAGGTGGGAAAATGAAACGATGGTGAGACATTTTGGGGGATGTTTATCAACAGATGAGGTGAATATTCTAGATCACTGTCTTTCACATAATTCTCTTAACAACCTTTGTGACCACAAGGCTGAAATAAAGAAAAGGCTTGCTAAATCGATTAATAATCTCGAAGTTTTTTGTATCATTTGGATATTGCAGAAATAACCACCAACTTTTCATGAGTTCAAGGATCTGATTTGAACATCCCAACTTTTTCAGCATTTAGAAACTCAGTTCAAATGGTTATGATGTGTTACTTACTGTAGTACTGAACCAAATTGCTGTCAACCTGATTATCCTTGAACACTATTTACCTGAATACCAGCCTTTGCTTGCAGCGAATCACTTCAATCCGTTGACATCCATCAGCAGCATATTTTTTATGAATCTCCGGGGATAAATACTACTCGCGGATATATTTGTTGGTTTTTCAGCGCTGGTCCTAGTTTATCTGTTAAATACCAATTTCTGCCTTTGTTGTGAAGTGATCCTGCTAAAACATTTAACAGTCATTTTTAAAAAGCCAAGGAAGATTATGTAGTGTTTGTCTTAAGTTTTGTTATAATCCCCTGTTTATTTCATTAGGTGAGATCTGGATCTAAGAAGTAGAAAGACTTGCAGCATTCGTTCTACACTGATAATTTGTCACGATAAATCATGTTATCTGCGCCGAAAATAACGCTGCTTAGAGTTTTGCACATGTGAAACAATTGCAGATGCCAACTTCCTACTAGAAATGAACAGCATCTACGTTGCTGTGAAAAAGCCCTTTCCTGATGACTACCCACTGGGGCACAATATGCGGAATAAAATAGTGTAACTTCAGCAACGCTCACATTTGGGGAAAAGATGACTTACAAGAAGTGACTGACTATTAAATGTCGCTTCCTGAATAGGTCTTGTAAATAGTCAGGATATATTATACGAAACAATCAATTTATAGAACATTTCTAGTCTACCTAGATATTCTTTTAAGTGACAAATATCGTTTGAAGGATGAATGGTTAAGATGTTACGCATGACACATTTCAAACGATTGCATCACCAAGTTTAACAAGAATACGTTTCGCGTCAACAGATCTTTGTCACTTCTTTCTTTGAACTTTAAATCTCAGGATTATCAGTGAAATTGACTATTTCTCTAAATCCTGTTTCTACTTAGAAATAAAATATTTTGTATCATAAGTTATCACCTTGCATGATGGGATTCAAATGATAACCATCCTGTAGATAAATTCTCAATTGAAGGACCTGCTTCTTCATACCCTAAAACACTATCTCTTCTATATGCAGAAAAACTAAACTGTTTTCATACACAGGTTTTAAGTAACGTTATCAATTCAGGCCGTTTCATTCAACTCATTCAGACAGAGATGCGTAAATTTTTAAAATTTACGGTCCCGAAAAATTGTGTAACCTAATGTTTCATGTTAGTAAATGAAAATTCGTTGGCGATAAAGTGGATGACGGCTCAAATGGAAAAAATACACTCTGATTTCATTCGTTTAGAAACCAGCTGTTATTTGCAGCCTTGAAATGCATATACGAAAATTGAAAGAAATGAAGTCGTTTGGCTTTGATACACATAATAACATAGTCTAGTCAACCCCAACGTAATTCCATGTTTACTTACAAATGTTGTCTTTGTTTTGGTTTTACTGTTGTAACTCATTCAAAAACACTGATTACTTGTTTTATTTGATTTCATTCTGTTGGTTTTTACACAAATATATTAAACTTCTTGCTTTGTTTTGGTCATAAACTGTAGCAGTCATAAAATTGAAGAACATTTCTTCATTGGATTCCTCTGTAATTTGAATGTACCTTTCCTGTTTGTCAACCAGGTATTTTCAATTTGGTCGGTTTTGATTTGCATTTGGAAACTGTTGAAATTTGTATCTTCGTTAAAACCTGCAAGGTGGCCTTGGTCGTAGCATAGATTCTTCGTTTGATTCTACTCTTTTCGACTGAAAGTTTGGACCGTCCCTCCTACGTGACTCGACTCAATTTCATGGATATTCGGTCCTTCTACAATGTCAACTGATCACGAGAATCAAGTTGCTGAACGAGCTCATAAAAACAGGTAGACACTGGAAGGAATTTCAACGGAGGAAGTTAAATTTGAGTCTTTTAAAACGTTTTTATTGACGATAATGATGATGTAAGCTTAAATGACTCATGCGGTGAGTGTAATTATTTTAATTATCGGACACTTAAACATTTATGAATGGATAAAAGGCTAAAAAATATTAAGTTCGGGGCTTGTATCATCTCAGGTTGTGCCAGACGTCGAAGATAAGGCATAGTTATTAAGAGAATAATAATAATGTAAGTCAACCTGAAATATGTAAAATGACGAATACTTTGTTTCAAACGGACGAAGTTGACTGTCAACCTATTCATTAAGAACTCAGCATCGAGCAATACAAAGTTCATTCTAATCTAGCAATCTTTGAGTATTCATGCTACAGTCCTATGCGTTATTAGCCGTAGACAAAATAACACACCAGTACCATTGTGAATATGAGCCTAAATGACACATTCAGGACCTTTCAGAAGGCATGAGTCTACTTCAATTCTCACACGCTTCTACCTAGTTTCAAACGACCACTAACAGCAAAACAAACAAAGTAGGTATGCGAAAAACACAGAGTGATTCAACAAAGTTCTGATATCTCAAATACGATCTAGCCTTCAAGTTGGTTTTGTAAAAGATCACTCAGTTGGACATTTGTGCTAGAAATTATCATACCCAAGACTCCCATTGGAGTACAAATCAGAGAAAAAATCATTTGCATGCTGTGACTACTTTACACAATATGTGCTTCAAGCATCACGCGATACATTCTCACAGGTGGTTGCAAAGTAGGATATGCAAGAAAGGTATGAATTGATTCAGCTGTGATTACTACTGACCAAATGTACTCCTAATCTCCTAAGTGTAATGAGTAGTTCACTCAGAAGTCGAATGAATGCTTATTCATCTGATCACATTGAAATTTAAACTACTCGTGGATATCAGAAGCTAAAATGCGAGATAGCAGTCACACAATTCCACAGTGAAACATAAAAATTATTGTTAATTTCATCAGTGATCACTTCAAACAATACGCTGCACAAATGTTCCCTGTTATTCATGTCAACTTACTGCATTTTCATCCAAAGAATATTCCATGATTACCAATTGCTAACTTCCATCCAGATGTGCATTTTTCATTTGCTAATATGGATCACTGAGACGCTAAACTAGTCGAATCCCATCCAGGTTACACTTGTGCGTTTGACGCGTCATGTCATCAAATAGTCTTCTCAGTGTATGTCCAATCCAATCCATCTCCACTTCCTTCTGCATATTCGTTGGGAGATGGGTTCTTGGTTGGTTCGTCACCAGACAGACTTCCTTGTTGCTTATTCTTATCATTCTGGCCATCTAATCTTCAGTGTCAGCATCGAGGGAGCGTAGGTGGCAGCTGTTGATGAGTATCTGCAGTTTGTTGGAAATGCCTCTTGTAACGCACCAAGTCTCTAAACCATCACATGGAAGCACTGACTTGACTGACGTTGGTGTTGAAAATCCGGATCTTGTTCACGCTTTATGCTGAGTGCAGTCGATCTCCACACTGGTCTCAGATTAATGAAGGCCTGTCTTGCTTTCCCGGTCCTTGCTTTCACATCTTCATCGGTGCCTGTGCCGCCTGGAGCTGAAACGATGCTGCCCAGCCTAGGTAGGTGGCAGGTGAAAGAGACTACTTCCTTTAGGTTTCTCCCGTTGGTGGTGATTGGTGCCTCTTGTTGTTGATGCTGTTGTTGGTTGGGTATCCTAATCACCTCTGTCTCCTCTACATTCACTTGAAGTCCCGTCTTCACTGCCTTGCCTCTTCTGTCAACTTGTTGGTTTTCGTCTGTAGATCTTCGAGTGCGACAAGACACTAGACATAAATCACCATCGGCGGCGAAATCCAAATCTTCTTCTGGGGTCTTTTCAACTGTCCAGCCAGCGTATGCCCATCTCTTCTCGCTCCTCACTGTTTGCTGCATGATCCAGTCGACCACAATCAGGAAGATCATCGCTGATAGTAGGCGGCAGCCTTGTCTCACTCCTGTCTTCACTTCAAAGGCGTCACTGAGCTATCCATTGTGAATCGCTCAGCATGTGGCGCCTTCATATAGCTGTTGAATGAAGTTGATAAAGGCTTGTGGTAGGTACTCCATAGTATTGAAGCAACTTCCAAATAACTTGTCGGTCGATGCTGTTGAAGGCCTTTTCAAAGTCGATGAAGTTGAGGTGGAGAGTTGACTGCCATTCTATGCCTTTGTTCCATGATGATGCGTAGCCTAGCTCTGCAATTTGATCTGTGCATGATTTGTTCTTCCTGAAACCAACCAGCCTGTTCCGGTTGTAATTTTGAGTCCAGAGCATTGTTTAGTCTGTCCAGGAAGATGCGGGTTAATATTTTGCTTGGTGTAGACAGGAGCATGATTCCGGACCAGTTTCTGTAAAGATTTAGGTCTCCCTTCTTTGGAAGTTTGACAAGGTAGCCCTTCTTCCAATCGACTGGCAGGTACCTTTCCTTCCCTCCTTCCTTCTTTGCAAACCTTCTGCAAAAGTGGTGTGAGCATGTCCGCTGTTGTCTCTTTGTCTGTTCTCAGTGCTTGTGGCGGGATTCCACCTGGTCCTGGCTCTTTCCTGGATTCCAGCAGCTTTATGGCGTTCAGGACTTCACTTCTGCTTTTGTTGGAGGGCTTGTGTTCACTGGTAATTCTGTGGCTGGGTTGCTGGTGGTATTTGTGGACGAGTTGCAGGTTGTGGTGGTGGTCGATTCAAGAGTTTTTTGTAGTGGACAGCCCATCGTCTCCTTTGTTTCTCCTCTTTGGTAACTAGGTTTCCTCCACTATCTTTCATTGGTTTTGTCTGCGTTGATCTCTTTCCAGATAGCAACCTGGTTATTTGATACATTGTTGTCAGGTTTCTCCTACCTGACTTACTTGTTAATCTGAAGGCATATGTTCACGCATCCACACCATTGGGTACGTTGTTGTGTTACGTTGAGTTGCTTGTGCGTGATCGTCTAGGCAGTTAGCCTGAATGCGTCAGTATTTTGGTACGGTCGATGAAATGTACTATTTCATCTGGTTAATTTGTTGTGATCTTCCTTCCAAATCGTCTTCAATGGTCTTTTGGACATCATGATAGGCACTCCGAAGCTTATTTGTAACAATGTCATCTGGTCTCTGTCACTCGTCTTCCAGTAACCCGTTGATCTTCACCTGCGAGTGTGTCGTTGACGTGTCTTTTGTCTTCCGTGTACTCTTATTCACTTCTTTGTCCAGTGTTTTATACATTTTAACCGGTATACATTGCAGTGCACTGGTTCCTCTGCTGCTTCACCATCCCCCTCTCCTCCATAAGCTTCCATGTGTCCATCGAGATCCATTCCTTATCTTCTTTCTTCTTCCTTCCTAATACGGCTGTGCAGGTTTCTTTCCACATAGCTTTCAAAGACTTCCAGTGTTCTTCCACACAGATTTCTTCAGGGATGTTCCTCGACATCTCCCATTTTGTCTTGATGGCTGTCGTGAAGATCTCCTTTGTAGTTTCATCCTTCAGTTTCCGAGTGTTGTACTTGAACTGTGGTCTAACACCAGCTACCTTGAGGGCTTTCAACTTGATTTTGAAGGTTCCTTGCACTAGACAGTGGTGGTGTGAACCTACATCTGCTCCTCTTCTTGACCTTGTGTCAAGCAGACTGCATCTCCGCTTTCTTGAGATTGAGATAAAGTCGACTTGATTTTTAGTGTGTCCATCTGGTGTCTGTGAAATCCATGTCGCTTTATGGATATCCTTGTGCTTGAACATACTGCCTCCAATCACCAAATCGTTGAATGCACAGAATTCTGCAAACAATTCTCCATTCTCGTTCATCACCTCACCTAGCGCTTCTTGACCCATGGTTAGTTCTCTTCCTGTGTTCTCCCCTCCCAGTTTGGCATTCATGTCGCCCCACCCATTGGAATTTTGATATCGCCAACTGAGGCGGTGTCTTGTCCAGTGTTGATTGAAGTTGTCTGTAGAATTCCTCCTTTTTCTCTTGCTCTGCATTATTTGTAGGTGCATAACATTGTATGATTGTGACCTTCCTTCCTTTGAGTTGAATCTTGCTGTCATGATCCTGATCCTGCAGGAGGAGATTGATTCCCACTGCATGAGAGCCTTCGCTGCTGTTGGGGACATCATGATAGCCACTCGATAACTCAGTGTGCTGTGCTCGTGGTTGTTGTCTGGGTGACCGGAGTAGATTACTGGTTCTCCAGCTGACAGTTTGGAGAGTCATCTCCCATTCCATCTGCTTCCGCAAATTCCAAGCGCCTCAACGTGATACCTTCTCATCTCGTTTGCATCCTGGGCTGCCTTGCTGGATTCAAACGTGGCGCGGACATTCCATGTCCCCATGTTTACTTTTGCCTTCATCGAGGGAGAGAAGACACATCAGCTAATTGGCTTCCCGAAGGCTTTCACCAACTGGCGTCATTTCGCCTCTCCGATCCCAGCGAGGAATAGGCTTGTTATTATTTTTTATATTTTGTTTGTGCTTTGAAGTTTGTTTAGCGGTTATATTTGTTTTCCGGGGTAGGGTTGCTGGTCGTATGCCCAACCTTCCCTGTTTATCGGGGCTTAGGACCGGGTAGTAACTAGTGAACTAGTTAACCAGGCGAGGTTACCACTAACGGAACCCGCACCGACATTTTCAGTGTTAGAAAGCAAATGATAGGCACTGAGACTCTAGCATATAAACAAAATCCTGAAGCGTTTGGCATTGCAGAAACCTGATTGATTTAGGGTTTCGATTTAATCCCCCTTCTAACTGGATTTTATGTGTGAAAACAGGTGGGATTTTGTGTCTCAAATGTGGCTGCATGCTACTCTGAGTTTCTCATGATGTCCGCAGACGGAGTGCATGAATGCAGTTCCTGTGAAATGGACAGCTGTAAGTCTAAGTCAAAAAAGATTTCCGTTACATCGTGGCAATTTGTTGTAGTCCATCTAACCTTGCGAGTGACCTCGTGCTAATCATCTGCGTAATTGAAGCAGTGGTAGCAGATGCCTGGCAGTTGTGAATCGGCGCGCTTCGCACACAACTAGACGTAGGCTTATCAGTTGCTTCGAAAATGGCATACTTCTGACAGTACTAGAACCTACCATGGTTCAAAACGTAACTTGAGCAACGCTATACGATTTTGAACGCCAGCCGTCGTCATTAGATTTGTTTTTAATCCGCCAATGTGATGATACTATGGATCTGCGATACTTCTTTCCGCTAGCTAACGGTGATCGTGCAGTGCCGATTTTCAGTTTTCGAAAGTATGAGTTTGATGACGACACTGTTTCCCCTAGACCTAACTTATTAGGCTCAGACGTCTGAAGTATAAACGATTGCGTAATCGATGAGGATTAGTATATCGACAAGAACTCATCAGTTGACGACGCACAGAACAGATTTATAGCTCTTTTCGAAGAGGTAACGACGCCGTTCATCATACTATCGACTCCACAAAGATCCTGACTACTTTGCGCGGCCTAATAAGGACACTCTGAATCTGCCTGGGCGGACGAGACGTTTTTGGAATTCGTTCGTCAAACTGGACCGGCAGCACTTAACGCCGGGTATTCTAAAGCCCGCAACCCGTGCAAAATTCTGAATTGACAGCCTTTGATATCTTACGAGAAGCAGCTTGTACCTGGTTGCCTAAACTGTGCTAAGAGACCTTTCGCATTCATCAGAAGAGAGACGAAAGAAAATGTAGATGGAAGATGAAAAGTCTAATTTCTTGGCAGAATCTAATCTATCCAAAGCCGAATGCCCATCGGATTGCCTTGGTGATATCTTCTCTTCGGATCATGACGTTGAAGTGTGCACTATTGGTGCCAGCACTGCCCTACGGACGGGTACAGTGTAAATAAGAGAGTAAACAGTCTTCCAAGTACTCATTAATCTTTAACCTGGAAAACCTCCGGATGCCGGGTAATTGCGCTCCACACTGCTGCTTCATCTAGCCGACATAACTGTTGACTCAGCCAATGATCCTTTCTATGTGTTCCGAATTCAAACTCACCCCTCTAAAGGCCGGAATTATGCTATAATCGGCCAGCCTGGTAGTCGCGAGTTGGTGGGCAAATATTCTCCTGAAACTAACAAGAATAGTTAAAAAGACATCAGAAACACCGTTTTCATACCACCCACTACTCTTTAACAAACCACCCCATTGTGAGAGGGGAATGAGTTACAGCCGATGGTTTCAGGCTGCCATAGATGCCGTGTTTGTAAACTTTAGTGAGGCTTTCGATGAAATTCTTAGGAAAGATTCCCCAGATCCCCTAATTTTCTTGTTATGTGTCAACCAGTTGCCGAAAGTCCTCAACTCTTCGATGCTGCTGTTCGCAAACGATGTGAAAGTTTGTAGGGTCATACGTAGTGACGCTGATAGGCATGCACTTCGATGGGATTTAGAAGAGCTGGTAGGTTGGTCCAGGCGTTGGTGTCTGGAGATCAACTCTAGTAAAAGCACGTTAATTTATACAGGTCGTAATAATTGTTTTTGCCATTCCTTTGATGGCTCACTGGTAATCTAGGTCTTTGACCTGAAACACCCGGGTGTCATCAAAAGACGCAATCTGTAAACTTCAGCAGAGTGTAATGAAGCTACGGTTGATTGTCTCCACAGGTGTCAGCAGAAAATCCCCCAAAGCCACTATCTAATCGTCTTACTACAAATGTGCGTTTCTCCCGCCTTTCTCCTATCACCCCATCCGCTAATGCCCTTAAAGGGAGTCCTACGGCACCGATGGGCTGAACTTGAGAAGCTTTCCGTCATCTACAGATCAGGTGCAGTAATACTTCCTTGAGACCAGACTAATTAATAATCGTTTATCTCTATCCTTTCAGGTTTTTCGAAACCGGGAATATAGTTGTGACCATTCCAAGCTCAGAACGTATCACAATAAGACAGACGTAGAACCCAAGGAACCACCGTTCCTAATTCTACAACACGAAGTTTGAAGTTTAGAGTTGGACTGTAACTCATCACCTCAGTAAGTGGTATCAGAACATTCGATCAATGCTTTCAAGGAGAAACTAGATGTTTACGGAAATATGTCCTGTGGGGATTGACACAGGCCGAATGGCTTACTACCTTTTTTACTGAAAACTGGGACTGATTACCAGCTTGAGCAAGCGCTCAAATTGATAGCAGCGCTACATGAACACATGGTTTCGAGTGTGGTACTCGAAGGCCATGGAAACTTTAGAGTAAAGGTTGCACTATGCCTGATAACTTGCAAGAGACTTGTTCTAAAGCGTATTCGTCATAAGAGCAATAGTCCAGGTGTGGATGACGCTGAGGTCTGCCTCTTAAAACTAGTTGACGAAATAACGAATGGTACAGTTACCAAGATAAATGACACAGGTTTGTTTTAGAAAATTTTTTCACCCACCTCTGAATAGGCACAGTTGTGTCTGTCTATCCGGGGACATTAATTGGAGGTACTTTCACGTTTGAGTGTTCAAAAAGTCGAGCGATCGGGTACTATGTGGAATTCCTCCTCATGGTAGCACCGTTTTGTAAAGCACCAATTGAAGCAACATTAACTGGAGTTACAAATATTCCTCATGATCCTTCTCTGGACATGATCATACAGTCGTGGTTGCCAATTTATAAAAGTGTTGTCGGCTTAAGCGCTAGTGCGTCGACAAAATCGATATTCGGCAACGTGGAGTATATCCTGGTGGGGGAGGTGAAGTGCTAGCTGTCTTCAAGCCTTGTAGTGGAATTGTTCCGATCAATAAGGTCGATACTGGGAAGGTCTACAGGTGAGTTTTCGATACATTTTGAGCAAGTTTCAATGTTACTGCTCTTCATTTATTCATAATATGCTTGATCAAAGAACCGAACAAGATTTTTTAGCCGGTTCAGTATAGAGCTGTCGTAATAGCTCTACATACTTCCATACTCAAGATCGTGTACTTATCTAGTCAGCTTCTACAGTTGGGGCACTGAGAACTGACTACCTTCCTAATCTCAGAATTCTTTTAAACGAAATGCAGTTATCAGTCTACAGTGGTAGCACTATCGCATAAGTTGTTTCGTTTCATAAAATATGAGCAGAAGGCAGGATTACAACGAACCAATTCAGATCGTTGGGTTTTACTGTATCACTACCCAATTGTTTAAAACTACCATGTTATAACAGTCATTTGTGTCTTCTTGACTAAGTTCACTTCCATGATGAGTGATTCAAAATGGAAAAGTGCCAGAATTTAGAGGATGACCCTTGTATCTTATTATCAGGTAAGAGTTGGGGACATCGCACCCATATAATCACTTCTTTAACATTCGGAATCACCATACACATTGGATTCATACGTCGTTAGGGAAGTGAGTGAAAAGTTAGGCGATGTCTGGATGCTATTTTTCTATTGATACTTATGTAAAAGTTCTATCAGTTTTAGTAGCCACTGATGTATCAACTGTTGGATGTGAGCTTTACTCCCTATACCAAGGTTTGAACATATGTATAATAATGCTAGCTTTTATTCTGTGGATGAATCAGTATTCCTCATTCCACGTGTGTATGAGGCTATGCTATTTGAAATCGCTTTGCTGCAAATAAATACGATGCCTTCTCACCAATTTTTAGCATAAGTTAATTTGATACACTTGTAGGTAGTAGATCATTAACTTTGGGACTCTACCTCCAGTCGATGGGTCCTGAGTACAAACCACGTTCCACTTCTTTGAATTTTGTTACAGGGTAGCATCATAATCTTTCACACATTAACTCTAGCCTGTAACCAAGTCTATAGATATCTCCTGAAATGATATATATTATTATATGTCCGAAACCCCCACACAAGTGGCTTAGCATGACTTCTTGAAAAGACTGTTGTCAGTGCGCTATTTAATAAGAAAAGAATAATGATAAATCCTCAATGAAGTGTACGTACAGCAATTTGGGAAAGTAAAAGTACTAGTTTTATTCATTAAATTTACAAATATATTTATGATAAAATTACTGGTGTTTATTACATCTCAGCCAATCAGTATTATCCATAGGCTCATGATAGTTCTATTGTTATTACGATTATTGTTGTTTTTTCTGTGTTCCTAGTGGAACAGACGGCTTCAGTAGCACGTCACCATTTCACTCTGTTCTCTGCAGTCTTTAAAACCTGGCTCCACGACTGCCCAGAAGCTTTCGTTTCTTCCTCACATGATCTCCTCCATGTCACTCTCGGACGCTACAATCGTTGTTTCCCCTGTGGATTCCAATCGAGGGCCTGACGAGTCATGTCATCAAATAGTCTTCTCAGTGTATGTCCAATCCAATCCATCTCCACTTCCTTCTGCATATTCGTTGGGAGATGGGTTCTTGGTTGGTTCGTCACCAGACAGACTTCCTTGTTGCTTATTCTTATCATTCTGGCCATCTAATCTTCAGTGTCAGCATCGAGGGAGCGTAGGTGGCAGCTGTTGATGAGTGTCTGCAGTTTGTTGGAAATGCCTCTTGTAACGCACCAAGTCTCTAAACCATCACATGGAAGCACTGACTTGACTGACGTTGGTGTTGAAAATCCGGATCTTGTTCACGCTTTATGCTGAGTGCAGTCGATCTCCACACTGGTCTCAGATTAATGAAGGCCTGTCTTGCTTTCCCGGTCCTTGCTTTCACATCCTCATCGGTGCCTGTGCCGCCTGGAGCTGAAACGATGCTGCCCAGCCTAGGTAGGTGGCAGGTGAAAGAGACTACTTCCTTTAGGTTTCTCCCGTTGGTGGTGATTGGTGCCTCTTGTTGTTGATGCTGTTGTTGGTTGGGTATCCTAATCACCTCTGTCTCCTCTACATTCACTTGAAGTCCCGTCTTCACTGCCTTGCCTCTTCTGTCAACTTGTTGGTTTTCGTCTGTAGATCTTCGAGTGCGACAAGACACTAGACATAAATCACCATCGGCGGCGAAATCCAAATCTTCTTCTGGGGTCTTTTCAACTGTCCAGCCAGCGTATGCCCATCTCTTCTCGCTCCTCACTGTTTGCTGCATGATCCAGTCGACCACAATCAGGAAGATCATCGCTGATAGTAGGCGGCAGCCTTGTCTCACTCCTGTCTTCACTTCAAAGGCGTCACTGAGCTATCCATTGTGAATCGCTCAGCATGTGGCGCCTTCATATAGCTGTTGAATGAAGTTGATAAAGGCTTGTGGTAGGTACTCCATAGTATTGAAGCAACTTCCAAATAACTTGTCGGTCGATGCTGTTGAAGGCCTTTTCAAAGTCGATGAAGTTGAGGTGGAGAGTTGACTGCCATTCTATGCCTTTGTTCCATGATGATGCGTAGCCTAGCTCTGCAATTTGATCTGTGCATGATTTGTTCTTCCTGAAACCAACCAGCCTGTTCCGGTTGTAATTTTGAGTCCAGAGCATTGTTTAGTCTGTCCAGGAAGATGCGGGTTAATATTTTGCTTGGTGTAGACAGGAGCATGATTCCGGACCAGTTTCTGTAAAGATTTAGGTCTCCCTTCTTTGGAAGTTTGACAAGGTAGCCCTTCTTCCAATCGACTGGCAGGTACCTTTCCTTCCCTCCTTCCTTCTTTGCAAACCTTCTGCAAAAGTGGTGTGAGCATGTCCGCTGTTGTCTCTTTGTCTGTTCTCAGTGCTTGTGGCGGGATTCCACCTGGTCCTGGCTCTTTCCTGGATTCCAGCAGCTTTATGGCGTTCAGGACTTCACTTCTGCTTTTGTTGGAGGGCTTGTGTTCACTGGTAATTCTGTGGCTGGGTTGCTGGTGGTATTTGTGGACGAGTTGCAGGTTGTGGTGGTGGTCGATTCAAGAGTTTTTTGTAGTGGACAGCCCATCGTCTCCTTTGTTTCTCCTCTTTGGTAACTAGGTTTCCTCCACTATCTTTCGTTGGTTTTGTCTGCGTTGATCTCTTTCCAGATAGCAACCTGGTTATTTGATACATTGTTGTCAGGGTTCTCCTGCCAGCAGGCTGTTGAGCTTCACTTGCCAGTGTGTCGTTGACGTGTCTTTTGCCTTTCCGCGCAGTCGTCTGCACTTTTTTCCAATGTGGTGTTATATAGGTTGTGTCCTGTTTCTCTTTTCGTTGTTCATGCCTGCACTGCACTGCACTTGTTCACATTATGCTTCACCATCTTCCTTTCCTTTCTCTGCCAGCTTCCACGTGTCCGTGGAGATCTATTCCTTGTCTTCTTTCTTCTTCCTTCCTAACACGGTTATGCAGGTTTCCTTCCACATCTCTTTCAAAGAGTTCCAGTGTTCTTGCACGCAGGTCTCCTCGGGGACGTTGCCTAATGTATCTCATTTTTTCCTGAAGGCTGACTGATGTGAAGATATCCTTTGTAGTCTCGTCCTTCAGTTTCCGTTGTGGTTGTTGAACTTGAATTATTGTTTATCACCAACTTCTTGAAGGCTTTCAACTTGATTTTGATGGTAGGTTCCTTACACTGAATAGTTAGTGGTATGAACCACCTACATCTGCTCCCCTTCTTGATCTTGTGTCCAGTAGGCTGGCTGTGTCTCCACTTTCTTCACATTGAGATGAAGTCGATCTGATTTTCAGTGTAGTGTGTCTTGGTGTCTGGTGGAATCCATGTCGCTTTGTGAATATCCTTGTGTTTGTACACACTGCCTCGGATCACCAAGTCATTAAATGAGCAGAAGTTTGCAAACGGTTCTCCATTCTCGTTCATTTCACCGAGTGCTTCTCTACCAATGATCAGTTCTCTTCCTGTGTTGTCCGCACCCAGTTTGGCATTCATGTGACTTCACCCATTAGAATTTTGATGTCACCATCTGGGGTTGGGTCTTGTCCAGTACTGATTGCAGTTGACTGTAGAATTCCTCCTTCTTCTCTTCATCTGCATTATTTGTAGGTGCGTAGCGTAGTGTAGCATTGTATGATTGTGACTCTCTTTTTTTTTGAGTTGAATCTTGCTGTTCATAATCCTGATGCTGCAGGAGGGGATTGGTGCCCGCTGCTTGAGAGAGAGAGAGTCTGCAATGCTCTTTAAGACATCATGAATGCCACTCCGAAGCTCAGTGTGCTGGTGGTTGTCTTCTGGGTGACAATATCGTAGTAGATTATTGAGTCTCTTGTTGACAGTTTGGAGAGTCCACTTCCATTCCATCTGCTTTCGCAAATTCCCAGCCTAGCACTTCTATGCTATATCTTCTCATCTCTTTTACAATCTGGGCAGCCTTGCCAGGCAACTTCAAACATGGTGTGGACATTCCATGTCCCCAATTTTACTTTAGCTTTCATAGAGAGAAGCGAAGACACATCTGCCAATTGGTTTCTGGAAGGCTTTCACCGACTGGCGTCATTTCGTCTCTCCGATTCCAGCGAGCAATGAGTTTGTTTTTATTTTTCATATTTTCTTTGTGCTTTGAAGTTTCTATAGAGATTGGATTGGTTTTACGTGGTAGGGTTGCCAGCCCTACACCCAACCTTCCCTCTTTATCCGGCCTTCGGACCAGCTAGTAACAAGGGAACTTGTTAACTAGGCGATCTTTAGGGTAATTCTAACTATCTATTATAGCCACGAAGAAATCCGAATGCTTATTTTTTGTTGTCATAGTTGTGCTTTCACGTGTCCCTCTTTGTCTGACTTAACAAGAATCGACCTTGATGCAAGACGCTGTCTAGTAAACTTAGAGCACTCAGATGATTTTCGTTTTAAGTGAGAACGCTGACAAAATGCAGTCTGCTGTCTTCTGCTTGAGACCCAATTTCAGAATGCTTGGGATGTGTTTCTCACGACTGCTCCAGGACTGACTTACGTTAGTGAATCATCTGGCAGTGAGTGAAGTAGTAGAGCACACTAAGCATTTCATTTACCTGGGATGTCAGATTCGTCAGTCTTGGTGGTGCAGTGACTGACGTATTCTGTACATGGATACAAAAGGCTGGTTTGTCGTTCGCTAATTTATGCCATTTGTGGTGCTACCGTGATGTCCATTTCTCTGTTGTGGGCCAATTAAATCTTAAAACATCCCGCAAAATGCCGCGTGTCACAGGCTGCAAGTAGATGTCCCATGAGCTGTGTGGTCACACGAATCTCGTTTAAGTACCTTAAGAAGAAGTAACTTTCCACGGCGTGGGCAGCCAAGAAATGTCAACCACCCGCACGCTTCCAGTAATATACAAGACCCAATCAAACATGACCTATATTCCTCAATTCTGCCTACTCCTTTGTCTTCACTTCCTGATAGTAATATTAAGCTTTTTACACCTCCAGCATCTGATTCTGCGACCATTACCAATGATCAAAGCCATCGAAATCTCATTCCTAGTCCCTAGGGCCTGGCCATCGATGTCATTTAGGAGGTTTTGACGTTTGAACTCTATGCCTAATCGGACAGCAAGTATCACTCGACAGAACCGAAATGTCGAGCCAAGAATGTGTACTCCATTTGTGAGAAATCTGTAGAGAACTCGAGTGTGGTTATTGAGTTGACATCACTTACCCAGTGTAGTGAGTTGTCAAAATTCACTTTACGACTATACGGAGACTGAATAGCAGCCTCTCGTAGACGCGCTAGTGTGGGCATAGCATTGAGCTGTAGGGTAGAGATTGCACTTCTAGACTGGATACAAGTCGATAGCCGTCTACGTGTTTTTCCACTGGATGGATGTGCGAGAACTAGGAAGGATCGAGAGACCAACCGATGCCATTTCGTAATCTCCGCCTACGCACCCAGCCACTGAGTGCAGGTAGGATAGTGCAAAGGATGAATTCTATGGGAAGCTGTCAACTTTGCTCCAGAGAGAAAAACGTTCGGATATATTCATAATGCCAGGTGACACTAACGCTGAAGTAGGGTAGCTGAGCTGAGCCAGTGGGAAAACATCTTGGGGGCGTTTATGGAATCACATGCCAACGAACTGGTAATGGTGATCGTTGATTCACCATGTTGGCGACGTTGAGATTATCTGAATGCTATTGGCAAGGAAGGCAAGTCGTTCCATGTGGTGAATGTTCATCGACTAAGGTGACTTGGATATACACTATGGAGGCTGGGCCACTGCGTACCGTGAGGTGCAATGCTGAGGGAAGTTGAATTAGCTTGAATGAGGATTCAGAATGGCCAAACCGAGACATTACGATAGTCGATGAAGTCTTTGACTGTTGACTTGTGCCATTTTGGGATATACAGACTAGCTAGCTGGGTACCTGAGACGATAGGAAACAGTGGCCGAAAATTCTTGGTCACGTGGCTAAAAATCGGTAACAATAAAGCACATGTATTCACTCTTGGATGTGTTGAATATCTACACTATCCATTATCTTCAAATTGCTTATTCTCTCACGCAACTTTGTCTACCTTGGTATCATTCTTATTCTACCCTGCTGTTCTCTATATACTACTGCGAAGCGTGGCAACTTGAACCAGTGTAATTGTGTGTGAGGTTCTAAGTTGATTTTGTCTGTATGTCATTGGGGCCCAAAGTTACTGCTCTAATGTTTTCTCTCTTCTGTTATGTGGCTGTTAAATACTGCCATTCAAAGTGTAGGATATGCGAAGGCTTCAGATATCCGACCACAGTTGCCTTCGTAGCGTAGGTCTTGTGTCGTGGTAAGGCGACTGTCAGGCGTAGAGTTTAACACAGAGGAGGAAAGCAAAGTGATGAGGTTTATAAACCTTCATCAGCTGAGATGACTGAGACATGTGTTACGCATGCCTATCTACCGTCTTCTCGTCGCCCTATGTTGATCGATGTAAGTTTAGTCTAGAAGAAGGTTAGAGGCAGCCAGGCTAGTAAGCAGCATCAGTTCACGAAGTCTGTTGGTTGAACTGAGCGACATAGAGGAATATTCTCTTGGCAACGGAAATCAGTGTTTGTAGAGTTTGGGTTATCCGGTTCAGAATGGATCTCTGTGATGCAAACGTATCCATACATTATCTTCTCCTAACTGTCACACCGAATTTCAGTATTGTTGCTCTGTGTCCACGATTTCCCCCACTTTTGACTCCTTTCCAATATATTTTGTCTGCCTTTCATCCTTGAGTATTCTCAGATAATGTGCTATGATAAAGTATGGTAGCTCAAATTGTGACGTCATACTGAATGACTAATTGAGACGTACTCCAGCCAGAAAACTCAATAAGTGCTGACGTTAAAATTTTGTTCGAAAATGAAGTGTTAATAGGAAACCTGTAAATCTTACATATTGAATGTTTGATATGTTGAACCCGTTATAATAATCATACTGGTTATTATTATAATTATTGGTGTGTCTTCAGCTACTTTCAAGAATAATGCAGAATCAATGGACACCGTCTATCCAAAGTCAGTCATATTAATTGAAGATAGACATTTCTCTTGAAGTTTCATACCAAGAGTCAGGTCAATCACACCGTATACTTCCAACCTAACCCTACCTCATCTGTCATCGCCTATAACGCCTGTGACTAGTCGTGTATAACGCTTTCTAGCCATATCGTCTAGTGGTTTACAATTTCAATAACGTAATTATCTCCGTGAACCAAGACTACATCTAACTTCTATTTTCACTTCGTGGTTTCAGGATGTGATCAAGATGATGAGGGTAATTGTGGAAGTTTTCTCTAGTCTTCCATTAAGTCGAAAAAACCAAAATGTGCTCCAGAACCACACATACTTTCTTGCAGTAGGCAGTGAACTGTACTTATCCTGTTAGGGCTAACTTGTGGAGCTGTGAATCATTGGTTTAGACAATTGACTTTCAACCAGTGAGTCACGGGTTCAAACACAGTTCCAGGTCTAGGCAGCCAGGTAGCATTCTTAGTCCTCACACAACATATGTGGCCCATTCGTTAGTGCACGAACGTGCATAAAGTTGATGAATGCGTTTCTTTCCAAGGGTTAACTACTTCACTCAGTCCTTGTTAAGTTGAGCAGGGTGAGAACCATGCATCCAAAGGTTGTAAGTTGAGTGCTTAGATCATTAAGCCACAATACGACGTCTTCTGTTTGTCTGCTTTATTGCCGCGAACTGGAACATAGCGAACAAGTATACAATGCACTCAACTCTTAGTTGACACTTAGGTAGTTTACGAGTCTCAAGAGTAACGTAACTTGGTCACAGCCAATAAGACTTCATACATACTTCAGGTTTACTAAGGAATCTCCATGTAAGAGATCGATCTGTATAAAGGAAGATGAACAGATACGAACGTACATGGGTATGTCTATGACCAGGTTGAATGGAGATAGACGGAGTTAAAGTCCTTGATAAACACCATTCTATGTAGAACTTATTAGATGGTTGACATACTTCCAATGAGAAAAACTGGCAGTACGCCTTGATTAACGGAGTTTCACGTCGAAAATAATACCTGTGAAGGCCACTGATAAGTATGTATGTGTTTCAGGATCTGATAGAGGGTAGAGATCTATTCGATGCAATAATCGTTTGATCAGAAGTGTGTCCAGTTTTGTAGGCTGTACCATTATAGCGCTTCATCTAATTTTTGAATTATTATTAAATCTAGTGTGTAAAATAAATCTGCGGGGATATTCAGTTTTTAGACTCAAACTGATATATTTCAGTCACCGTAGTTAATGTGTGTGTAATCAGATTGTTCGAAATGTATTACGCGAATGCATCACATTTCTCAGGTAATCTTCGTCCTCTCATTACACTATGCAAATTTATTAAAGGGACTAACTGTTTCAAATCGTAGTTATTATTGTAAATTATCGTCCTTGTGTATGCTATGAGTGAATGATACATACATTATAAATCTTTATGAGGGTTACGTACCTCAAATCGAATTTAGGATTCAAATTTATTTGTAGTGTCGAATAGGATTTTCCCTTCTGAACTTTTCAGTCACTCCTGAGTTTTCAGACTAATCTCGGATTGCGTCATTTGGTGTTCTACTTTGTACCAGCAGCTAAAGATCCGTCACAATAATGTAGATGTATTCACCCTTTGACGTCTTTTAAAGCTTAAACATTTTTACCACCCTTTATATTGATTTTGTTTCACCTCCTATGCACTTTAATCTACTTTGATATCAGTCTTTTTCTATCCACTTACTCTTTGCATACCACTGTGAATTGTGGTAACTTGAACCGATGCACTTGTGTGCGAGTTTCTACATTGATTTTATCTATCTGTCTCTGTCAGTGTGTACCAGCAACTAATTATAAAGTATGTCATTAAAGAAATTAAAATACGTTCTCCGTTATTCTCAGAGCTAGGAGACAGACTACCCATTGATGTACATCTTTTTATTCCTTTTAGTTTTAAAACCAAACTGCCCAAAACCAGTTCGTGGTTTTGAAGAGCTGTTGCAAGAGCCTTAAATATACACTAAAAGTAGCTCTACACATTTGCATATGATTTTTACACTTATAAAATTGTTTCATGCTTTTCTGCATAACTAATCTGGGAAAATAATCTTTCAGAATTCGTGGTATTGCATGGAGCTGCCGTGTCAGTTCTTCCTATGGACAGCAGTTGATTTGTGGAGCAAAATCACTTTTAAATCAATTTCTAAGTGATGTTTACATTACACTGGATCACCGCAAGGTCAGCTTTATATTTAAAAGATGTTTGCTAAGTACACTTAAGTTATTTTTTGGATTTCTGAAAGCCAATACAGTAGTTTTAGTAATACGTTAGACACTACTCACACCACTGTAAAACAACGAAAAGAAGTGTACCGTTACGTTTTTCAGTAGTACTTTGAAGAACGCTCAGATATGCTACTTTTATATCCGAATTAAACTACCTTTGGTAATCCCATTATCGATGTTGAAAGGAGATCAATAAAGCCATCGATCTACTTCTAAACTTCGTCGTACATCATTTCTGAAGCATCATTTTACTTACAGCAGGTAAAAGTGTATTTTACGCAGGCAGAAAGAGCTAGAAATCATTAAAATAGTGCGACTCAATCCATTACACGTTTCATGTACTGAGCTATAGGTTACACGTGAGGGTTTACGATAATACCCAGTTAAGTAGGTTGAAATAGGGCAGAATTAGGTTTGAACTATGAAATTTGAATGCTTAAACCACTCCTCACTTGTTCTGGTCTTTTTTTTAAACTGCATAAAAATATACACTTGGAGAGAAATCCAGTCGACTGCGTTGTAGTGACCTAGTGTGCTAAATCCCAGTGACTTAAATTTAGTTTGTGCTGAAAGTTGTTAGAAATTTCCGCATTCGAGAAGGAATTAATTCCTTTTATACATGAAGTATGTTATCGTTTTTTCGATTATCTTTTGGGCGATTATATAGGTGAATGAAATACAGTGTAACTCAGCGAACACTTCTGGGTACATGGTCCGAGCTATGAGCCACACCTATTTTGTAAATAATAGTGATGCTACCTGGCTTTCGAAATCTTGGTAGGCGAAGTGGGATTCGAACCTCTGACCCGCTAGTTAAGAGTTAGCCACCAGGACCAACAAGTTACAGCTTTATTATAGACAGCCACTACCTCATATTTATATGCTGTTTTGGAGGTCCTCAGAAATAAGATGATTTACTTCTAGTGACAAGTGAACGTCATCGAATATTTTCGTTCCTTCTATACTTCTTTAGGAAACGATAAGTAATCAATTAAAAAAACAAGGTTGTTTGAGCAAGCTGCGATTTCGGTTAGAATTTGTCGCCTTAAATTTGAGGTGCAGATAGCATTTTGATAGTCTTCATAACAGTCTGCATCATTATTATAATCTGATAGTGGTTTAGTTTTCCCTCTGGGCTATGATATTTTGTCGTAAATTTTTCATCATCATGCTTGATGACATCCTCAGCACTAACTTCTTGGTAGGAATAACCGTTTGTTGAGCCCCTGTCGTATGAGAAATTGGGTGGAGCTAAAGGCAGCTACCAACTTAGTATAAATGATGTACACTATGACGGGAGTCTGAGGTTGAATTCGTACTAGCGTTTGGATAAAACTGTGAATCGGCAACGTTTATTTCCGGCTATGAGCACTCTAACTATTTTACCTTCTCACTCTGCGTAGCAGCGGTTATGATAGGTCAACTCTTAAGAAGGTTTGTGCTCTTTTTTGGTCTCAAACTTTCTGATGCAGCAGTATCATTTTTCAAGTAGGAATTCAATTCTAAAAAACCTAACACCCTTTGGGGATCATGTGACTAGTATTTGATAGCTGTCCGTTGAGGATTACATACAGTTAGGCGAAACTTGTCTACTTTCTTTTCCGAGTATCTTAAAAAGAAATATACTTTCATGAAATAGGACACCGCCTAGTGTCAATCGTCTTTGCACTTTAAGCTGTGTAAAAAATCCATGTAAGCAACACCTACCATCTTCGCCCTAGTCTCTTATCTTCAGTACCTCTTTGCGTTGCCAGCATCATCTATGCCTCTATAGTTTCCTCAGATCTGCTGAATTCATCAACCATCGATAACGATTCGAGCCAACGAACTACCATTTTTTGTCTAGAACTACACTACTAACTTCACATTAGAAATTATAACGTCCGAATCCTAGGTCGAACCGGGCTACAGCGTTTTTATTTATTCGACCTAAACAGTGTGTTTAATCTGCGAAATGAAGAAGGTTTGAAGACTCGACTAGGGTCAGACAACCCACTGGCCAACTGATCCTGACAGACAGTCATTTGAATTGTCAGACTTAGTGAATCTGTAAGCAGCATTCAACGTTAGCCGCTTATCACCGGTTCGGTGAACACAGGGTTCACCTAGAGGGGTTGGTAAACCCTGATTCCAAACCAGTGGTGCACATGATCTCCATGGAGATGCAAAACGAACGAAGTGCGTATAAACTCGCCTCACATAACTCCACTGCCTCGTGGATCAGACTTCAAGCCGAAGGCTTGGATTATAATCCACTAGGACAACCATCGGTTTCTGTCTGGGCATCCGACTAGTGTCACAGCCCATAACTTATGGATCAACATTAACAATGAATACTGCAAAGCGCTTATTAAGTCTTATAGGAAGCCAAATTTACCATGCAGCGAGCTTCCTACTTAATCATTCAACTCACTGGCTTTATATCCTTTTTATTTTTAAATTGCATTGTTTTTTCGTTGTCATTTTCAAATTTATTTTATCGTGTATCTTTATTTAACTCAGCTGCTCGTGGCTGACTGAAATTCTAGTCTGCTTGCTCCGTTTTGAGTTTCCGAACAGTTGCACCTAGAATGCTATCCTTCAGTATGATATCTGATTCTACTATTTTGAAACCGTCTAGATTGGTTACCTTCAGCGTTCAGACTGTAATGCACATCAGACAACATACAAGTTTGGTCAAAACTCTGGAAAGTCTTGACATTGACGTATACTGTATTGTGGAGATCTCCATACAAGATCCCAGTGAAGTGTTCCAAATAACTTCTCCATCTGTCAGTTCGAAAAGTGTTTAATGTGGCTTATCCGAGAGCCCTGTGACATTAAAAACTGAACTTACTGGCTTTGGGTTTATCCAATGTGTGGTCGTCATTAAGTTACCGACTTGATACAATTCACGCCTAAAATGTATTGGTCACTCTCATGCTCTTCGAAAAGTATGCAACACGAATTCACGAAGAACTGGCTGGGTTTCATTCAGGTCATGAATATATTGATTATGTGTTCACCTTCTGTCAGATGCTCCTACACACCTCCACGTGTATTTCACGCCAATGATCTTTGTGTTTCGATATTAGGACTGTGCTCTGAAATCGTCTGTTAGGGAAGAATGTCCTTTAAAGTTTGTAACCATTTTGAAAGCCCTATACCTCAAGTTGAGTCAGTTCTTCAGTCACCTCTCCATTCTTTCAAACCAACGGTGTGATTTGGTAGGGCTATCCGATTTCAACACTCCTCTTTAGTTATATCGTCGATGACATTCTCGAAAAAGCTGTGAATGTACATGTTGGTGCTGTAGATCTGCTCCCAGAAGAGAGGATTCCAACCTTGGGTACGCTGAAAATATCATTTTATTGTGTGACAACATATAAGCTGCTGAAATTACATTTAATCAGTCGGTGACGGGTGTCCGTGAGTATGGTATTTGATTCACTCCAGCAAAGTGCAAACTGCTTTAAAAAATTGGCTGGAGCCTATATCCTGCACTCACCCTTGATGGTAAACTACTGAATTTGTCGAAAAGCTTATGTTCCTAAGTACGTATATGAGTGCTTGTGTAGGTGTGACTGACGGAGTTTCCAAACGTTTTTTGAAAACCAAAGTGACATATGCCAATCTTGGTCAGTTTTGTAACTTCACGACGTTAGCTTATCTATCAATGTTTAGGTAAACAGCGCACCGATGCGGGGAGTTCTACTCTACACCTGTGAAATGTGATCGCTCTAACCTCAGAATATCTAGCAACGCTGCACATTCTATCACCGTCTCTGTAGCGTTCATTGGAAACATCATATAAGCGGTACTGAAATGAGACAGTACATATTCGTGTTTGGTGGAGGCCATCACTCGTTGAGTGAAATCACCTTGAAACGCCGACTTTATGTATGTGCGAATGTGTTGTGAATGTCATTACAGTGACTGAGATACCACTCACTGTTCGCTACCCCTGGGACTGTTTGCAGAAAGTGAAGAGGTGTTTATTGTATGATGTGGCATTGCGATGAAAGATATTTATTTTGGGTCAGCATCTGTTCTTGTCTCACAGCTTCTGCGATAGAATCCGAGAAGTCATACAAATCAGCGGCTTGAGACGATAGCAGACGTAGCTCAAGATTTTCGACTCGTCGCGATCATGCTGCAGAATTCTTGCTTCTTCTGTTACCGAGAAGTAAAACGAAAGTATTGTGAACGCTTTTTGAATGCATTTTCAATAGTGCCTGCATAGTAATCCATTTCTTCATTCATTTTCATCCATATATATATATATATATATATATATATATATATATATATATATATATATATATATATATAAAATTTATGTCTCTCGCATGTTGTTAAGTCACTTTATAAGACGCATCTCTTGGTGCCCATTTTGCGTAGGTTTTTTAAATAAATATCGTTCAATACTGTAATAGTCATCGATATTTGTTTATGGTCTACATCCACACCCCTACTAACTTTAGTTTGGACGATGTAAAGAATGAAGTCGAGAATTTAATTTCGTTTCAGAAAGCCCACCAGCGAGTGACTTCGGCTGTGATTTAGAGAAGTTAAGCCATTCAGAAAAACGTTTTTTATTCTTTTGCTTACAAGCTGATAACAGTGACCGTTTCTTCTTGATAGTCACTTGTTCCAGGCCAGGACTAGTTTTAAACACTAAGAAAGACATTGTTCCAGTTTTCAGGCGATAATTGACAACTAGATCATACTGCCATAATCTGTTATTGGACTCCGACCGTGAAATAGTTTCTACACGTTTGTATCTGCACCCGAATATGTTTTCCTAACATCTTCCACAAGATGTTTAGTGTCATATCTTTATTTTCCGCACCTATGAGATACTAGTTTGTGCTAACTCCCAGTTTACGGATAGAGATTGAAGTGATTATAGGGTCTACAGGTCCCTTAATGGACTAGTTGCGAGAATACCAAAGGTTAGCCAACGTACACCATCTATGGTACCGCCAAGTAAAGGATCATTATACTACATATCACTCCGTAGTATCCTGCCCATCATCTGTGGGATGAGAGATAAAGGAGTTCAGGTATTTGATCATAATCGTTTCCACGATGTTGCTAGTATGTGATCAAACCAAAGGGGATCAATTTTAAGACTCCGTATGGGGCACTAGATATAGAAGGTATGTCTTTCAGTAAGGTTGTGAAGGTACATTGACTGAGGTGAATTGAGACATGCTACAACCTTCCTTCCTTCAATTGGTAATGCTAACTGAAGTTGGACTAGGTTGGAAAAGATTTGAGGATGGTAACCGAGGCACAATCGGTCCATAAGAATTATAACTGTTGGTCCAAACCGTATCGGAAAGTATATACCAGTTGTGTGGGGCTGTGGAAGTGGTGAGAATCACGTTTAGAAACTGCCAGTGAACTGGCTCAACACCAATCGGATTGGCATAGATGTATTCACTTTTTATTATCCTGGGGATTTAAAAAATTTTCATTGATCTTAATTTGCCTATTCTTTCTCACATCTCTTTATTATTTGGGGTATCAATCTGCGTGCTGTTATGTGGGGTGTAGCAAGTTGAACTAATAGGATTCATGTCAATAATAAACGGACTTGCAGCTTGAAAACTCACGAATTGCTTTTTCGTCTTATTGGACTTTAAATTTTGTCAATAATTAAAAAGAGCAGCACTTGTTAACGTTCATAACCACTTGGTCTTTTTATTCTGATTTATTTAGGGTCAGTACTCAGGTCAGAGCCCTGGATTTGGCTTAACTCTGTGGGCGGAACGTAAAGATGGAGGCTTGTATTCTGCTGAGGCCATGTCTGAACCTGAAGGAGGTGATAATGTTCTTATGGATGCCGAAACGATTGGAAAGTTGGCAGCAAGCAGACTCCTAGACCAAGTAATTATATACCAAAGTGACTTTGTCTTCGATAGCATTCATTTCAGTAGATTGTATTTACATTCCTGTTCTGTTTTCAGTTGTAGAGTTCATTATCTGAGATCGAAAGGCTTAGTGTTACCACATGCACAGTATATTTAGATACTGAGATTCGTATAACCCATGCGCCAATTCAATACTTGTGCTACAAATTTTAGTAATCGCCCAACTAAGATGGGTACTTGCGTAAATGCATTAGTTTCAATATATTCAACCGTTATTAGGTCATTAAGTGGTGTGTGTGTTTGTGCGATTTCACCAAGAAATAATTATCACTTTAAGATCATTTTCAGTCTAACTAAAAATCGAAAAAAGACTGCCTAACCCAGAAAACTGTCGTTTGAACTTTGTGTCACAATTACAACAAATTGTTCACTGTTTTTGTTGACATTCTTAATTTTTAAAGTCTACTGAATAATAGTATAATAGCTTTTCTAGGATTCAAACCAGTAAAATTTAAAGCATCAGAAAAGGGCTTAAAATTGATTATCGTATACAACTTAGTTCAGCTGGCGAGATATCCAACTATATGTCAAAGGACCAGTATACTGTGCTGCAGTCCATTCTGTCCTCTGATACAACCGTGAAACCAAGGCCTTTGAAAGTCAAAGGCATGAAGCGGTTAGTGTTTTAATCAAAGGTGTCTTTGTAGCACTGCTCGTGTTTAATGGGATCACCGTGTGAACAATGTCTAGGTTAGGCGAAGAGTACTAGACAAGGAAGGGAGGTCAGTCAACCAGGTGACCAACCTTCAACAACTGAGGTGGCTTGGACATGTGTTGCGCATGCTGAGTTACCGCTAACCTCGACTACCAACGCCGGTAGATATCGGACTAGATTGCAAGACGGCTCACCGTGGCCACACCAAGACGTTCCACCAATTCATGAGGTCTCTGACCGTTGGTCTGAGCCCTTATAGGCAAGTGTAGACTACTACCTTACTGGGATCCCAGAAAACACAGGAATCAGTGGTTGAAGACTTTTACTGACATGACTGAAAATCGGCCAAAGTAGTACACGTGTGTTCACTCTTTGACGTCTTCTAAAGCTTGAGTATTCGCTCTAACCTTCGTTTTTGAATTATTTATTTTCTCACACAACTTTATCTACTGTCGTGTCACTCTTTTTCCATCTGCCTGCTCTTTTTATACTACTGTGAAGTGTGGCAGCTAAGACCGATGTGCCACGTTCTACATTAGTTTTGTCTGTCTCTCTGAACAGCTGCAATCCTTTTATATTATATGAAAATTATGTGAGAATTATACTAAACAGTTTCATAAACAAAAGTTGCCGCTAACAGACGAGCACACATGACCGTATGGTTAGGAGAAACTACGTAGACCACACGTTTAATGCAGAAAAAATTTATTCATCGATACTTTCACTTCAAATTTGTGTATTTTACTATTACTTGGTTAGTCCCACTGCTCACGACTTCTCAATGAAACTTCAGGAATCAATTCTCAAAGCTACCAATGAGCACTAAACTAATTCAATTTTGAGGTTTTCGGGAATTTATTGATTTCAGGTTAACATTCATCATAAACTGGCATCAGTTACAGTAACATTGGAAAACTGGGAGCACTGGACAGCTGTTTCACCCAAGTACGGCTTTAACATCCACAATTTCCGACAAATCGACCAGTAAGCTTCCCTAGTCAAAACTCGTATCTCTGACCATGGATGTGCGATTTGTCTGTTAGACACCCACACACAACCCAAGTTAGGCGACCCAGTCAACTCCACCCAACCAATACAGCAGTGAATCTGAGAAGTTCGCTCTTCGACTTCCCACAGATTCGACTTCTAGTTCTCGTGGTTTTGCGGGTCTGGGTATGGCCACTAAATCTTAAAATAGAAAGTACACATCTGGAGACTGGATTGATTCCAGTTGACAATCACCTACGCAATGCTCAACTAAACGGTTCAGTAAGGACTAGGAAAAACAGTAAAACTCACTGATATCCTCTTGTAATATCTCCTTATGCACTCACCGACTGCAGTTTGCATGAAGTGAAGTGAAGGACTAGTTCTACAGAAAAGTTTCCACCATCCCCACTGAAGTCCGAAAGTTCATGTTTCGTTATCGTAGCAGGTGATTCCAATGTACAGGTTATAAGTTGTGTCAGATAGAAAGGCACTTAGGTGGCACTCTTGAAATCTGGAGTAAACGGACAAATAATGGTGGTCGTCTACTACAGCTGCACACACAATCACCTACTAATGGTCAGCATGTACTTCAGACATAACAGGGAAGACTAACTGGGGTGGCGTCCACCAGCCTGAACTCAACAGTGGACACAGGTAGACTAAATTCCTATCAGTTACCGCTGGGGGCAGTCAGTGAGAGTTTGTCTCTGCTTCTGGAGCACACGTGTGTACAGCGACCACACGTATGTTTGTGTCTAAATGGAGGTAGAGAAACTACCACAACTGGACAATTCCAAACACCCCTCAAGAATGAGAATACTAAGACTGTTTTCAGCTAGAAAATCGCTAGCTGACACTTATCGAGACGCCATCACCAGTTTGTTGTGAATACAATACTATATGCCACAATTAGCTCTCAGAAAGAGGTTGGTTATAAAGGACCAGTGGATCTCAGCAGCTTCTTGTGAATTATTGGATGCAGACAAACGCATTCCTTCAGACTCAAAGTACAATGAGTATCTGAAATGTAGACTGCCCAAGTAACTCAGTGGTAACACTGCTGACTGCAACACTGGATGATATGAGTTCGGATCTCAGAGGAGATATCACTTCCCTCACAATCACAGATACACCTTACCGACAAGTGCCAACAAGTATGAAATCTAGATCCAGAAATTCCCTGCCGACTGCCTCCAACCAACAACTAACATTGTCGAGAAGTCGCCACAATGAGCGCAAGCACTGGTGGATGGTGATGGCTAAAGAGATGGAAAAGCCAGTGGTGATAGGGTAGAGGTCCACAGCAATCTAAACTGATCAAGGAATCTGGGGTCAAAATGTCAACGGTTAGTGAGGTCAGAGTGAAGAAGAGTGGGTCTGATATTTATTGGCAATAGACACGACTGGAACGATCGATGTACGGAACACTTCGAGGAACAGTTGAGGTAGTGTCGATCTACCACTCCGCTTCACTATCTAATCGACTCTCAAATGCAACATTGAGATAAGGCCTCCAACAATATCTGATATCGAGAAATCTGTAGGTAATCTGGAACGAGGAACAGCGTCAAGCACATATGCACTGGCACCAGAGATGTTTAAAGGCAGTGGTCGTGGATTATTAGTCAGGTTTACTGAAGTGTTAGCGGTTATGCAATTGTGTTGATTCAAGTTCTGTTTCTTGGGCCTATTGTTGAGTTGAATTTAGGAACCATTTTTATCTGTTCACTGTATCTTATTGTGAATACTTTACACTTCACTATTTTATATTCTAAAAGTGCTTAGTAGTGAGAAATTTCAAGGTTGATTGTAAATAATTTTTTTATGCATTTAACTAGATCATCATGAAACAT